>MU225193.1:1366698-1407717 GCA_018584345.1 Thuja plicata | reverse complement strand
GGGGGGTGATGGTGAAATGGCTGATGGAGGGGATGAAGGAGGACCAGGAGAGGGCGTAGTCCACAACACTGGCACCCCCACAATGGGGCCAACAAGTGAAGTTGGAGTTGGGAAAACATGAGAGATTGTTCAGGATCACCAAGTCTGAGGTTGCAAAACTGGAGTAAATGGCATCTGTACTTTATGAGGGGCCCCAAAGAGTCATCAAAGGATCTCTTAAGACCCAAGGAAGATGGATCCGACTCAAGGGTACACATCGAATCCGCCACCCGGTTGTTGAGAGGGGTTTGCATGTCCTTGATTCGTGCATTGAAATCCCCAACAATGATGACATCCCCAATTGTTGAAAATCGAGCAATACTATCATATAAGTCCATATATGGGTCCCCCTCCTGCCCATTATGTATAGCATAGAAAGAAGATGCTGGAGGAAAGTAACACACGACAATGAAGATGTCCCTGAGGTGCGTAGCCACCTTGCCAATGCAGACCCACATAAATCTGTTAGAACTGTCATAGTACACCACATATGTCACACTCTGAAGATGGTTGTTGACCAAACAAGCAACCCCACCAGACCCCCTAACACCCCTAGACCTTCAAACCTCATCCCTGAAAGCTGATAACCAATGAAACCCAATGGCACCTGGAAGCAGACGAGCAGGACTCTCATGAGTCTCAGTAACCAGAAGAAGGTTAGTAGAACCCGTAGCTTTGCTAAGCAAACCTGACATTGAACAAAGAGTACCATTGTTGTTCCAAAAATTGACACGCAAGGAGCCCTGTTACGCTCCCCCATGCCCAACTGCACTTGCGATCGTGGTTTAGCCTCAGCGGCAGACCGGGGCTCCCATCCCAAAGGGAAAGAGTCACTAATAACTGATTTCAAGTTTCTAATAACGACCCATTTTCCATTGCGTCTAATTCCTGCAACAAGTTCCCGTGAATGTTTCAGTTTTGCAAACTGTGATTTTGTGAGGTCCTCATCAAGAAAAATATTCGTAGGAAGTGGGAACAATTTCCTCCTGGCTCTAAGAACTTGAAGATGATTAGCTGAAGATAAAAAAAAAAGAGAAAAAGGGTGCTGTCATTACCTATCCAAGCTCAGTCAAGTGTGATATCTGTGATGCTTAGCTACTCGCTGAGAAAAGAGTAGCCCGTCGGGAGTGGATCAAAGGAGAAAGGCCCCACACCTTCAAGTTAAGCTCACGAGCCTGTCTAACACGTTCGTCTACCAACTTAGGATGGACTAAGTCCTCAACACTAGAGAAGGGCATAATATTATTGTTGCAGACTGAAGCCCAAGATTTGAACTGTTGTTCGGTTTCAATTTTCAGGGAGTTTTGTTTGCTCTATAATTCAGTCTGTTTCTCTTTAATAACCATGATCTCTGAGATGTGAGCCATGTTGGAGTTAACAAGTTGCCCGACATCAACATTCTCAGATAATGCTGATGAAAGTTTCACCGAGATGTCTAAAGCCTGTGAAGAGTTGGTGTTAAGCTATTGTCTGATATCTTCGCAATTGGAAGATAGTGCTGTTAGCTTCCCTGAGAGAGCCTGAACGTCTCTAAGAAATTGATTCTCCAGTTCCACCTTGCTCAATCGCTCGAACAACTCAGGCACATGGCTTACTTCCGAAGACTTATGCTGGTAAGTATGAAGAGGCGTCAAAGTAGGTTGAGGATCTCTGGAAACATATTCCATAGTATCGGTTGCTAAAGGTATGAGGCCAAAGAAAAACTAGGAAGAGCGCTATGGGCACACAGGCTCACCAAAAAAAAATCTGACCAAAGAAACCAAATAGAAGCTGGCAGGAACAACCAAGACGCAAACCCAAATGCAGAGAGCCACAGAGCAAAAGAACACAACACAAACCCACAGAGGGGAAACTGACATGAACAAACAGCCGCAGGAAGCCACAGAGCAAGAAAGCTACCAAAGAGCTAGCAAGAGCCACGATCAAGGGAAGTCACGACAGAGAACACAAGAGGAAGATGCCACCCTGCAACACCGTAACAAAGAACAAACCAACACACGAGAACAAAGTCGAGGATGAAAACACCAAACCCCTTTGTGAAGAAGCCAACGACCGGGGAGAAGCAGCTTTCGTAGACCCTGCCAAGCCCCAACCTTGAGAAAACAAACACAATACCCACACAACAAGGAAGGAAGCTGAAAGGAAAGCACCACGTTTAAGAAGGAAGGCAAGAGGCCGAAGGGAAAGTGCTACGATGCCCAAATGAAATGAAAACACACAACACATACGACGACAAGAGAAAACAACGCAACACCCAACCAAAATGAACGAACGAACAAAAGAATGCAGATGTGGGGCACCACATACACGCGCAAAGATCACATACACTCAGAGACATAGCCGCGAGCATGGTCGCGACGGTCACAGATGCGGGGCGTGGTCGCGGGAGCGTCGCGGTTCCATCGTGATTCTAAGATTTTGCTTGTTTTGAGTTGTGAGAGGTTTCAGTTTGCAAAGTAGAAGAAAAGTGGAATCTAGATGCAAATTCATTTCATGAAAGCTTTGAGATTTCCTTCATTTCGCTTATTTCCTATCAATTTTGTGAGCTTAATGCAATCTCTCTTGTTTCTGGAGGGTGATTAAAGGGAGAGGCTTGGAGAGAAAAAGGTGGTAGCGACAAGACTATCAAAGTGCAAATTCAAGGCAAGAAAGATAGTTCAAGAGTGAAAGCTAAAATAAAGTTCCAATCCAAGCTCAAGATCAAATTATGAAAACGGATCTCAGAAGAGCAAGTAATGCAAGAAAATGATCAAGGATACAAATGAACGAAAATTTATCATCAACTTGAATATCCTCTAGAAATCCAAGTTCATTTGAAGGATCCAAATATATGAAGGCTTCATCACTTCAAGAAGTTCAAGATTCAAGTACATGGAGTACAAGCAAGTTCAAGATCGCGGCAATGAGAAAATTCTAAGAGCAATGAAAAGAATTTGAGAAGATGAAGCAATTTGGGAATATGCCATCACAACTAGAGGCTTGATAATATTGAGTATCAAGAGATATTTTTCTCATCATGTAATGTCGCCATTTTTCGTGAGCATTAGAGTTCGTGGGATTAGTTTATTATTTGACCTTCGTAGGGTAATCGGTGGGTTAGAAGGTCTCAGTGGTGGAGCTAGAGGTTATTTTCCCACTCCAATGGTCAGGGATGTCAAGGATGCTCTTTGTTTGAGTCAGATTGGCACACTATTTATAGTAAGTTACTATTTCGGGAAAGTCAGGGTTACTATTCTGAGCAGGGTACTTGAACAGGTGGTAGTAGCATGTTGTTGTGGGGATATCGACAAAGCTTCCAGTTTGTGACTACTTTTATACTAAATCAATTTTTGGTCAGTGCTATTTTCGGCAAGGCACCTTGGCCATTTGAGTCAGGCAATGAGCAACTAGATTCGGAGCGAATCCCTCAAGGAATTTAATGAGCCATTAAAGTCATTTATAATCATTAATTCAATTCCATTTAATTAATGATTAAAAACAAGTTTATATTATAAGGTGTGCTCAAGTGCATTAAATGTTAATTTGATTACTGACTTGGTGCTTATATTTGGAGGGAAATATAATAAACTGTTATATTTCAAACATGTCATAAAAGCAAATATTTTTCAAATGCCTAAGTAAGTTTTAAGTTATTCAAAGAGTAATCTGGAAGCTACAGGCCAACTTGCATTGAAAGTTATAAATTCATCCAAATGCAAGAATCAAACTATCTATTGAGCATTGTTATTTGATGAATTTGGTGATTGAGTTGTGCCTAGGGTTTGAGTAATTGCAGATTGAAAGAACAGTGAATTCTTTCGAGTCTTATGCACTTTGAACTGGTGAAACTATCCAACGAGATTGTGCTTGAGGATGGTATATATCAGTGCCATCATTGTGTTTCAATTTGAGTTCGATTTGAAGAAGAATTTCAGCGTTTGGTTCCACACATTAATGTACATGGTTGAAGGCAATTTTAATTGCAGGTCGCTTGGTGTATGAGGGCCTGCGTTTTGAATTTGGGGCCAACGATTCACAAGAAGGGACTGCGTTTGGTAATTGAGAGCCAACATTCATCTTTGAGCAGTGACAATCATTCTGAAAGCTGCGTTCTAAGTTTTTAGGCAGCATTTGATAGTTTTTTGGGCACATTTTGATATAGGAGTGCCTCTCCTATTTAATACGAGCTTCAGCGTCAACTTGGTGATGTTTTCAAGGGCTGCGATTACAACTCGGAATAAATACGATGCTTGCAAATCAGTCAGGTTTTCTTACATTAGTTTATAAATTAAAATTCAAGTGCAAGGTATTTGTTGATATGAGTATTTCATATATGAGTAATGAAATAAAGTTGTTAAGGGCAAAGGTTGAATTGTAGTTTATTTAATTTTCAAGCATTGTATTTCAATTCCATATATGGTCAAAACTCATTAAAAAGTATATATTTCAAAAACCAAAAAGGTGTTTAAATTTTGCAAAGACCAAACAAGAAACATAGCTTGCATGCAAAGTGTTTGACAAAATGTCAAACATCCAAATTTGAGATAAATCCAGTGTTTGTCAGAGTTAGAACTTGCAGGGGTTCTTACAGTGGTATTAGAGTGGTTTCCTGCCATCTTATTGGGAGATTTGGGAAAAAGTAAAATTTTGAGAATTCATACAGATAAGATTTGGTGACCAACAAGAAACAAAGCTTGCATGCAAAGTGTTTGACAAAATGTCAAACATCCAAAATTGAGATAAATCCAATGTTTGTCAGAGTTAGAACTTGTAGGTGTTCTTACAGTGGTATCAGAGTGGTTTCCTGCCATCTTGTTGGGAGTATTGGGAAAAAATAAAATTTCAAGAATTCATATAGATGACATTTGAGTGACCAACACTCTTGTTTTGTGTGGATATGGGAGAGTGGCATAGCTTGGGAAAAATAGTTAAGGACCTTGCTCAAGCTCAACAAAGGTTAAGTTATGATTTGCAACATTATGAAGATAATCTTTTGAGGAAATTAAGGCACTCAAAAAACTTAGTGGTTGGTAATAGGTCCTAGAATTAGGTTTTGGATGGACATGCAACTACCTTGGAAGAAGTGTGGGAAGATATTGTCATATTAGCAGCTTTTACCTTACCAGTTGAGCTATCCATTGAGGTTCACTTTGTGGACAATCCTGTGTTCGAGTTGGATACAACATTGTCATATGACAATCAGCTTTTTGAGGTTGATGTTGATCACTCTCCTGAGTTTGTCTTAGCACAATTTTCACCATTTGCAAACCCTGTTCAGTTTCCTATAGCAGCAGTTGGTGATGTTCCTATGTCCACGGATTATGGGCTTGAGTAGGTAGAGGATGTGGCCACACTTATCACAGTTACAGGTGCAAATGATACAGTTGGGATGAGTGCATCTGTAGAGAGCAGTGAAGAACTACATGTTGGATTAGGTTCTCCTGTGGTACATCCACTGGAGCTGTTGTTGGTGATGAGTCAGATGACAAAAGTTATATTCAAGAGGCGTCAGAGTCAAGACTATGACAGTCAACACTTGATTGAGGTGGGAACTTTTCATTGAGATTGCATAGGGAGTACTCATCACTACTTTCATGATCCACACACAGAGGATTTGAGGATGCATCAGTGTGGATTGGTTCCGAGGTTATACCATCCTTGGTGGGATGGATATTCACCATCTTCATTAGATGGAATCAGTAGCTACAAGTTGGCGGGGAATTACTTGCAGTGTCAGCACATCCAGGACAGTTTTGCAAGGAATGGATTTCACATCCTTGGAGGACTGACATAGTGTAATATGGGATTTAGTGTAGTAGATGTTTCTAGATATTCTCACCTCCTTATGATGGATGGATGTGAGTTTCGTTCATTATTGCGACCCTCGTGGGCTGACGTAGTGGTTAGAGGGTCTTTGTGGAGTGTTGGGCACCTTGCAGTGTTGTCTTCTTGAGGTGATCCTATTACTGCCTTGGTCAGTTGTGCATTTTTGGGGAACTTACTATTTATAGTAAGTCTTTTTTTGGCAGTGTCTATATGTGGCAGGGTGTCTAGGTGATAGGCCTGGTAGAGCATATGTACTTGACTTGGGAGTTTATTGATTATGGTGGTCATAATCAATTAAGTTTACTTAATTAATTATTATATGAACTTAGTTTTGTAAAGTCAAGTCATTCATTATTCATTATGACTTTATGTTATATACTTTCTCATTAATGAGGAGGATGAATATTATTGTATGTTTTTAAAAATTCATATTTCGAATGTTAAAGCATAGCGCTTTAAGTTATGAGAGATGTAAATGTGAAGCCATGGAGTCCAGGCTTCTTGAGGAAGATGCCAGGTTTTAAGAGGATTTTCAAACCTCATTGTGATTATCATTAAAACTTGTGAAAATTGCTTGAAGCTTTGTGAGTCAAGGGTTTGCAAAATATCTGCTGTTGAATTGGGAATTCATATCAGCATTCTGCACTTTGAGTTGCCATTCTTGTCCAACGAATTGTGTGATTAATTCTCCAGTTTGTGTAGCGCCATTGGAAGGGAAAATAATGAAGTTTGTTCGTTCCTAGAGAGATTGAAGCTGGAGTTGGTAGTGGCATCCATTCCTAGCCGCTATGATTTGCTTATCATCGACATTGAAATTGAATTCAGCAGCCACCATTATCCTCCTAAGCCGCGACTAGCATACTAGAAGACGTGGGTGTTCAAAACATGTTCTTCATAGTGATATTTGCATTATCTAGCATTGGGATTATCTATTCTAGTCTACATAATAAAGTTTGTAGTAAATGATTGTGCAATCAGTTAAAATAAATTAGTAAATGCATTTTCAATTTCAATATATTTAATGTGAATTGCATTTTACTCAGAGTTAGTTTATTTAATTGCAAATCTAAATCCTCTCATTTTGAAAAAAAAAACAAAAAAAGTATATATATCAAAACCCCAAAAAAAAGACAAAATCCAAAGGAACAAAACAATTTGCAGTTGAGATTAGAGATAGAATCCAGACAGGGTTTTTACATGTTCCAGTTGGTGGATTGCTTTTTCCTTTTATTGGGGTTTACTTAGTTTCAGTGTACAATGACATTATGTTGAACGCCACTTAGTTTGGATGGAGTACTCTACAGAGTGATTTGGGATCCCGACATTTAGTTGAGCATTGAGGTTGGAGTTTGGGATCCTTCTAGTGCATCGGGATTTCGAACAGTGTTCACTGAGGTGTATTGCAGTATGTACATGGGGTGGATTACTTGCAGTTTCACTTTCGGTCCTCGTGTACATGATTTGTTTTAGATGCACAGGTTCAACGCGCAAAGATTGGACAGATGGGTTGTTGTTCATTTTTCTGCAATTGTTGTTATGTTGGTGTTGCAGTTGTGTTTCAGTGTGGGACATTTCTCAGTCTTCCTTTGGATTTCTAGTTTAGTGGAGTTTCTTTGCTGTCGTGATTGCTTGGGGACAAGCTATCTTAGGGAGGGCGGATTGTAATGTCCCCATTTTTCATGAGCATCAGAGTTTGTTGGATTAGTCTATTATTTGACCTTCGTAGGCTAATCAATGGGTTAGAAGGTCTCAGTGGTCAAGATAGAGGTTATTTTCCCACTCAAGTGGTCAGGGATGTTCAAGATTGCTCTTCGTTTGAGTCAGATTGGCACACTTACTATTTATAGTAAGTTTCTATTTCAAGAAAGTTGGGGTTACTTTTTTGAGTAGGGCACCTAAATAGTTGGTAGTAGCATGGAGTTGTGGGGATATCAATAGAGCTTCCAGTTTGGGACTTACTATTTATAGCAAGTCAATTTTTGGTCAGTGCTATTTTCGGCAGGGCACCTTGGCCATCTGAGCTAGGCAGTGAGCACCTAGATTTGGAGCGAGTCTCTCAAGGAATTTAATGAGCTATTAAAGTCAGTTTTAATCTTTAATTAAATTCCATTTAATTAATGATTAAATATAAGTTTATCTTATAAGGTGTGCTCAAGTGCGTCAAATGTTTATTTAATTACTAAGTGACTTGGTGCTTATATTTGGACGCAAATATAATGAACCATTATATTTCAAACATGGCCACAAAAGAAAATATTTTTCAAATGCCTAAGTTTTAAGTTATGAAAAGAGTAATCTGGAAGCAACAGGCCGACTTGCTTTGAAAGTTATAAATGCATCCAAATGCAAGAATCGAACCATCTATTGAGTATTGTTATTTGATGAATTTGGTGATTGAGTTGTGCCTAGGGTTTGAGTAATTGCAGACTGAAAGAATGGTGAATTCTTTGTAGTCTTATGCACTTTGAACTAGTGAAACTGTCCTATGAGATTGTGCTTGAGGATGGTATAAATCAGTGCCATCATTGTGTTTCAATTTGAGTTTGATTTGAAGAAGAATTTCAGCGTTTGGTTCCAGACATTAATTTGCAAGGTTGGAGGCAATTTTAATTGCAGATCGCTTGGTGTATGAGGGTCTGCGTTTTGAATTTGGGGCCAGCCATTCACAAGGAGGGATTGCGTTTGGGAATTGAGAGCTGACATTCATCTTTGAGCAGCGACAGTCATTCTGAAAGTTGCGTTCAATGTTTTTGGGGAGCATTTGACAGTTTTTTGGGCACACTTAGATATAGGAGTGCCTCCCCTATTTAATACGAGCTTCAACATCAACTTGGGGATGTTTTCAGGGGCTGTGATTACAAGTGGGAATAAATATGATGCTTGCAAATCAGTCATAGGTTCTCTTACATTAGTTTATAAATTAAAATTCAAGTGCATGGTATTTGTTGATATGAGTATTTCATAGATGAGTAATGAAATAAAGTTGTTAAGGGCAAAGGTTGAATTGTAGTTTATTTAATTTTCAAGCATTGTATTTCAATTCCATGTATGGTCAAAAATCATTAAAAAACATATATTTCAAAAACCAAAAAGGTGTTTAAACTTTGCAAAGACTAAACAAGAAACAAAGCTTGCATGCAAAGTGTTTGACAAAATGTCAAACATCCAAAATCGAGATAAATCCAATGTTTGTCAGAGTTAGAACCTGCAAGGGTTCTTAAACATCACCAAAGAATTGATCAAGTCTATGAGATAAGGATGTTGAGGTGGCACCCACTTGTCTTCAACCAATCAGAAATTCCATTTACATGTGCCCAATCACATTCAATCATATTATGCCAAGTGTACAATTTTCTCATTAGCTCTCAAGAGCATTGTAATTTACTTATTGGCCTACATAGTGGTGCTTTCATGTAATTGGATGATAGTGTGGCAACCCTAATTAGGATTTGTAGTGGGTAAATCTTGGCCCTTGATCTTGAATCGATCTTGGCCCTTCATTGTAATTGAGCAACTACAAGGCCTTCTCATTTGTATCTCATTAGATTAAGATTAGAGGTAGAGTAGGAGAGGAGACTTGTTGAAATTGTTGCCATAATGCTATCAAAGTAATTATTGATTCATTGTTGGTCGTCATGGTGGATTACTTGTGTTGCTTTGGAGTATTGCATGGTTTCTTCAATTCCTCACTTAGAGTAGATTAGAAAGTGTTTGGTTGAATGGAAGTGATTTTGGATGTTTCTTTGGTGAACTCGCTTAGACCAAACCACTAACTACTTGTTGTTTGTAAGTTTGCCTTGCGTGGTCAAATGACATTTATATTAACTTAACTTCTATTATTGCTTGCACATTGATATGCATCGATAGATGGTGTTAATAGAATGATGTTAGTTTGAACATCTTACATTTACCTTAGGAGATTGCACTAGCTTGGTTGATGTCGATGGCTAAACTAAGTCTAGTAGAGTCAGACGGTTTTTTGCATTCTAGGAGTAGATTAGCTTTCTAAACCCTTTCCTTTAGTAGTTTGTTATTGGGACAAGTTAAAGTCAAGTGATATCCATTGAATGATTAACGTAAGTCCCTTTGTTGTTTTTATGATACTATGTGACATTCTAATCTTAATTCATGCTTCTAGGCTACATACATACATATGTGTGTGTGTGTGTGTGTATATATATATATAGAACCCAAACCCCATTTCAAAATTTGGCCATACCAGCAAACTAGTTCTTCGAACTCGAACCCGATCCGACAACTTAGTTTTAAAAAAATATTTTTATTTTTTTTGAAACTTTGACCATGGGAGACACCTGGGTGTCCCCAAGATGGTTGGGAGACTCCTAGGAGCCCCTAGATGTCTTAGGGTTGCATCATCCTCTCTAAGAGGGAGACATCCCAGGGATGGCAGTCCTTGTGGTAGGTTGACAGGGGGATGCCATCGTACTCAAAATGCAGGGATTCTGGGTGGCACACATCTCCATGGAACTCTAGACAAAATAAAAGAGCTTTAGGTATGCAAGCAGAGTAAAACTTTATAGTATAAAATATGTAATGTAGTAACTAGATAAGCTAATATAGTTTGAGAATTCCAAATACTAACTTTATAGATGTCTTAATACGCAACATTGTGAACTTGAAGCTACAACCAAGTCAACTATTCTTGTTGAGGCTCTCTTAAGCAATCAAATAGAAAATTCCAAATAATATGCCACCTTATGAATAGGTATTGATTTTGAATGAAGGTAGAGAAAATCAAACATCACCCCCAAAACTCTGTATAAGTAATTGATTCATAATTGGATCAGTAATCTCAGTTCTTAGAGAGTCATATACCAACCCCCTTCCCACCACTCGTTCAGACTACGGGGAGCCCTACTGCCCGTAGTCAGGCCGCATCCAACCCCCATTAGAATAGATCTGTCAGTAGAGTAGTTGAGTCATATTCCATGGCTTTACCAATTCTTGGGAATTCTACATACCATTGGCATTCATAGAGGAAATGACAAACAAAGTAATGGTAGTACTGGCCATTCTTTCTGGAAGAGTTATCTTACCTTTGAGAGAAACCATAGCAGCAGATTGTTGGAGTATTACATTATTTTAGGATTAGATTTAAGTTAGTAGTTTAAGCGAATAAATAATAAATTAGTGTAATGTTAGTTTGAGAGAAGTTACATTCCTATAGGTGGTTATACATGGGAATAATGGATTATAAAGCCGATGCTAATCAATGTAAATGTATCGAATGTAGATCTGATTGAATCTATCAAATATCAAAACATGTTTTTGTTGTGAAATTTGATCGATTAGAGATGAACACAATATTACTATCTTCGATGTATATGGAGAACTATGCCGCTGTGATTGATTGTTCTACAAATACAATCGAATTGTCTATATATATCAAGAAAGTTGCCCACGTAGGGACGTGTCCATACGTGGCAGTTGCCACGTATGGACATGCCCCTACGCAAGGTGACTGTTCCAAATGGTGCGATTTGTTATGGTTAACGCAGCCCATCGTTAGTAACTGTTCGCATGATACAAATCGTGTTTATTGTGCTTTATGACTTATACAAAACAGTGCGCACAATGTTATTGTGCCACTGTGATGTAATCACAGTTGCACGATAGGCATCGTGCTGACTGTGATAACATCACAGTCGCACAATAGACATCGCATAGTTGATAATACTTTGCATTACGGGTCTGTGTAAATACCTTGCGTGTTTCCTATATCATGACATCAATATATATATATATATATATATATATATATATATATATATATATCTAGAGCAACCGAACTGTCATTCATCGGATACCACGAAGGCTATATTTCAACACTCCCTCTTAGCAAGAGTGGATCCTTTTAGCACATTCAGTCATGACCTCCGACATAGTTCGGGACAACAATTTATGTAGTCTAGTCATGACAATAGGAATTCCAACATCATGATATCCGGCTTAGTCCAGGACAACACTTAAGGAGTCAATCATGATATACTTTTGCTAGCACACATTCAGTGATAACATCATATTTTAGAGTCAAGATATCCGACATAATCCGGGATAACAACTTAATGAAGTCAATCTTGACACTCAGTCAACTATTGTCAAGATTGTCACCTTGAAATAGTGACCCTAATTTATACCTCAGTTGAAGATCGTTATCTTCTTTCAACACAGTTTGAATATTGCAATATACATTTTATTTATTTATTCATGGATAAATTACAAATAGTAGGAATTTAATCCTAATAATCTCAATTACAATCTAGTCATACCAAGTTTGCTTCTGAAGTACTCTATCTTCAATCGTGCAAGGGGCTTGGTAAAGATGTTAGCATTTTCTTCTTCAGTACTAATATACACTAGTTTTATGACGTTTCAGTCTACCATGTCTCTTATATAGTGATAAGGAATCTCAATATGTTTGGATCGATTGTGGAAACTAGGTTCACTGAAAGCTTGATGCAGCTCTGATTATCACAATGAATCACGGTAGGATTCAGAGATTTTCCAAACAATCCAAACAGTAACTTCCTTTGCCATACCGCTTCATGGGCTCCCATGGAGGCTGCCATATACTCTGCTTCGGTGGAGCTCTGGGCAACTGGTGACTGTTTCCTGTTGAACCATGATATCATTGCAGATCCAAGACTAAAGCAACACCTTGTAGTACTTTTATGGTCAGTGGTACTTCCGGCCCAATCAGAATCAGAATATCCTTGAAGCTGAATCTCAACATTCTCATATTTTAAGCCAAGTCCGATTGTGCCTCATAAATATCTTAGTATGTGCTTAGCAGCCATTAGATGTATCTTCTTAGGTTCACACATGAAGTGACTTAGTACATTTGTAGCATAGCAAATATCAGGACGAGTGTTTACCAAATACATGAGAGAACCGACTATCTGCCTATAAAGTGTGGGATCTGTAGGTTCTGAATCTTCTGCCTCAATTTTTAGTTTGTGTAGATTTGTTTCCATTGGTGTAGCTAATGGTTTACACTCCATCCCAAATCTTGTCAGTATATCTGTGGTGTACTTCTCATGATTTAGAAAGATATAGTTTTTCTTTTGCCATACTTCCATTCCTAGAAAGTAGTGTAGAAGCCCTAAGTCCATATCAAATTCTGTTGCCAGATCTTGTGTACACTTCGCAATGGGATTATCTTCAACTGTTATCAACAGATCATCCACATAAAGGACCAATATTATCATATTGCCATTTGAAACTTTGAATTAGATATTCGGATCTGCTAGATTCTTGGAGTATCCTAGTTTAGAGAGATAGTTGTCTATCCTTGCATACCAAGCCCTAGGTGCTTGTTTTAACCCATAGAGAGCTTTCTTAAGTTTACAAACATAGTGAATCTTATCTCGTATGGTGAACCCTTCTGGTTGTTCTATATATACCTCCTCGATTGATCCATTCAAAAAAGCTGTCTTTACATCCATCTGGTGAATCTTCCATCCTTTGGATGCTGCAATTGCAATGATTGTTCTTACCGACGTATACCGGGCTACTGGAGCAAATGTCTCTTCGTAATCAATTCCGGCTTTCTGAGAGAATCCCCTGTCCACAAAGCGAGCTTTATGTTTTTCAATGCTGCCATCAGGTGCATATTTGATTTTGAATAACCACTTGGAGGAGACAACTGATTTGTCTTTTGGTCTAGGCACTATGTCCCAAACATCATTCTTTAGTATAGATTGATATTCTTCAACCATAGCATCCTTCCAAGCCTGATCTGATAAAGCTTCTTTAACACTTGTTGGTTTGGAATTTGTAAGCTCGGTTAGAAGTGCAGCATAACACTTTAGAGTTCTTGTTCTTTTATTTTCTTTGGAAATTTCATTTGGTTCCATATTATTCTCTTCAATCATTTTTCTTGCCCATAGAGGCCTTTTCTTGTTATTCGGTATTTCAATATTTTCGTCATTAGTGATTGGAGGTTCAGGAGCTTCTATGATATTCTCCCTCTCAGTGTTTGAAGGTTAAAAATCTTCTATGGTATTCTCCCTCTCAATCTCAATTATACGATCTTCTTCTACTTCAGTGATGTTATCATCCTCAGGTTCTTTGAGTGTAGTGTTTTCTTCAAACTTGACATCTCTACTTATCTCAACAGATTTTTGCCCTGGAATGTAAACTCGATATCCTTTAGTATTTTCACTATAGCCAATGAATATACCTCTTTTCCCGGATGGTTCTAGTTTCGTCCTCTTTTCCTTAGGAACATGTATGTATACAGGACAGCCAAATATTCTTAGATGACTTAGGTATGGTTTGTTCCTTGTAAAAACTTCTTTTGTAGTTATGTTTTCTAGAACTGAGTGTGGACATCTGTTTTGAATGTAGACTGCTGTATTCGAAGCTTCTGCCCAAAATGAAGTGTGTAAGTTTTGGTCATGCATCATAGCTTTTGCTGCCTCAATTATGGTTCTGTTCTTTCTTTCTGCCACTCCATTCTGTTGTGGATGATATGGTACAGTATACTCCCTCTTAATCCCAACAGAATTACAAAAGTCTTTAAAGTTGTCAGAGATATATTCTCCCCCATTGTCAGATCTTAACACTTTAATTCTCTTCCCTGATTGGTTTTCTACTAATGCCTTGAATTCTCTGAACTTCGATAGTACTTCATTTGAGTCTTTGAACTTTAGAAAGTATATCCATGTTTTCCGAGAATAGTCATCAACAAAGATTATGTAGTATAAGGATCCAGTTAGGGATGGTGTTTTCATGGGGCCGCATAGGTCGGTGTGAACCAACTCTAAAATAACTTTTGATTGGTGCTTACTTGGAGGAAAAGAACCTTTCACATTCTTTCCTAAGGCACAACCTTTGCAAATGCTAGTATGTTTAGATTTTAGTTGGGGTAGTCCTGAAGTGATCTTTATGATGGGTAGAGCACTATATCTTAGGTGTCCTAACCTTTTGTGCCATAATTCATTATTGTTTGAAACTTCATGATTTAGTGAACTTTTGATCACTACACAGTTTATACAGACTACCATCTCTTGAACCTATTGTTATTGCATTTTTGATATTTGTGTTTTTCGGCCAGAGAAGGACTTTGTTTTCATTGAAAGTAACCCAATATCCTTGATCAGCTAAACCTGATATTGAAATTAGATTTCTTTTGATTGCAGGTACAAACAATACGTCTTTTAGTTGTAGAGATACTCCATTTCTTAGTTTGATGGAACAGGTCCCAATTCCTTTTACAGGATACGTGGAGTTATCTCCAATAGTGACTTCTTCATTTGAGTGTCCCTCAAGAGCTTCAAATTGATTTTTGAATCCCGTTATGTGTCTTGATGCTCCATTGTCGATAATCCAAGTGTTCTTATTTGCACTTATTTCACTTGATAATGCTAGGAAGAAGAGTGAGTTTTCTTCTTTGACTTCAGCTAGGGTAGCATGTGCTTTCTTCCTTTCCGGACAGTTTCTGTGAGTGTGCCCATACTTATCACATTTGTAACACTGAATTTTAAATAGATCCTTTTTCTGGTAGTTTTTATTTCCTCTCTTCTGTTTGAAAAACTTTTTTTTTTTGTTGGAAGTATTTGTGTGAAGTGCCTGAATTTCTCCTTCTTTATTTGGCCCTATTCCCCTTGAAATTAGGCGTGATTCTTCTTGTGTACAATCATTTCTTAGTTGCTCAAAATTTGGTAATGGAGGTTGCCCACTGATGCATTGAATGAATGATTCCCAAGAGATGGGTAATCCCCTTAAGGCAATTAGAGAAAGTTCAACATCTTCTATAGTGTTTCCTATTGTGAAAAGTTGATCTTTTAATTCTGAAACTCTTAAGTAAGATGTGACAGATTCTCCCTTATTCATTTTTATGCTCATAAGTTGTTGCTTAAGAGTTAACATCTGCTTGCATTATTTATTTCATATGTACTCGTGATGGTTTTGAATATCTCATGTGCAGTTGTTGGTCTGGCTATACTCGGGAGAATAGCATCTTTGACAGAGTTGATGAGTATTTTCCTTGCTTTGTTATTACGTCTTTTCCAGGCTGCGATCTCTGCCTCATCTTCAGGCATTTTCTTGTCTTCTACATAAGAATCTAACTCTGGTTCTTGTAGGAGTGATATGATTCTTATCTTCCATGACATGAAGTTAGATGCTCCTTCAAGTCTCTCCTCCATTCTGATTCCAATAACCATTTTGTATATTTCTGGTATTTAACAGTTGTACGATATTTATATAATCTCTGCAGGTACGAACTGCTCACTTATCTTTCTCTCAAGATGCTGTTAAATAATGCAGTAACTTATTTCTTTTATTTTATCTCTAATATACTGGCTCTGATACTATGTTTTGAAATTTGATCGATTAGAGGTGAACACAATATTACTATCTTCGATGTATATGGAGAACTATGTCGCTGTGATTGATTGTTCTACAAATACAATCGAATGGTCTATATATATCAAGAAAGTTGCCCACGTAGGGACATGTCCATATGTGGCAGTTGCCATGTAGGGACATGCCCCTACGTGAGGTGACTGCTCCAAATGGTGCAATTTGTTATGGTTAACACAGCCCATCGTTAGTAACTATTCGCATGGTACAGATCATGTTTATTGTGCTTTATGACTTATACAAAACAGTGCGCACAATGCTATCGTGCCACTGTGATGTAATCACAGTCGCACGATAGGCATCGTGCTGACTGTGATAACATCACAGTCGCACAATAGACATCGCAAAGTTGATAATACTTTGCATTATGGGTCTGTGTAAATACCTTGCGTGTTTCCTATATCATGACATCAATTTATATTGTGTAAATACCTTGCGTGTTTCCTATATCATGACATCAATTTATATATATATATATATATATTCATGATATAGGAAACACGCAAGGTATTTACACATACCCATAATATATATATATATAAATTGATGTCATGATATAGGAAACACGCAAGGTATTTACACAGACCCATAATGCAAAGTATTATCAATATATATATATATATATATATATATATATATATAGAGAGAGAGAGAGAGAGAGCAACCAAATTGTCATTTATCGGATACCACGAAGGCTATATTTCAACAGTTTTAATCCATAGCTATTTTATCTCTACGTTTTCATATGGTATCAGTCACTATAGTCTTTGTGCCTGCGATATAGATTTTTGCCATTTTGGTAAGGCCAAGTCTATGATGAACCAGAAATATGAGCAGTTATGTGCAGCCTGGTGAATGGAGCAGTTAATGTCTAGCTACACCCAGCCATGGCAGCATTCGTATTTTGCATGTGAAGAGTGATTTGTTCTTTTTGTGGTGAATCTACGAGGATTTTGAGCTCTAGGATTTATAGCACAGCCGTCTAGTTTTAATCGAAGCAGATCGAGAGTAGAGATAGCATACTCAGAAGAGTAAGGAGTGACACCTCTTCCTAACGTATGCTTGAAAGAGTTAGCCCTTCTACCCAAAGCGTGGGGTGCGATGAATGGTGCATTGATCGTTCTATTTCCTTCTCTGTGAAATTGTGAATTCAGTTACGTAACTGTTTTCTTTTTTGCTATATACCTTACTGCATTTTCCTTTGAAATATATGGGAAGAGGGTGATGCGGCGCCTATTGCCAGCCTTTGAGTAAGGAAAAACGATAGAGGTTTCTGTTGCTTTAACACCCACATATGGCTCTTTAATTCGGATCTGCTTTCATAGCCAGCGTCCTTGATGCCTCTCTTTACCTGTTTTTGGACAGTTTTATCTATTTCTAATCTTTTAACCTGAAAACTGTTCTTTGTAATGTCATTTCTTTTGGCGAGCGTTTTCTACAATATTGCATTGCATGAGATGATATTTCTTTGAGCCAGTCAATGTTTCATGCGCAAGTTGTGTGAGACGTTTATGATAGCAAAGCACTTTTGGATATTTGTCTTGACATTGGCTCCACATTGGTGCAATCTGGCTTGTCCTAGTGAGCCTTGGGCCGTAAAGATTTTGAGTAGCAGTTGTGTAACTTGTAAAGAATCCATACTCATCGAGCATAAAGGATTGTGGGACTTGATGCTTTGGAGATTGAGCGGATTATGAGTGGTGTACATGGAAATCATCAGAGAGGAAAATAATCTTATGAGATGTGGCACAAAGCTATTTGAAGACAAAGATAGATTAAGATTAACAGGATACATAGGAAGTTGGAGGCAGGAGGTTTTCCATCATCCCGAGCTAGCTTCTTGCTCTCTCTCTCTCTCTCTCTCAAAGAGAAACAACCTATTTGTGTCCTTGAAAAGCCAGGGCTTGGCAGATTCGTCCCTGAAGAGAAAAGGGGGCTTGACTTATTTGTGTCCTTGAAGAGAAGAGGGGGCTTGGTGGGATGATTGTCCCTTCAAAGAGCGAGGAGGGGCAGGATTTGGATATGATTTGTCGAGCACTTGTGGAGGCGTCAGACACACTCAGAGATGTGGACTTTCGAAGGAAAGGCGTCTCATGTGCAAGCATATCGGTGATGATTGTTTCCATAGCACTTGAGGAGGCGTTAGACACACTCAGAGGAGATGTGGACTTTCAGAGGAAAGGCGTCTCATGTGCAGCACTGGAGGAGGCATTAGACACACTCGGAGGAGATGTGGAATTTCAGAGGAAATTTGTCTCATTGTGCAGGGGAGGTGGGAACACTCATGTTGTACAGATGGTTTTGCAGTCAGGAGATCCACTGATGCAGACAGTTCGGTGTTTCTTGAGCGAGTGTGGTCAGGAGATCCACTGTTGCGGTCAGTTCGGTGTTTCTTGAGCGAGCGAGGAGGATTGGTGAAGACGCTTCATCAAAGTCTCCAGAGGGTTGGGTTTAACCCTTGCAACTTCCACACTTGTTTGAATTAATGTAATAAGGGGGGGAATGTTGGAGTATTACATTATTTTAGGATTAGATGTAAGTTAGTAGTTAATTGAATAAATAATAAATTAGTTTAATGTTAGTTTGAGGGAAGTTACATTCCCGTAGGTGGTTATACATGGGAATAATGGCTTATAATGCTGATGCTAATCAATGTAAATGTATCTAATGTAGATCTGATTGAATCTATCAAATATCAAAACATGTTTTAATCTATACTTATAGCTATTTTCTCTCTACGTTTTCACAGATGCTATTGGGAATAAGGATAAAATGAAAATACTCTAATAAATAACAACAATGGAACATCTATAAATATTTTCAAGGATAAAATGTTCAACAAAATAGTAGTCTGAAACCATTTGAAAGCTTTCTTCCAACTTAACTTGTCCCTTTAAGAAGAAATATAGATGGATTAGAGCTTGTGACCTTGTAAGATATGTTTAAAATTTTGTATGCCAAGAACTTGCTTTAAGATCTAACTTTTAGACTGTAGTAGCACCTTATTCCATGATGCAGATGGACAGGAGACACAAGATTGGAATATCTATAATCAAAATTTAAAATGCAAGAGTACAATCTTTTGCACGTTGATGCAATGTTGTCAGAATAGAGACATTCACTCAATATTTCTTTGTTACTATGTTCACACATTAGCCTGTACTTTGCCTATTTGATTTTTCATTTGGAAGTTACACTTCAAAAGATGGTAGACCACAATTACAATTTAGTTTGAATTTTGGGTGAAGTTATTCATCTATACTGTTATATTTGCACTCTTCCAAGTTCTTAACCAGTCTTATTCAGTGCTTAGATAGGAGCCATGGCATTTCTGTATTTATACTTTCTAAGTTCCAACATTATTTTATCTTCCGAAAGTTCAATAAATGTACTATTTAGATTCAGAGATCTTTTTTGTTTATCATTTGTTTGTTACAGATAATAAATTACTACTCATGATATTATATGGTACGATGCAGCTGCAAATCTTTCATCTGTTCTTTTGCAAGCATTGTTTCAATTCTAAGAATCAAAGAATGAATAGTTGAATAGTTGGAAATAAGATGTCATTATTACCATAAATGAATAACTATAGTTATATTTGTAGCATGTTTGATGATTATATATGTTATTCAAAATTTTGGAAGATTATTTTCTTATTTAGTTTCTGTTCAATGTTCTTGTAGGTTTACAGACTTCATCAATTGAATAGAGCTGCCCAATTAGTAACATCCTTGATATTTTCGATTGAAGGTTCAGACGCGACATTGGCAATGAGTAGATCATTGCGAACACTACTTGATGTTACTCAAGTTCTTGGAATTTTTTGCATTTGGTCTTTGGCAGATTTTCTGATGAAGTTGTTTCCATCCCATCCAGAGCCCTCTGCTTGAATTCATCATATAGCCTCAGTGGTAATGAATGTTTTAACATCTATGCATAAATACCCTCTACATATAGTGTATGCCGCTAATGGTAAAATTCTTTCCATCTTGAATTTCAGGAATAGAAGCAACTTAGTGGAGTTTTGACATGTAGATTGCTCTTACCACTTATTCGTCATTATGTTGTGTGTGGAACGTTGTCAAAAGATAGAAAATTTAATGTAAACCATTCACAAGTTGAGGAATACGAGGAGATGAATTGGTTAAAAGTACTTGACAAACAGATTTTGATGTTACAATCTGAAAAGAAAATCATTATGTAAGTATAAATTGACAGTTGTGACAAGATATGTATGATTAACATAGAATTATTGAAATGCTAGGTCACCTGGGTGTGTGATATCTCCAGTTAATTTTGTGTCGTCGGTTGCTTGCATATATGCCCTGTAGATTGTTATTGGACTAATAAGATAATCAGTGCTAGGGTTTACTTCTGAGTGCGTTGGAAACTGTGCTAGGGTTTACAACTGGAATTGATATAATAACAGTACTGCTTGCAATCCAATTTTTGAACCAATGGAAAATTGTATTATCATTTATTTCTCAAACCCTTGGACAGAAAGCCTTATAATCTTATTCTGGCTTCCAATGAGGTAAAATTTACCAGAACTTACAAGAGACCTTTGTGAGGTAGATAGGATATTTATCATCTGATATGACCTATTTACTTTTCTGCACTCAGATCTGATTATCGTGATCTGATCTGGGCGATTAAGGTCAGATCTTGTCGATCACCCCAAGTGTCAGCAGAGCAATGTATAGGGGCAGCCTGTGACAACCAGGTGACCAGCAGCGACCTTCCTGGATGGTGGGTGGTTTGTAGAAGTCTATGCTGTTAAATGGCAGATGAAACAGAGGTGATCCAGGTGTTCTTAATTTTGCAACAAATCAGCCCTAGCATTTTGTAGCCAATGATGGTGGTCAGCCTCTAAATCTGGGCTAAATTCTTGGAAATCTTCCTTGTTTTGGTTGAAACAGACCTCCCTCCAATGGTACCTTGATGAAAAATGATGTAATCAGCTTCAAATCCTGAAAATATCTATTTATTGCCTCTGGTCAGAGTACTGTAACAATTATTGGAATGACTGAGCATGAGGAGAGGGTTTCTGTCCTAACCTCAAAATCGCCTTCAAGGGTTTTTGCCCTTGCTGGCCTCAAGCGCTATGATTCAAGTTGCAAACTGGGAAGTATAAAAAATCAGTTCCCCAAAAGAGCAGCCATAGCTTGTAAGCATGCCTTTCCCTTTAAGGCCCATGGGTCCCAAATTTTGGCACCAATTTGAATTTTGAACTTATTTTATAATTTACCTTTTTAAAATTATATATATATGAGAGAGAGAGAGAGAGAGGGTTGTGCTCTTATGGCAAGTCCACAAGGTTCTCAAAATAGAGATCCATGTTCAAATCTTTAAAGTTGCACCTAGTGTTGGAGTTTCAAGTGCCGGCTCTTGGACTTCCATTGCAGCTTCTAAGTTGATATGAGTTGAATAAGTGGCTTCTTAGTCTAATATGTTGATAGGGGAGGAGGTCCCTCTTGTGATCTCTCCTAGACTCGGGCCAGGCTAAAAATCCCAAAGCTTGCCACAATATATATATATATATATATATATATATATATATATATATAGAGTTGAATAACACTTTTAATTCATAATAATAATATTGGAGGCTGCTGGAAAAAGGGGACACGACAGGGTAATTCTCAAGGATTAGTCATCATAGGCCACAATCTGCGACACCTTAAGCCTGTGGAGAACTCTAAGTGAACCTCTTGTTGTGTGTTACTTCCTAGGGATCTAAAGGCATCTTACTTGTTTGGCGATACAAACATTCCAAGATATAAATGCAAGTTACCTGCAAGCCTGATGTAGAGAACTTAAGAAATATGACATACCAAAAGAGTGCAGCTTTGTCAAAGGACTGTTTTCAACCGACAACATTGATGGAAGTTTAAATATTGAGCTGTTTTATTTCTCTTATTGACCTGTCTAATTATATCAAATTGTGGTAAATGTATTTAAAACTGACTAGTGCACAAGACGAAGGAACTGTCATGCATCCTTACCTTTGTGTGCTAGGAAGATATTTAAGAGATTTCCACCAATTAACACATTTTTCTAATATTGGATTAAGCTAAATAAATAATTGCAACAACAGCTGCAAGAGTAGCTACAGCCTACAGCAACAACAACGATTGGAAGCTACAGCACCCAGCCAGGCAACAAAATGAAAGCTACAGCATCCGGATAGAGTAATGAAGAGCACAAGGGGAACTGAGCAAGGCAGAATAAACACAGCTAAAGAAGCATGCTAGTAAGCAATCATTAACAGCAGTACATCAGAAGACTGGCAATGGAGTTACTCTCGGCAAACAAATCAGTTTTGTATCTTCTAGCATCCAGAACAGAGAATGAAGACTCTGGACAGATGTACCCAAATCTTTGTTGAGAATCAATTAATATTTAAGCTTGGACAGATTCACAATGAGATCAGTTTGACCAGATCCTTGTTTTCTTCCAAACACCTGAATCTGCGTTCTTTCACAAAGGCCTGCATATACTGGCAGTCATGCAAAAGGACATAGCTCCCAACATTGAGCTCGCGCCTAACACAGTCCTTAAGAATATTCAATTCAGAACAATCCAACTGGTTCCAATTCAAATGATTTGATTCTTTGAACTATTGGAAATACTCGCCTGCAGACACTGAGCTGGCCTTGCTGTGAGTGGTGAAGAGGCAAGTAGAACTGCAAGGCAAGTATTCCAACCTAACAATGCCAATCTTAATAAGAACTTCCAGGCCTTTGTCATTGCCCACACAACTAGAGATCATCAGCTGATTTCTGCTAAGACCTACTGAATTCCACCCATCCAAGCTGTTCATGTAACTATCAGTCTATGGGAAAAAATTAAATCAGTGTTAGCAGCTAGGTCAGGGTATAAGTTTTGAACTACTGAAAAAATTGGCGTGTGAAGATTCCAAACAAACTTATGCGTCCCTTCGACAAGTTGGAGCCAACTTTGAAGCCTTTGTGTGATTCTTCCCAGCTCGGTATTGGTCCTCAATTGTTCTCCAAGCACATATAACAAATTAGTAACTTGAAGAGAGAGATTTGAACAAACATTAATTTCAATTTGTAAGGGGTAGGCTGCAGGAGAATATAGCCAAGCAACAAACTTCAAAAGGAGTTTGAGGATCAGGTCTATATGTGTTGGTGTGTAATGTCCCCTCTTGGGACTTTACTTGATTTATCCTAAAATTTTCAATTAGGGTTTGGATTGCAGTTGGGAATGACCATTCGTAACGTTCTTTACTAAGAGAATGCCAATTCACATTCATCATTATGTATTTAAATTGGATTAAGAAACAATCACTATTTTATAATACATACTTAAGCCCTGATTCCTTACTTCACTCTTAATCACTAAACTTAAGAAAGATGGTAGATTTACTGTACTAGGATGCTTGTACAGTCTACAAGTGGATTCCCTGAAGGCTCTACCTATCTTGGGATCTCTCCATCATGTGACTGATTTACCTGCCTCTTCCTATACACACTGCCTATCCCCTTAACAGTAATTAATAAGTTATTAAAGAATTGGCAATATATATATATATATATAGATATATATCATTTATAAACATATTATATAATTCAATATATACTTATATTATGTAACAAAATATTTATAAATAATACAGATTTCATTATTATTATGATATTAAATACTCCATTTGATTACTTAATATTAATTCTTAGATGCTTGCCAATATTTCCTTTTCATTATATTGATCTTTTCCATATAATCCCTATCTACTCCATTCAATGATTCTCCCTCAATCTCAGATTCCACTCTCTATTTTTTATATCCTTTCTTGCCTATCTCTCCCAATGATCCAATTCAATCATATCTGTACCCCATATATATTATTATTAGTAATCTCCCTATCTTATACTCCTTTTAAATATCAAATGTAAACAATATCTAATGTTGGTGGCCAAGTATATTATACGTTCTCTAATTTCTTCATGAGATCAGAATCAATCCTTTTACATTCTCTCTGTTCATTATCATGTTCGATGTCCTTTCCTTTCTTTTTAATTTTTAACCCCGGTCTCTCCTAAGTAATATTTCCTTCTTATATCTTACGAATTGGGATGATAAGTTGCACCCCAAAATACTCCTCATAAATTAGACGCATTGACAATTACTCATCTTATGTACACTAATCAATATCTTAATAAACTATAATTAGAGAGCATTTGTACTTTTATATTTAAAATAGGACGTTGCTAAGTTTTAGACAGATTGTACCATTGATCAAATTTGAAAAATTCAAAATATCATTTATTTTTGAAAAACTTTCAACTTTTGTTCTTCATGATTTACATATTTTGTGGTCGAAAACAACAAAAAAATTACCAAAAACTTACTGTGTTTTTGCAAAAGTTTGGAATTTGCCTCGTTGATAATGACCAGCGGCTTGAACATAAACTAATTCTTTTGACACTAATAATTGTGGATTTGCAGGTTTTGTGTGTCGGGTGCGATTGAGACTGAATGACATGTTATCATGGAGTGCACCGCGTATGATGACATCCGGGCTCAGTACAAAATCAGTTTGAGGGCAAACAACATGCACAGCTTATTCGAGGAGGATAAGATCAACCAGACCGCTAGTTTGATCGTCAAGATTCACAGCAGGAGGTCCAATTTAAGAAAAAAATCTTGAATTAGCATTCGACTATGATATGGTTGTCCCTTAGACTGTTGGGTCTGTAGACATCAGTAAAATCATTCATATTAACATCAAGTCTTTAATTCTTGATATCTTTGTTACATGCTTTTTTCTATACCATACCTCTCCTTGCTTTTGAAGTCGCGGTTACTTTTAATATTGAACTCTCACGGTGTTGTCCACTTCAAATGCTATCATCGTCTTGCTCTTATTGCCGCTAATAATCTAGTTTATTCCTCGACCTTTTACGGTGTCTGCTCAATCAGACGTTTTACGTTTAATAGTTTAAGTAACAAGGAGACATTATCATCAGCCATTATTTTTATGTTTTAATATATGCTATTTAAGTATTGTCGCTTAGTGATGGCAAGATAATCATCGGCTGTTTATATCATTTATAAAATTAATAATCTTTCATGATTAATATTTTTACCAATAATTATTTATATATTTAATAATTATATATTTATTTGATTACTACTAATTATCATTCATAATATTTGAGTAATATCATTGACTAATACATATATTTATAGTTGAAGATTCGAAACAATGTATATTTATATCATACATATATCAATTACGGCATGTGACATGGTGAGGACATTGTGAAAAAGAGAGATGCCTAGAGGAATAATTTTCCATCACCCAGAAGAGTGTGAGAAGGCAGGAGAAACAAATTGCCATAAATTGCAGGCTTGAAATTAGAGCTAGAAGGCATGATTTATGGAGCTTGCTTCAACATAAAATGGACAAGAATGGGGGTAAAGTAAGTTGAGGTGGGTATTTATAGGAATTTTGACACGCTAGACTTTCCACATTGTGAATTGGCATTGAACATGAGCTTTTAGATTACTAAATTTGATGACTAATCTTGTTCCACCTCTGGCAAGTGAACTTACAATTTCATATAATATTGCGACTATTTTAGATGTTGTGGGTAGGAGGCCGTCTTCATTCTCTTGAAACATGATAAAACAAGCACAGGAAATTGGTGAGTTCGAGTGGAAGAAATTGCTGAATTTTGAGTATTGCTTGTTAGAATGGGAAAGACTGAAATGAGCTTTAAGATGCTGCCATGATTTCCTTTTAAAATTGATTAAATCCCATAGGTCCTAAAATACTTGGACCCCTTTTTGAAAAGCCCTCACCTTTACAATGCTTCATGATACCTAAAATTTAATCATGTTTTTGAATTGGACATTTCGACCAAATGGAAGTAGCAGCAAAGCTTAGACCATGACTAAGAGATTGGTTGTACCAGGTCAACTTCTTTGAGACAATCTGTTGAGGCTTCCAAATGGTGTTGAAAGGACTAGACTCTTGAGTTTTTTTAAAAAGGACCAAGAGGGAGCATGTCATTGCAATTGATTGCATTTCAAGTATGACTAGTAGAGGTAGAATGAATGCGAAATGACTATCTAGCTGATAGGATTCACATTTATTTGCTATTTATTAATTATTTAAAAAGAACAAGACAACTGCATAGTAATTTTAATTTGATTATTAAATAGCAAATAACTGTCTAATCTCAGCGATTATGTCGGCTGGATAGATCACCGAATGAATGTGGAATCATGCCAAATGGTTCTAAGGAGTTTATCCTTCAATTGCATTTAAAATCCATTTAGCAATAAACTAAGTACATTGCATGTATAGATATATAATTCCCAAACACCCTTTATCTTTTGATTGGGCATGCAACCCAACATGTGGACCATAAGCCTTTCTTTTTGACCCATTTTGCTCAAATAAAGCTTCTAATTAGTTGTGTCAATTGGTTATAACAACTTATAGAAGGAAGCCAACGAGAAGAAATTAGAGGACTTGCCAAAAGAATATTTTTAGCAACTTGGATACGATTGATCATAGATAAGAATAATTTAGTGCAATGTAGAAATGTGCCTTTGATTTTGGTCATTAGCTAATTCTACATATCTTTGTGTGACACTTCAATGCTAAAGATGATACTATCATATCTAGTGAGGGTACCATGTTTCACTTCTCACCATTTCCTTAGGATTCGAGGAAAATGCAAGCAAGGACAAGTAACAATGCATTCAATTTTATGCATTAGTAACTTTTATCATGAGATAGTACAAAAGAGTTATGTAGTATACATTGTGTGCATCATTTCATAAATCAAGTTTCAAGTACATAGTGCTATCACCAACAAAGTGAGTAAGGGGATTTGGCATTGATGGTCAAATGAAAATATGGGGATCAAATCACAAATTGTGGGACACTTGCCCATGTTCAAATTTGGGCTCCTTTTGTAGGAACCAGGGCGTTGGGCACCCTAGTCCACTTAAAAAGGGACTAGAGGGAGTGGTGTCATAGTTCTAGGGTCTACGACATAGGATTTGGTCTCTATCTTGACAAATGAAAATAGTAGAATGTGATAAGGCTTGAATTGGCTTGAAATTAATCGAAGAGGAGGCTTACTGAAGCAAAGGCCCAAAATAAAGTGTAAAATTGTAAGGGGCACAATTTACAACATTATAATTAGCCCCACTTTAGTGAGAGTACGAACTTACGCTCATGATCATGGTAGAGATGAAGAGTTAGAGCAGCTAAAAGAAAGACAAACTAGGGATAGGATGACACTATGTTGAGGGATGGTCAAGCCCCCAAGCTTAGGATCCTATTTATCCATACAAAATATTTAAATATATACATATATAAAGCAAACAACATTAATACCAAAGCAAACAAAAGGGTTCAAAGTCAAATAGGTGAAGATAACTCGATGTAAATGTTGTAGTAACTAATATTATTCTCATAATGTTATTGCAATAACACAAGTGGACTTCTAGAAAGAGATCATACACCAATTGATGAGACAAGGTTCCATGGTCTTCCAACTAGGAAGTCGTGTTATGCTAGGGGTCCATGGAGATGGCATAAATTCCTTTGGCCAACGTGATGTCCCCTCTCTAAAATAAGATTTATAATAAATAACAATAATAAAATTCAAATATAAAAATGAAAATATTTTGGAATACATTTATAGTTGCTCAAAATATAAGTTGTTCAAAATATTACATTTTTTTTCCATATATATCATTTTAAATATTTTTAATTATTAATATTTTAATTATTCTAATATTATTATTTTAATATTACAATATATAATCATTTTAAATTGGAATATTGTAATATATCATAAATAAATATTCTAATGATCATAATACTAGCACTTGCACCTAGGAAAGGTGCAATGGTCACGTCGATAGTGGAATATAATGGGGGTCTCCTCCTCCTCCTCCTCCTCCTCCTCCTCCTTCTTCCTCCTCCTCCTTCTTCTTCTTCTTCCTCCTCCTCCTCCTCCTCCTCCTCCTCCTTCTTCTTCTTCCTCCTCCTCCTCCTCCTCCTCCTTCCCCTTCCTCTTCTCTCCTATTCCTCTTCTCTCCTCTTCCTCCGCCTCCTCCTCCACCTATACAATTGTGTTTCAAAGATGTAATTTTCATTGGTCAGTGTTTTCTAACGACAATGTCAATCAAATTAAAAAATAATTAATGAATATTTGTATGAATTATAAAATCTGAAAAGAATAATTGACATATTATTTCATTATTGGTATCCAAAAGAGAGGAGCTTATGTGAAAGAATTTGGGCATTGTCAAGAAATTCTTCCTCTGAAATAATCCAAGAAAAATAATCGTATGAATTCCAGCCTCTTGGTGAGGAGGCCGCTCTTGAGCCCTCAACTCTTTCATCATATGAATTCAGTGTTTCTACTGATTTGGGGGACCCAAAATCATACAATACAAATAGTGTTAAAAGTATTATAATCAAAATAAAAGCCATGGCCAAAAATGGTCTACAAGTCGCTCATCTGCACAATCCCATCTCCTCTTTCTTTCTTTGATAACTGCTATTCTGACAACATGCATTTCATAGTGTTAAAGAACCGGGGAATAAATATCAAAATTCGGTTATTTTATATCCAAACACAAATTACAGAAAATACATATGTAGAAACAAAAAAGAGAGCACAGTTTAGTGACACAGTGCCACCACTTGGGTCGCTTTCTGCTTGTCATCTGCATTCTGATACCATTCGTCTTCTTTTCACTCTTAATGACAGTTTGCGTGTGGGTAACCCATTTCCATTTCACTTTCAGTTGATTTTTTGCGAATACTCTTCCAGTCTTTATAAATGGCGTACAAAATCAGCTGCACTGCTCATCACTATCATAATATTCGCGCTCGAATTCTATCTTTATTTCCATCCTTTGACGGGTTCATGGGTAATGATATTTCACATCCTGTTCACAAATTTTAGAAAATTCAGCTACTTTCACCATATCAAAACAATCTCACCCCTTCATAGAATGACTACCTACGGACAAAAAAAGGTGGAAAGGATACCAGTGATGCATTAGGTATGGATGCAAGAGATTAGTTTATCATAACCTTCGCAAAATTCTTGATAGGTGACCCTTTTTTTAATGTTCACATAAGTTTGAAGGTGTTTAAAGCTCTGTTGCAAATTGAGATCATCGCATTCAAATATGTTTATGTCCGTTTAAAGCATCTATATGCATCATTCTTGCCTTCAAATTTCTCATCTAGCAACATAGTTGTATTCTACTTCACACCTTTAGAATGATCTTTCCATACTGTTGAAACCATAAGTGTCAACTTAATTATTTCTTCCATGTTCTTTTATCGAATAGACCTTGCCAATCTTCACATTACCTTCGCGGCTCCCATGGACCAGAACTAAACTCCATCACCATGCGGGTCGAACAGAGCACTCTTGGCCGCCACCTTTCTTCCACAAAAAGATCGAGCTCTACATACCCTCACCTCTCAACTATCGAACTCAACCAGCTCTGCAACTTTTGTCTATCGTGGATCTCTTTTTAAATGACTGTTGACACATGGTGTTCTCTCAGATTCCACGCGGCTTGTCTCCACTTGAACATGCACGTATATAATAATACGTTGCCACCCTTTTCACAATACAAATGCTAAGCACAAGACATGGGCTCGTCGACTGTTGCCCTGGAATGATAAATAATGTCATGCGGCCGTTCTCAAAACTCTTAACTCTGCACATAGAGCTCGCGAGGCTGGTTGCTAGTCGCGCGGGTGTTCACGAAGGCCGCCACCTTCCTCGATGACTTGGTTTGCCACTAAACAAGTATACGTGTAACAGTTTCTTGGAACCGTTTCCAACCTTAAACCCAACCAAGAACTAATACTCGGCATCATGCATCATTCCTTTGTCACCATAAACCGTTTTCTCATCCCATTCGAGAGTGCTAATGAAAGCCGATACATCATAACCAAAACTTAATCTTTTAATATCAGTTATTACGACTTCCAAACCCGATTCATAAAGCTGGAGACTTTTTACTCAAAAGAATCGAAACATAAACTTCACTGTTAAAACATAAGAACCCGATTCATAAAAGCAATGATCTCTTTAATGTCAGCTACCATTAATAAGGAGAAACTCGAAATATAGAAATAGTTCTGCAACTAAAAGCCGATAGCAAGTAAAACAATAAAATCCATTATTATAATGTCTGTAAATGACAAATGAATGGCTCTCTGGCGGCATTTGGGATTTTCTCTCCTATTCACTCTATCCCAAGAACTATATCTCTATCGACTCCTATCAAATCTCTTCTATATGTCTGCGATTACATATTGTTGTCTATTTAAAGACAAGCTGACGGTTACAAAACCGTTCGCCTCCCCTTCGATTCTTGGTATTCTTTTTCGAAGAAAGATCATAATGATCATATAGACCCTTTTCGGTTACAAATTGTTATATAATGCCTCTTTTCGAATACAATGCAATTCGATAATGGTTCCAAGGATTGTCTTAATACATAGATGACTAAAATAACATAAAATTTGAAAGTGGACGTGGTGCTCCTGCGTCAACTGATCCGTTGATTTCATCTTTAAAATCTTCCAGAATGTAATTTTGCCTAAAAATATTCCAGAATGTAATCCTACAGGCAAAAGAAACAAATAAATAAGAAAAACTATTAATGATCTGCATTAATTGGCTAAAAAGGGGGCAAAAACCGAAAACCTAAAACCTAAATCTTCACAAAACTTACAGAGGCACCAAAAACAGAATAAGTGCAGTGATATTTCTTGCACAAGCACCACACAAATATATCAAAATCCAAATGGCCAGGGCTCGGTTGCTAAGCAGACGAATGGAGATGAAGAGTACAGAGAATACAAACCGAAAATGCCAAATAAGAAATGCAAATCAAACATTCTCGCAATTTTTTCTTCACTATTACTACTAAATTTTGCACTTCAATAGATTAAAAACGGTTATGCACAACCGTTTCCATTTTAATCCATTTAATCTTTTTCATTTCAAATTTTGTTTATTAAAAAATAGATTCATTTACTAAGAATTAAAAAAAAGCTATCTATCCATCTAAGGGTTGCATGACAATTTACCATTTACTGACTGTATGCTTCCGGTATAAGACAATTTACCGACTGCATGACAATTTACCGGTAGTGGGCAAAGCCCACAAGAGAAAGCCTATCGGCTTAATTAATTTTAATATTCTAATATATAATCACTTTTTAATAAAATAAATTCAATATTTAATATTTTAATACTAATCACACGATCGATTGTAACTTGACTAAGGCAAAGAAACATATATTAAAACATTGATAGTAATCTGCCTTAGACCAAAAGCTCTTAATTAATCCTTGAAAGGTTATGTTGAAAATGAGACATGTCTCTCTATTCAAGGGACATCACTGGGTATTTATAGGAATTGATTCTCAGTCCAAAAGGAGGAAACATTATTATCTCATTCTCATAAAGTGTTGTCAAGAGTATTATGTATCACTGAGTTATAAGAGTATGGGGAATTACTGACTGCAAAGTATATGATACTACATATTAGAGGGAATCGCTGGTTACAATTAAACAAATCATATCCTACTATGACAACACCAATCTGTAAGTATCTTCATCTTACTGTAAACAAGTATACATTTCTTTTTATTAGATATTTGTAGACATATTAAGGAAAAAATATAAATAAAGATAGACATTTAACATACCATCTGTCATCTGCCTTGGGCACTACAGTTCTGGATCTCTGTGGTGACGGTGGTCCTTCTTCTAGTCTTCCTGCTGGGCACATTCCTACTGCCTCCCTTTTCGTGGCCGATACTTCTGCAGCTAGTGATGGTGGCCATGGGCCTAAGGGTGATAGGGGAGAGGTCCCTCCACACCCCCCCGTCCCCTCAAAAAAAAAAAAAAAAAAATCTATTGCTCATGCTACAAAATCTACAACCTCTCTAAAGGAGAAATCTCATCCCATTTCTTGTGCCAAGGCGTCACCTGTGGTGGTTTGTGGCCCTGAAGTGGTGGAGAATGTTGATTTCTACCAGAGAGTAGATTTGCAGGTCTTTTGCACTCTCTTCCGTATCTCCATTGCTGGGTAACCAACTCTTGGAAACCCTTAGTCTTAGGTGATATTGAGATTTACCTCAGGCCTAATAGGTTTTTTATTGCTTCTTTCTCTTCTTCTAAAGATCGTGATTTGATCTTGAACAAGTTCTGGGTTTGGGGGAATCATTCACTTTCTGCCAAACCCTGGACAGTCTCATTCAATACTCTCACTGAACCACTCAATGTGCGTTCAGTGTGGGTTCACCTTCCAAATATCCCACTCCAAGTCTGGGAGATGTCTTGCTTTGAGGCTGTCGGGAACTTCCTTGACCATTTCTTGAAGGTGGATGAAGCTACGACGACTTTGGACCATTCTACTTTCTCCCATATTTTGGTTGATATGGATGTGTCTTAGTCGCTTAGTGCTCATGGTTGGGGATAGGCCATGGACTCAAGCATTGGATTATGATGGCATTGCCTTCCATTTTTGGCGCTGCTTCTCTATTGGTCACATGGCTATTGACTGCACTCTTCTGCGCCTCAATGGTGCTGCTTCTTGGTGGAAGGCTGCTAGTAATGATCATTTGACAGTTTGTGTTGCTGACTCTCTTTCTAAGTCCTTTGAGAATTCACAAGCTGTTGATGAAGAAGAAACCTCTGCGAAAAATATTGATGATGCCCTCGCCGCAGATCTACGCCAGGCTTCTGCTATTGTTCCAAGTCTTGCTCATGCTGCAACCCTTGTTGTTTCCCCCATTTGTGTTGGTGCAATGCCCTCTGGCCAGGAGGACATTTTTGCTCCCTCTACTTCTGCTACTACTTTGCACCATGCTTTTACTAACATTGCTCAGCTTTTATAGCACCCTGACCATTGTGCTGATATTGGCCTTAGCGGAGTCTCCTTAGTTGGGGAGCCTAACGATAGTATCACTTGGACAGTTGTCTGACAACATAGAAATAATTCTCATCCTTCTCATGTGGTGTGAGTCCTTTCTGGCTGGGCAAAAGCCTTTGTGATTTGTGTTGGCAGTTTATTTGTAATTCTAGTCAGCACATGTGCTAACTATGTGTTGATGGCTTGATAATCTGTTGTTGGGCTATGCTTTTGTAATGGGTCACCCCCTTGTTTTGTGGCTGCTTTTAATATCAAAAACATACCGCACAACCATATGGATCAAATAGGCGAAGAGATAAATAAGAGTACTAATCACATGATGAGATTATAATATATTTTTGGTATTGATCAAATTAGAAGATGGTGCAGGGCACCCTAATGCAATCAAGTGGTTGGTAGATAGGAATGAAGGATTGGATCTAGTGGGATCATCCATAATGTAATCAATGATGTTAATGACCCATTCTGTAAGGCTAATAGGCTCTAAGGTATTTTATAAACCTAGAGTCCCAATTAGACCAAAGGGCATATTAAGGGTTAAAATTGGGTCTTTAGGTGGTTTAAAGGTAGGTCTGGGTTAAATGATGTTTGGTAAGGCTTACAAGAGCCTACAACTTCATTTAGAAGCATTAGAGTCCAGATTGCCCAAATGCAAGAAAAGATGTAAAAGTTGTCATGCAACTTTTCAAAAGTTGTTTGAGAAGTTGCAAATGGGTAACCAATGGACACAACCATTTGAAAAATAGTTGTAGCCGTTGGTATGGGTTTATTTGAGTCCCTTTACACTATCCATGAATAGTTGGTTGATGGTTGTCCGAACTTGGTGGAGATTTGAATAAAGAAACTCTATTTTTTCTCAATTTTGTCTGATTTCTATACTGTACGATCTGGTTGGGGATTGAAGTAGATGAACTTTTGAAGGTTTTGCATAGTACTGTGAGTTTTGGTCTTAATGCAATTGGTTTGAACCAATTTGGTGGAGTTTGGCGAGAGTTATGTTGAGTTTGGTGAAAACAGTCCAGAAAGCCCTTGTTTATAGGGTCCGATGAAAGATGGAGCGCTAACTTGTAATCCCACCATGGAAAATCCATGAAGCCTGGTGGAATGCAAGTTAGGGGGTGTACTTTAAGAATCTCTAAGGGCAGTGTCAAGATGGATCCCTCTAAGGTGGAAGCAATTCTCAAATGGCCAACACCTAGAAATGAAAGTGAGGTAAAGAGTTTCCATGGTCTTGCAAGTTTTTATAGGAAATTTATAAAGAGCTTCAGTGGTGTATGTGCACCCATGATTGGCACTATAAAAAGGGGTAGAAAATCTCAATTTTCTTGGACTAGTGATGTAGATAAGTCTTTTGAGTATTTGAAAAGGAGGGTAGCAGATCAACCCATCTTAGTGTTACCAGATTTCTATAAGGTCTTCACAATTGAATGTGATGCAAGCAATAAGGTTGTAGGAGGAGTTTTGAGTCAAGAGAGAAGGTCTGTGGCTTTTTTCAGTTAGAAACTGAATGAAGCAAAAAAAAATACTCAACCTATGATCTAGAGATGTATGTCATGGTTCAATCTCTGAGAAATGGAGACATTACTTATTACCCAAGGAATTTGTTGTCTTTACTGACAATCATGCATTGAGTTTTCTGAACAGGCAAGAGAATTTGAACCATAGACACATGAAGTGGATGGAGTATCTACAAGCCTTCACTTTCACCATCAAGCACAAGAAATGGGTAGCCAATAAGGTGGCTAATGCTCTTAGCAAGAGGAATTTGATAGTAAGGGAGATTCAATTGGAAAGCTCTGGGACCAGTTCAATGAAGGACATGTATCTAGAAGATGAAGACTTCAAAGAAGCATATCAGGTATGCCTGGAAATGAGAGATAAGTATCACATGGAGTTCTCCGATCTTATTTTTCAAGAGGGTTTACTGTTATTAGGACTTATCTTCATTCAAGATTTTTTTAATTTAGGTTACTTGCATTTCAAATACTTTAGATAAACTAAACCCCTCTACAAAAATATCTATTTGATCCCCCTAGTTTTGCATGCTAGTTGAAGTGAGGTGGTGCAAGGGAAGGTTCATCCCTTGAGACTTTAATTGGTCTCTAAGTTATTGCAATTTTCCCTTCTCCACATTTTGGTGAACTTGATGTGAACTAGCAATGTTATTATCCTAGTGACAGTCCTATCATGAACATGGTGACTATTAATCCAATTTTTGCACCTTCCCAGGGGGTGCTCAAGATAAAAATCACATTCACTCCTCTGGGCGAACCATATAGTGGAGATCCTTCTCCCCTTTATGCCCCAACTTCGACCAATGAAATCTGTATTAGAGTTGTCTTGGTTGACCCTACTTGTTAGGTAGATTTAATAATAGAGGAGATCCTCTTTATCAATAGTTTAAACTGGGGAAAGTATGAAAAGTGTCCCACCACCATGAGGATGCATGAAAAGTGGTCTCTTCCCCCTTTCGGGTTCACCACTTTGATGGTCGAGGTGGGATCAAAAGAAATTTTCTCAACATTCGTGATAATTCTTGAATAAAATCTCTTTAGGGTCAAACTAGGTATCCCTTGGTTGACTTCTACGAGAGTCATCTCACCTGTTATCCATAAATGTTTGAAGTTTCCTCATGAGGGGGATATCCATACCGTTTTGGACACTAGATATCATCCTTTGGTGTCCCATTGGGCCTTCTCCCTTGATCGCTTTTGGCCTAGTCTAATAGGGCCTCTGTGTCCCTGACATGATATAACATTCCTTACTTATTAGAAGTATAAGGTCAAGGAACTTAATCTTAAATCTATATCACCTTCTCCTTCTAATCCCTCTTATGAGTCTCAACATGATTTGTTTTATGTACCTTCCTTGTTAGGAGCTCAAGGAAAGCGTGTATCCCATAGGAAGCCTCCTCGCCTGCCTCGGGCCATGAAGCCTCTGGCAGTGTCTTTTGTTCTTGCATCCACATCTAATGTAGATAAAGGAAAGGCATCCCTACTATCAAACCCAAGGTATGTCCGCCATTTCCTATTCCCGTCATTCTAGACAAATATTTCCCTACTTTTTATGGACATGACAAGAGGTCTCATAAGACTGTGCCATCTCCTCTAGCACCTACTCCTCATCCTTTGAGGGAATCCTCTATTCCTCCCAGTAAGCATAGGGAAAAAAGAGGAAGGGAACATGTGACTGAGCCAACAATGCCTACATCATCTTGAACTCCTCCTCCATTAGTAGGGCCATCTCCTTTTCTGATGACGACATTGATGACTACCCCCATGGAGCAAGATGACATTTTACCCTCGCTTCTCAATCAGACTCACATTTGTGTTAGAACCAACTTGCACATGAGTGTAAGTATTGTTAATGAGAGAGGGATTTGACACATGAGGCCATCACAATGGTCAAGAGTGTCTTTCGAGCCCGTGTTTGTTGTCGCTTCAACCTCTGCTCCTTTAGTTGCAACTATGCCAGTTCCTCGCCCTGTAACCACCTTTATCATACTTCTCCTATACTAGGAGTAACCATCGAGCCCCGTGCCAAATAGGTCTAGGTGTTCATCTCCCCTTTGGAGGAGCCACCTCTAATCACCACTCTACCATATGTCCCACCATTCCCTAAGCTGATGAACACACTACACACCCAAGTGGTATCCAGTACAGTAATGTCCACCCAGCCTACACCCACCCCATCTCAGGAGTGCCATAATAGCTTCCCTGATGTCTTGAAGGCTGCTACAGTTGATTAGAGGTCTTCTCCTTTGTATTTGAAGAGAAATTTTGAGAAAGGCCCTATCCTAGAGTCCATGCATCGTAAATCTTCTCTGGAAGATCCTTTTTTTTGTTTTTGTCCTCTGAGTGGAGCAATCTCTAGCTTCTCCCAAGTTTATCTCCACCCATTTCATAGAGGTCGACAAGGAATATTCTTTATCTGTACCTTCTCATGGATCTCATTCAATCTATGAGGCTTGTATTTTTGACTCATTAGTGGATATTCTAACATTGATGACGATCTTCACATGGTCCCTCTCACTCACCATAATTTGAGCTGCTAGATGACAATGTTGAGGCTTCTTCATCGTCGACTCTTGCTAGTGGTGGGAATCTTGGAGCTAAATTCATGACCATGCCATTGAAATTATGACTTCCCTCCCCATATGATCAAGATTGGGAGGATGATGATCTACTCATAGACGGTCTTTGAGGGTAGTGTCTGCTTCTACATCTTTAGATTAGAGTGTGTTATTGCTTGTGTTCCACACTGCTTGTCTTTCAGTGTTTCTCCCTCCCAGAGGACCCTTGTACTCTGTTGGTACCTGGAAATAGGATTTTTTTATTGTGTACCTTCTTCTATTTGTGATCTTACTCTTCTATTTGTGGTATCTTTTATTTTCAACATTTGGGGACAATGCAAAGTGTTGCAAGAATTTAGGGACTCCTTCCATCTTGACCTAAATTTTTGTTTTCCTTTGTCTTCATGTGCTCTTCTTCAGATCCAAGCCACACTTGGCAGTGATGATATATCCCTCGAGAGCATGTATCCTTTGTCTTTTGGGTTCTAACACCAATCCATTGGATCCCCCTGTCTCTATGTAGATGTTGTGGAAATCATGTGTCACTCATGAGGAAGTGACATTTTATTGCAACATCTCGTATATTGACATGACACAATGTCTATTCTCTCCTTGGAATGTCTTATTGCTCCCCTTTGAGAAACATAGTCCATTCTAAGGGAGGGCTATTTTATCTATGTTTCTGAATTGACTTTTATCTAATGATCATGATGTCTCTACACCATAGGTTTTTCTCATAAATTTTTTAAATTCTTGATCTCAATGTCTACCTTTGTGAGGGCCAATCTAATATATTTGCATCTTGATCATTCCCTATCATACACCTATCTAGCTCAATGCTATGTGTACCGACATAATCTAAGCCACCCTATCACATGTCTATCTAGCATTTTCTATACATGTCAGTGCACCATTTAAAACATCCCTATCACATGCTTATCTACCATTCACTACACGTGTCAAAGCACTATCAAAATAACCCTATCATATGGTTGTCCAACATAACACAAATTGCCACCCATATTGGGGTACTATCAATGATCTTGGGTCTATAGGTTGTCATCATCTAGCACACTCGTTGGAAACTTGTGTGTTGGATGCAGCTCGACAACAATTCACAGTTTCCTAGCTAAAGGCAACCCCATGTAGTAGAATACGTCTAGGTAAGTCAGGTAAGTTGTTTCTTACTTTAGCTTGCATCTCTTCCTATGATATGATATTCCTGCTATACTGGAGGCAAAATGTAATGACTTAAATTTGCACCCTTATGTAAATTACCATTTAACATCACCCTCACCTTAGCCTAAGACTCAAAAATCCATGTCATCCACCTACATCCCCTCAACATACCCTTTCACCATCTATTTCAAAACCTCGACCACATGGCCTAGATGGCATAAGATGCGTACGTGCTGCGTGCAATCGTATGCAAGTCTTCAGACATGCAAGCTTCCATTAAGGAGTTAAAAAATACCATCCTACAATTGTAATTCCCATTTCCACCACCCACCGACACAGGATTTGATCTTGCATGAATATAGTCCCATTTTAAGCCTTATTCTAGGCTCTCTCACAATTTTTTGGGCTCTCTCTTGACAATTTGGCATTCCTCTTCACATCTCAACTTCCTCACTCCATTTTTGCAGTATTCTTAAGTTCTTGATTACATTGGCACTCCATCGGTCTCACCATCTTCATTATTGAGCTTCCATCTCTTCAAGGGGAGTCTCTATACTCTATTTATTTGTGTCTTTTGAGCATATCATATTACCTCTATCATTTTCTTGACATCTTACTATTGTATGTCTTTTATTTACGGTTATCTATCACCATTTATCTCATGTCTATTCAATTACTGTGGCGATGGGAACACCAAAGAAGGGATGTCACTAAGGCATGTTTCCAAACAACCCCAACATCTTTCTTGTTTCCATGTGTGTAGGCTTGTGGAGGTGCAAAATCAACATATCAACTTCGTCAAACATTGAATCAGGTGTTATGCTTTCCTTCTCCTTCATCTTCCATTATATTCATAGTACACTAATCTTTTCCATTTTGTCTATTTTCTTAGCTTTTGCTAGTTTTATTTTCTTTCAGTCACTACCTATGTACTCTATCTATACGTGATGCTAGCACATAAAATGTTTTTCCTGCACCCGCAATGTTTTCTGTGGCCTGCACTGGCATCTAGGGTAGTAAGCTTGCAAAACTCAATGATTTCTTGTCATAGTTAGATATTTCAATTTTAGTAGTCTAAATATTTTTATCATCTCAGATATTTCAATTATTAGCATTTATCTTCATTCAGTATTTATTTTATCTAATGTAACTTGCATTTCAAATACTTTATATTAACTAAACCCCTCTACAACAAACATGTATTTGATCCCCTGAGTTCTGCATGCTAGTTGAAGTGAGATGGCTCAAGAGAAGGTTCATCCCTTGAGACTTTAATCGGTCTCTAGGTTGGCACACTTTTTCCTTCTCCACACATTGATAGGACTTTTATAAGAAATATATTAACAATACCACATCCAATTTCTATCATACCAAATTCTAAACATCTATGCATACTTATATCTAGATTTTTACTAAAGTTACATCAATGCCCAATTTCAAAATGACAACTAAAAAATATATAAACATCTATTCTTTCTAAAGTAACATTCAAAGATTTATTATTATTTTATAAATGAAATCAATGACATTATGCTTGTTCTCTTATCAAGATAAAGTCTAGCTAGAGATTCTCACAAAACACAATTTAAATTTTGGAGAAATTAACATGTATATCCTAAGACTATTCTAATATTGATTCTTGGCTTAAAAAATATATGAAGTTGATTATGTAGATATATCTTAGCCGTAGATCTCAAGTATGGTAATACTTTCATATCGATGAATTTTTAAAAAAATTACCATTAACTCTTTTTGTTTCTTTTAAAGAATAGCAATGTATCACTAAATTTCTATTTCCAAAGCTCACTACCTTAGATTTGATATCCCTACAATCCTTAAAAACAAGTTAAACTTTCTAGATTCCATAAGCCTAAAGATTCCATCATAAGTGAGGATATACCTATTTACACCTTCATGGTTCACAACTTGTTTGTAATTAAGGGTGAAATAGGGTTTGAAGGGACCCTGAAACCCTTTACAATAAGATTTTAGGGGGATTTGGCACCCACAAAAAAAATAGTGCAAAAAATAGAGTATTACCAAACAACCACCCCACAAGTAGAAATATATCATTAGCGTAAAAGATTCAACCAATACAAAGCGGGTGAACCCACAATAGTGGGTTACACTTTTTCAGAGGAAGGAATTCCTCCAATTCATCCAAAACCCAAAATTTGCAAGTTTTGATCAAAAAGAACTTTCGATAGAAAGTATCGTACTTGGTTACTTTTGTTCGAAAGTAACTTTCGATCGAAAGTAAATACGATATAACTTTCGATCGTAAGCAATGAAATGGAGTTTTTAACCCCATTTTAACCCCACCGTCACTTTCATTTGGATGATTGGGTTTTGTCTGAAATGAAAGTGCTGCAATGAAAAGCGACTTTCGAACATCATTTTCCAGGTTTTTTCAACATTTTTTCATGTATTTATGTCAATTTTTATATTAAATAATATTTTTTTCATATATGTATGTATATACATGTATACATACATGTATATGTGTGTATATTTATGTATATGTATGTATATACATACATATATGCACATATATA
>MU225193.1:1323898-1355276 GCA_018584345.1 Thuja plicata | reverse complement strand
AGGGAAGTGGATGCTGCTAAGTTTATGAAAATCAATATCTACGAGCATACTTTCAGACTTTCAATGCATTGCAAAAATTAAATGAATTAGGTTTATAATGATACATTTTAGGGATCCGTTAGGAATGTGTGTTTTCTCTTTGTTTAATCGGATTTACGCTTAGATAATAATAAAAGTAAAGTTGTGTAATTTTATAGTGGTAATAAATTTAAATTTGATAATTAAATTGATCAGATTTCCACAATCCATTGAATTTGAGCTTGAATTTTTGGTTTTGATTGTGTATGTTTTTAAGCATCAACGTTTCAGATCACAATCTGTGATCCATCATCCGAAACGTTGATGCTTAAAAAACATACACAATCAAAACCAGAAATTCAAGCTTAAATTTGATATTTCAAAATAATAATAATATTATATTATAGATAATTAAAAAATATAAATAATGATTAAGGACAATTATATAGATATTAATAAGGAGATTGGTATCCTTGCTAATAAGATTTATATAATATTAATTATGTTAATTCTAACATTAGTTTTATCTCACGTTATAAATTAAATGAATTAGGTTTATAATCATACATTTTAGGGCTCCCTTACAAATGTGTGTTTTCTCTTTGTTTAATCAAATTTATGGTAAGATAATAATAATAAAAGTAAACTTGTGTAATTTATAGTGGTAATAAATTTAAATTTGATATTTCAAAATAATAATAATATTATATTATAGATATTTATAAAAATATAAATAATGATTAAGGACAATTATATAGATATTAATAGGGAGATTGTTATCATTGCTAATAAGATTTATATAATATTAGTTATGTTAATTCTAATATTAATTTTATCTCATATTATTCAATGGTTATAATATTTAAGAATAATAATACTAGTTAAGCTTTTAATAAAGAGAAATATCACCACTCAAAAATATATTAGTTTCTTAAAGAATAAATTAGATATAAATAATATCATGATAGTACTACATTTATTTGAATCTTATTAAGATTAATATTATTATTATTGATATGTGCAATATTTTAATCCATTGAATATTTTACTCTTGGTGTTAATTTATTTGATAAAAATACATTCTTAATTTAAAAAGATAATAATGTTAGCATCACCATGTTGATTTTACCAACATTATTAAAAAATGCAACTTAAGAATCACTATAAATGATGGGATAAAATAATAAAAATGAAACAACAAATAAATAGTTATGTTTGCTTAGCCAATTTTAGACATGAAAATGATGATAGTAGGTTCAATCTCTGGTGGATTCTTTTGAAGTAGGTTTAACAAACTAGTGTTCTAGTAAACTCTAGTGATAGAACTAAAAACATAAATAATTTAGTTATACTAAAAAATGATAGGATTTTATCTATTTGATCTTATCATAAGTGAAAAACACTTTATGGTTTGTGCATGTCTTAATTATATTTCTAAATTATGGAATTTGGTTTAGATTTATATTCAAAATTTTAGGATTAAGACCAATAGAAATTATGGATATGGCATTTTTAGTAGGTTCATTCTTACAAAAATAGATGTATACATATATATACATACAAATGTTTGTAGATTTTTATGTGAAACTCATGTAATTTTGTAATTTGAATAGGAGCATCAATGTCTTATAATCTCTTATAATAGTGTAGATTGATCTTAAATAAACTTATTGAACATTATTTAAATTAATAAATTATTTAATAAAATCTAAAATAAAAATATAAAATACTACCTTTATAAATCTTTTCAAAATCAAAAGCAACCACATGAACCATTCCAACACATCGATAATAATATTGAATTAAAAAATAAAATATAATCTACACTATAATTTGACAAAGAAAATAAATTAGAATGCAACAACATTAACCTTAATTTTTTTTTTTATAAAAACAAATTAAAAAAGTACAAATAGTATTTAGATAATTAGGATATCCACAAAGTTTCCATTATTGTACTTGCTTAGGCAATATACTATTGCATTCACTTGTGCACAAATATGAATTAGTTTTGCACCAATCAACCAATCATAAGTCACTATTTTTTCCTCGTTTGACTTATCTCAATTATGATTGGTTTAATTGATTTGGTCTTATAGGACCCCTTTTTCGGAGGCTTCCTAAATTTATTTTTTTTCCCATAGTTTTTAACCATAGTTTTGTAATATATAATTCATATATCATTTGATTTATTTTGAAATTGGTCTTTTAGTTTACAATATAGTATATTTATAAGATACTATATTTTATATTTTATTGCTATAAACATGTTATTTTCATTAAAAAATTTAATTATTTATAATATATAACTATTATATATTCTAAATTTTTTACTATATTATATTTTTAATATATATATGCTATAAATAATTATTACAATTTCTAATATATAATATATATTATTCTATAATATATAATATAAAAGTACTATATCATTTATGTTATATTATATAATTTTAGTATTTCACTAACTCTTTATTTATTATTTAAATTCGAGCTTACATTTAAAATTTATAACTATATTTTAAATTTTTACAATTATAACTATACAAATGAAATTATAATATATACAAACATAATTTATTAAACATTATTTTTCAGATTTAAAGTTTCTTATTTAGTTTTTAATCTATACTAATTTTACTTTTATTAAATAACTATTAATTAAGTAATTGAAGCATATCGATTGGGTTGTGGCATGTGAACATTCATTACAAGTCTGAATTGAGGGGTAATTTGAATCATACAATGTACGCCTTCGTATAAATACAACTCAATGAGGTAAGATTACAATCATAGTCGATTATCCTTGCTACTGCTGATGGGATGCGTGGTGGCTTTCGTTCGTGTCTATGACCCAATTGGGATATACAGTTCTTCATCTTCACATGGCTATTTGCAGAATTCATGCGTTACAATTCCCAAGTGGAAATTTGGTCAGTTCAGAGCTAATTGTCATGAATGCACACAAATTTAACTGTCTCTTTGGCGTCATCAAAGTAACTCGATTTCCCTATTTATGCCCTGATCACTGCATATTGCGATAACATTTTTTGATGATGGTGGCCATGGCAAATGTTTGTGTTTGTTGTGTGTCGTGCTTTAACTTTCATAGCACGAAATGCTGCCTAATTTTTTTTGTATTTGGATATCTCCCAATGTGGATGAAGACATTCTACCAATGCATATTAACGATGATGTGATGGATGAAATGTTTGTTATTCACTCTTCTTCCATTCAACGAGCAATCAAACAGGTAATTGGGCATGATAACTTTGCACCTAAGTCTAAGCAGTTCTTGTTTCCTTCGCAGCTAGTCTCAATTTTTCTGTCAAATGCTATGGATCTGTTACAATCTCCACACTTGCTTGAAATTATGGCTTTTAAAGTTGTTCATAAAAATTTCTGGGTGGGGAATAAACTTAAGCACGCCATGCAATGCTATGATCTATGGAATGGACATGCACTGGTTGGGGGTTTGTTCTCTAGACACCAATTAATGCATAATCATGAGTTTCTGGTTGCCTATAATGGAGTAAAATGATCAATTGAGAAACATAATGCCAAGTATATGAATAATGCAATCCAAGAAATTGTTCCTGCCCTCGACTCATAGTTAGAGGAAAAAATGAAGTCTACTATTTATGCTTTGCTGGATTTATTGGGTATGCCGAATACTCCAGTTCACTCATGAATTACTAATTTCACACGACCTTCAAATTGGAATATGACCTCTTCGAGCAAGAGTCGAAGGGTTTCCAAGGAGCGTCGGGACATCCAGTTTTCACCAAAGAGGGATAATTTCTGTAGTTTGGGTTGGGTTCCATATGTGCATTCTAGTCAAGGGCCTGATTGGGAGGTTGCAACCGTCTCTATTGTGGACTCTAAATTGAATTCAGAAGATGCTTAGGGGAGTGGATGGGTGACTTCAACTCCTGCAGTGTACTCTAGTGGTTGGGCTTTGGGATGGTTGCCTCATTCTCAGATGGAGCCTGCGAATATGTAGAACAATAAGGGGAGTGGATGGGAGATGTCCACTCCAGATGAATGTGCAAGTGGTTGGTCTACAGGATGGCCAATCCAATCTCGACCGGTTCCTCTGCTGGCTGAATATGTTGAGATGGAAGAATAAGACACGTTTCTTAGATGGAAATTGGTGCTGAAAGTTGATTGTCTGTGTTCAAATTTTGGGTCTGTGCATTCAGTGATTTTGTGGCTTCGGTCCAAAAATATTTTTTAATGTCTTACTTTTTGGGGGGGATCGTGAACTATATGGTGTGTATTTTTCATATGATTAAGCCCTAAGTTACTCGATTTTGATATAGTTGTAATGTTCATAATAATTTGATATTTTATAATGAGCAAGGATTTCGGGTTTTCTTGATGGCTCTTTCCCGGATGAGCTCTCGAACTAGTTTAATATTATAAATAATATATATAGTGGCTTGCCCACTTTTGCCTAAAATTTTTTTTTATAATAAAATTAAAATTAAATTTACATATATAATTATAACTAATTACGGTAAGTACAGGCCACTACGTGGCACTTGTTTTAACATCAAAATACACATGATAAAAGAGCAAGAGAAGAATTCAGACCTCTCTAAACTATTCCAATCTTAAAACAATCACAAAATTCAAGTCTTACATTCTTTTTTTCATGCGAAACTAGCTGATAACGTCAAACAAATCAAATAAAATCACTTGGGAAACAATGGAATAATTTTAATCTTTTTAAGCCCAATTTTGAATACATAATTGTGTTAAATAATCAAATTATATATATAAGTAATATAAATACAATATTGTGGGAGTTTTTTTTCATTTCAATAAATAATTTTTATAAATAATTCAATTGTTTTAAACTTTGTTCATATTATATGTATTATTAATTTTTAAAGTCATTATTGATTAAAAAATATAAAATATTTAATAGAATTTTAGATATAAAGTATGACTAAAACCATGATATGTTCAATTAAAATCTTGTAAATCAAATATCATAAAGATCTAAAGACCTTATAAAAATATAAAGACATAACTTATATAAATATTATATGTTTAATATTTTAGATTTTAAAAAAAAATCTAACATTCTAAAATCTAAAATATTGTTGATTTTATAGAGAAAATTTTATGACATTAAAGGAATACTAAATTTTGTATTATTGTGTTAATGTTGTATAATAGTTGAAATATTGTAAACACCATATCATCTATAAGATACCAATAAATTTGAATGATTAAATATTACAATCAAAGTAAGATGTAAAAATGTTTACTATTTGAAGAAATATTTTACAAAATTATAATATTAATGACGAGTTTTCCCAAGAGGAAGGAGTATAACTAATATAATGAGATTAGAACACTAAATTAGAATGAAAGTTCCTATAATATGGATATAAAGATAGTTATAGGTCCTCACTTGATGGATGTTAATTTTGTGAAATAAAGATTATGAATTTATAATATACATTATTCATACAATTATCAGCACAAATAATCTTGTTATCAACCATGTCGAATATAGTAGTACGTAATGTATTCTCACAATTGAATTGATTTCTAAGATTTCTATTAAACATATCACATTCATTATCTCACTTTATATGTAAGATTCAACGAGGTACCTTATATTTTCATCAACATTTACTATTTGAATCTAAATATATTAGGAAATTATAAAATGAATAACTAGTTATCCTTAAGAGAGAGGAGCTTAGCTAATATAAGACTAAATCAGAATGAACGTTCATCATGTAATGTGGATCTAAAGATAGTTATATAGGGATGCGGCTAAGCTCCAGACATAATGCACCATTGATCAAATTTGAAAAATCCAAAAACACAAATCCAAAAACACCATGAATTTTCTTGAAATTTTGAGCATCTGTTCTTCATGATCTATATATTAAAACTACCAACAGCTTACAGTGTTTTCGTAATTTTTTTTTTTTTAAAGTTTGACATTCCTTTTTGTCTTTTCATCAATATTTACTAGTTCATATCTAAATATATTAGGAAATTATAAAATGAATAACTAGTTCTCCTTAAGGGAGAGGAGCTTAGCTAATATAAGACTAAATCAGAATGACCGTTCAACATGTAGTGTGGATCTAAAGATAGTTGTATATGGACACGGCTAAGCTCCTGGCATAATGCACCATTGACCAAATTTGAAAATCCCAATAACACAAAACCAAAAACACCATGAATTTTCTTGAATTTTTGAGCATCTGTTCTTCATGATCTACATATTAAAATTGCCAAAAACTTACTGTGTTTTGGCAAATTTTTTTTATAAAAAAAGTTTAACTTTTCTTTTTGTCTTTAGTGCATTATGTCTGGAGCTTTGCCAACACTGTTATATAGATCCTAACTTACTTTATCTAAATGTTAATTATGTCAAAGAAAGAATGTAATATGAATTTAAATGTATTGTCCACACAATTTCATCAACACAAGTAATCTTGTCATCATATTTTTCGAGCATGTTAGATAATACTTTCTGACCATTGAATTAATGAATTAGTTTCTAGGAATTCTATTAAACATATCACATTTAATATTTCACTTTATTTCTAACATTCTCCAAGATATCTTTTTTTTAAAATTTTCTTTTTAAGAAAACTTTTAGAAATCTTAATTGTTGAATTTTAGCAATATAAGTTTTAAAATACGTAGAACAAATTAAATGCTTAAATTAGGAAAAAAAATATAAAAGATAGGTAGGGGATTTATTTTTCACAGCAAGTAAAATTGTGATATTACTATCATGATTCAAGTGTGTATTTTTTGAGTCAAACTCATTGACCCGTGAAGTGGTTCACAAGAACCCATCTCTCATGAGAATGAATAGAACACATAGCAATAATTGCATCTAGGTGATGCTTACAGAGGTGAAGTATTGGGCATTGCTGGGAGGTTGCCCATCCTAGTACTACTCTAACTCAAGCACACTTACACTTAAAGGAGATTAATTTTCCAAAATTAACTATAATAAAAATAGATAGAGTAAGATTTCAAGAAATAAATGCCTTCATTATTGTGTGATAGATTAAAAAATTGAACAACCAATAATTTACAGGTCATAGTAAAGGAAGCCATTTAATGTAGATTAGGACTAGAGATCACATACTTAAAAATGTTTTTTTTTAAAAATTATTATAAATATGAAATGTTAGCTTTTGTTCGTGACAACAAGATGTTGGGTATGTGAAGCCCAAATGTCACATGCCCATTCACCTTCTCCCTTCTCCATGTTGTTTCTTTTTCTTGTTGATCCCTTTTATACCCGCGGCTCAGGTATATTCCTCTATATGCCCCAACACTGATTCAACAAGGAAAAGAAACAACGTTCAACAAGGTTTTTAAAACTTCTACACTTCGAGCTCCCCAAACTTAGATGGGTATTACCTATCTTCTCCCTTCAATATTTAATATTATCACAAACTGACAGGCATAGTGGATGCAACATAAAACATGTAAATGGTAACACATTTTATAAAGATTGATGAGAACCACACATTCTAACATACCCGACCAGTGCCCTATCCAGTGGGTATGGAGTCAGTCTAAATGAAAAGACTCTTAACAAAAATATACATCAAATGTAAAACCTGAAAATTATCTCTAAACTTGACTATGCCTTACATACTCAGTTCACACTCTTGGAAGCAAATATAATCACCAAAATCATTACAGTTCTTTACTCACTGAAACTACTTTAAGGAATTTAATTCTCTCTGAAAGAAACCCTAAACTAGTTAGACCCTCTGCCTTACATAGTGATGGATTGAGATGTCCTTAACAACCAATCCAAATGAATACAAGAACTTAAAAAAAGACATTACTCATTAAGATCTCACAAATCATAGGAAGTTATAGACATATATTATGCTAAAACATCTGAAACATTTAAAATCAGAACCAAAGAAACCACTGATAGTCTTAATCAAGTACGCATAGCTTACAAGCCTTCTGTGGCATAAAAAATACAATATTTTCAAATGACCTAGGAAATTCTAATTATACCAACTAGACACAACGAGTTTGGACCACCTTAGGGAAAAAAGAAACCCTAAAAAACAACCACAAAAAATTGGGAACCAAGCAAACATTAAAATATGATATACATGGAGCCGACTAAGGTTACAAAATATCTGCAAATCAGATTAGAAACCTAAGTCATCACCAATCAACATTTATGAAGCCACAGTTATAAAAAATCTATCCCTTTAGCACCCTATGGCTACATAAATACGACCCAAAAGATCAGGCCTGTCCATCTACCTCTCTGCGACTTGGAATGCGACACCATGGAAAAAAAACCAATTGCACAGGTTTGGAAATTTAAATAATACTGGCCCCAACGGTCACCATGGCACAAAAATACTATCAACGACCCAGATTGAATCTCACAAAATAAGTTTAAAACATGACCATTGATCATCCCTTTACTGGAACCTCCATGTAGAAATTCGATCCCACTTGACTTTCTGGACATGTGTCAACTAGGTGTGAACCCCCAATGAATAATATTCTTGCATCTTTGCATAGCGGTATCACGCCAACCGTTAGATTTTCTTTAATCTAACTATCCTTTACCTCTTTAAGGGTATCACGCCAACCGTTAGATTTTCTTTATTATGACTATCCTTTACCTATTTAAAATCCTAGACCCATGATCTCAAATGACTACATGTCGCAAAGGTGCAATGCCATGGTGAATAAACTTCCTTCATCTTCCATTCATGAGATTACACCCATCGTTAGATCAAATCTGAACCACTCGATGCTTATCTTTACTGCAGCCCTGACCATGTCCCACCATTTTTCTATGTGGCGCATATTGGCAAGTGATTTTTTGGGTGAGATATGAGACACCTAATGGTTTTCATTTATGGAAACACATCTGATAGTATGATCGAGTTAAGTACAGTTTGGTTGATACAGTTCTCAAATCGACTAAGTATAGAATCAGAAGTATAGAGTATAACAACATTTTTTTGGACAGCGAAGATCATGTATGATGTTTGATGAATAGATAGATTAGAGGAAGATACTATGATGTATGTATAACCTACAGTTAAGATCATTTTATTTTGGTGATGATTACATAGAGTTAGAGTGATTTGAAGACATGTGAAGACAACATAATAGTTGAACAGCTGCGACGATTGAGGGGACATGAGAAGATATATATATATATATATATATATATATATATATATATATATATATATATATATGAAGAAGATTTTGTAAAGCAAAGATGTAATGAATGGATGGATATGTAGAGATGATTGATGGAATATGCAAGATTAGAGATTGATAGAGAGCTATAACTAGAACTATATAAGCATTGGAGATGCTTTTTTTTGTTCATTTCTAAGAATACTTTTTTGAAGTATTGATTGTAAGAGCTGTAAATTTAGTGTACCCCTAACAGGGTGGTGTGTACCTTTAACAAGGTTGATATTCCTTTAACATGGAAATGTACTCCTAATAGGGACATTATAATTTAGTGCATGCTTGTGGGTACCATCCCCACCGGGGTATTCCCTTACCCAGGGTTTTCTCGAAAACAAATAATTGTGTAATGAGTTGTGTGTTATTTTCTTATGTTCTTTTCATTTCAACAATCATATGGTTTATGTGGAATTGGTTTAAGTTTAATTTAAAGTGCTGTAATATTGATTCACCCCCCTCTCTATATCACTTAATCCCAATTGGTATTAGAGCCATTGGCCCTTGAAGAGAAATTTTAACAACTTAAGGGAGATCAAGATGGATTCTGTAAGTTTGCATGAAAACTTTGAAGCAGCACTTGAAGACCTTGGTAAAGAAAAAGAAAAGAATGGTGACTTGAGATCCAATTTAAGATGAGCTGAGGGACTCATTAAGAAATTGAAAGATAAGCTTGAACTTTCTAGAAGTCAGAGACATGATCTTAAGGTTTAAATAAAAGAGGATTTAGACAATGATAATTCATATCAGATAAAGAAAATTTAACAAGAGAATGCTACCTTGAAGCTTAATCATGAAACAACAACTAAAGAGATTCAACAAAAAAAGAATGCTAAAAGTAAGATTGAAGAATCTTTGAATGATGCTAATAGTATGATGGGACAAATGAAGACTGAACTTGACCTCTACAAGAACAAGTATCTAGAATTGGAGAAATATAATCAGATCATTAAAGGTGAAATTTTTGAGACAAAGAAACATATTGAGAGACTTCACATGAGTAGTGACTTGATCGATGAAAAAAGAGATAGACATAAACCTAAAGGAGATAGGACTAGTGTTGGTTTCAATGAAGCAGAGTGTTCTAAGAATCAAGAAGAAAAACCTAATGCGAAGCCTGATGGAGAAAATCCTACTCCTAAAGAACCTAAAGAACAGATCAGACTATTCAGAGGTATATGTTTTGGTTGTAACAAGTTTTGACACATGAAGAAAGATTGCAGAGGTAATGCCTCTTTCAAACATTTTTCTGGTTATTGTTTTAATTTTCATGCATATGGGCACAAGAAAGTAGAATGAAAGAAACCTAATCAATCTAGATATAAACAAGATAACATTAGAGGAGAATCAACAGTTAAACCCACATGTTACAAATGTAATAACCTTGGGAACATTTCAAGGTACTATAAGTTACAAGTAAATCAGAATAGACCTCCTCCTATTTTCTACAAATGCAACAATCAAGGGCACATAGTGAAGTTTTGTAGGTACAATGGAGCAGACAACAGAAGAGTACCACCTCCTATGAATGCAAAGAGGAATGACAGTGATACTGGTAAGAGTTGCAGATTACAAAAGTGAATTTGAATTTTTTTTTCAAGAAATTTGAAGATAACAACAGTGGTAAGGTATGGAAATTCAAAGAGTAAAATGAGATATTGGTTCACAGAGAGGCAGTAGATGTTACTGGATCTTCACTTGATGCTAACACTCCTACATCGACCTAAATGGCTGATCGTGACATTAGGGGGAGCATTGGATGAAGATGCCTAATTATATCCATACCCTGATTCTATGGAGTAAGATCATTCAAGCTTGGTTATGATATACACAGACATTGTAGAACTTATATCTAAGAGCGCAACATCAGACAATGCATATTCTGTGATCACAAGATTTGTGATTGACTGGACAATGTGCAAAGTTAAGTTTATTGGGTAATGTGCATTTCTCACTTAGCGATGAATAAAAGACATCTGAGATTATTATTTATTTACCATTTGAAGAGTAGAGACCAAGGAGAGCAGAGATTAGAGAGTATCAGACTACCAAGCAGCCACATTGCGTGATCGATCGAAGCAGAAATTCAAAATTTAGCATGTTTAAGAGAAGAAGAATGGATCAAAATATTACTTAGTAGAGTTCATGCTCAATTCATCTGGATAGGATAGCAACCTATAAATATATGTAGTTAGTTGATTGATGACATAAATAGGTTAGACAATACTGGAGTTATCCCTGTGGCAGAGAAGCACATAAAGAAACAAGTTGAAACCCTAACACACTCTAAATGGGATAGGCGAGCTATGACAGTGAATGATATTTTCTACAGGATATTAGACTGATTGCAATGATACTTGGATACAAGTTTTACTAAAACAATAGACCTAATTTAGTCTCAATAGGAGTCATTATGATGGCTAATAGGATGGTAAAGGAAAACACTAATTTTAACCTATGCGAGGTTCTGGCACAACAATTTTTGGAGAATGTCAAGCTAATCAAGAAGGATAAATCTAAGACCTTTAGATTTGGCTCAGTCCTAGTTCATATGTATATCCACATTGAGCATAATTTTCCTGACATGCACCCTAGAGCATGGAAAGACAACATACCTAATGGTATTCAAACATCAAAGAGTTACAAAAGACAAAACAACACATGGATGGTGGAGAACTGTTTGGAGTGATCAAAATTCTTCAGAGGAAAATGAAAGAAAGATTTAGAATTCTTGAAGAGCTAGTTGATAGATACAAGGATATAATCTATTTCATGGTTGAAACTGATTATGTATGTTTTGAGGTAGTTGTACCAAGGAAGAAATGGTGTTACCCTATGATTTATGAAGTAGGTTCAGAAGTTTTGATTATGCAAATTGAACATGTCTTGGCATCTGAAGCTGATACATCTAAGGAGAGATGGGGCACATATGAAGATAAATCAGCTAAAATCAGAGAAGAACAAACTAGAGGGTTAAGGAAGAGAAGAGTGGGGCATATAATTGATGACTGTGTAGCTAAGGTAGACATATCTAAAGAGGAGATGAAAGAAGTAAGGAAGAAGATATTAGAGAGATCTTCTGGTTTGGAAAGTACTGCTTCTGCAAGCCTTCCACCTCCAAAAATTGAACAGGTAGTTAGTCCTATTTCTACTATAATTGATGTGACTACAACCTCACCACTACATAAGACATCACAAGAAGAGACATAAAATATTGTTCCTCAGAGAAACACTAGGTCCACTAAATTGGAATCACCTCCTAAGAAACAAAGGACTGAAGTAGAAGAGAAGAAAGTTGAAAAAGAGACCACAAGTGACAAACATGTATGGAAGCCTGATATAAAGATGCTAAAGAAAAGAGCTATTGAGAAAGGAAATATTTTTTCAATAAACAAATACTATTAAAAGTATGAGGAATTTGATAAACTAGTAATTGAGGACATAGTGATAAATCATTTACTTGTTTTCAAGAAGAATCTATTAAATATAGAGGGCAGTATACTTGAGGAATTGTATGGAAAATTGGAGATTAGAAAATAACTTGCACATATTGAAGATGATGCAATTAGAAATCAAGCTATTAAGGATATGTTGCCAGTAGTTTATGTATATGAGAGAGAAATAATATTTAATGAACTCAAACCTTTGTTGAGGAATAAAGCTAGATTAGTGAAAATTATAGGCAGAAAGTATGACAAATTCATAGAAGAAACTCAAAAGGCATTAGATCATATACTTATGAGTAATATTCCTGAGAATACTCCACCTCCTAAATCTACTATGCCTACACCTATAGGAATTGGAGAGAGCTCTAAGGCAGTTGAAGTAAATGTTGAGAAGAGCGATGTTAGTACTGACATGCAACCAGATTTCTATGTTTCTGGTGTGCTGGTGACCCTTGACACTTCACATGATGAGAAAGATCCATTTGAAGGAAATAATGGTAATACAATGGCAGATGAAGTAGAATAGAAAGAGGAAGAATAGAAAGAGGTAGAGAAGAAAACATAATTAGAACATAGAGAGGAGATAGTTGTAGTAAAAGAAGAAGAAGCAAGAGTTGATGTAAAACCTAAAATTAACACATCTACTATTCCATTGTTGGAAAGTAAGGACAAGTTTGTAGGCACAGATGTTGATAGTATGGATGAGGATGAACTGATGAGACTATCTTTCATCGCATTCACAAAAGGAAAAGAAGGATCTGAGCAGAAAGGAGACAAAAGACTAATGTAATTGCTAGAGAAATTGACACTGTGAATTAATTACTTCTAGTCCCTATTTTTTTCCAAAGCAAAGATGATGCAAATAATATGAAAATGGCACTAGATGATTTTGATGGTCACTATGAGTCCTTAGTGAAGATCGCTGAAGAGAAGGTAGAGATAAGTTATCTAGAGAAGAAGTTGAAGGAAGTATGCCAGTCTATTTCATGGGACTTGGGCATTCTAAGATCAGCTACATCAAAGGCCAAAAGTTGTGTCACACATGGAAGGATGTTATATAGCTATTGTATGAACCCTATCAGACACATACATAATATAGAAGACATTATTGCAAAGGATAGGGCTAATCTGAACAACATGATGGATAGTTGTGAGACCTCCTCACAATCTGTAATGGAAATGGTCCATGGACAGAGAGGTAATAAATATTTTGGATAAGTTGAATGTATTAGATATAGAGAAAGGGAGATAAATGACAATATTTGGATTGCTGAAGAGTCTAATCACTCCTAAGCTATCAATTCTTGAAGTGCATCTATCTGATATGGAGAAGGCTGCAGATTCATTGACTAATTCTATGCCCATGGAGTTAAATGAAACAAAGACTTCATCCTATTAAATTAATGGACTAATACATGTTAGTCAGTTCTTGATAGAGTCATGGAATGTAGAAGTGAAGATCTTGGAAGATTCTTTTCAAGATGTTCTAAAACTGGTGAGCAAGCACTAAATTCTACAATTTTATTTTGTAAATTTTGGATACACCTTTGCCATTGTTGTTAAAGGGGGAGAAGAGAAGAAAAATGAGAACAAGAGAAGAGAGAAGAGAAAAAATGAGAGAAGCAGAAGAGAAGAGAAAAAGAGAACAGTTTTGTAATGGGACACTTAGTCATTTTTTGATAAGTGTTGCCATCAATGCCAAAGGGAGAGATTGTTGGATAGTGATTTTTTTGGTGAGATATGAGACACTTAATGGCTATCATTTATGGCAACACATCTGATAGTATGATAAAGTTAAGTATAGTTTTGGTGATACAGTTCTGAAATTGACTAAGTATAGAATCAGAAGTACAAAGTATAATATAATTGTTTTGGAAAAAAAGGATTGTGTATGATGTTTGATGACTAGAGAGCTTAGAGGAAGATAGTATGATGTATTTATAACCTATAGTTAAGATCTATTTTATTTTGGTGATGATTACTGAGAGTTAGGGTGATTTGAAGACATGTGAAGAAAAAAGAACAATAAAATAGAGTAGTTGAAGAGTTGCAATGAGTGAGGGAGCATGAGATCGAATCCAAGCATGCTAAGTTGGATTGGTATTGTGAATTACCTATACTTTGGGGTAATACTAGAGCACCGAAATTATATTTACTTTTTGTTTAAGTATTTATTATGTTTTGTATTGTAATTGAGAGTCGACCAAATGATATATATATATATATATATATATATACACACACACACACACACACACACACACACACATACATACACACATACACACACACACACACACACACACACATATATGAAGAAGATTTTGTAAAGCGAAGATGTAATGAATGGATGTATATGTAGAGATGACTGATGGCAGATGTGAGATTAGAGATTGACAAAGAGCTATAACTAGAACTATCTAAGCATTGGAGATGCTTGTTTTTGTTCATTTCTGAGAATACTTTTCTGAAGTATTCATTGTAAGAGTTGTAAGCTCAGTGTACCCCTAATAGGGTGTTGTATACCTTTAACAGGGTTGATATTCCTTTAACAAGGAAATGTACCATGTAATATTCAGCTCCTAACAGGGCCAGGTCTCCTAACATGGACATTATACTTTAGCGCATGCTTGTGGGTACCATCCCCACTGAGGTTTTCCCTTTTCCAAGGTTTCCTCAACAAAAAATAATGGTGTAATGAGTTGTGTGTTATTTTCTTATGTTCTTTTCATTTCAACAATCATATGGTTTATATGGAATTGGTTTAAGTTTACCTTAAAGTGCTATAATACTGATTCACCCCCCTCTCAGTATTAAATAATCCTAACATCGCAAAGGCGTGATTTTGTGAAGGGTATAATCCTCCCTGCAAGTTTTGATCCTGGAAACACACCAACTGTTCGATCAACTCAAAATTGACCTGACTTTATCTTGTTGCTAGCTTAGAAGAAGAGGGTCGCATGATCTCATAGTGGACACTTGTCACCCAGACACAATTCATTGAAGAGTAAACTGGCTGCATCTTGTGATCAAGGCATTACATCCGCCGTCAGATTGAAACAAACTTGCTCGACATATTGTAATAAATAAAACACTGCAGGGACTTTTAAACTTAGTAAATATTAAAACAAACCCCGCTAGGACTTAGGAGTTAAAAAAGGAGTGCCCTCTCACATGACAACTTAAAACCCATGGCTAAAAATAACTTAAGTGGCCCAAAAAGGTAACGCAAAATTATAAAAGGCACAAAGGACCTAGGGTTTAAACATAATGGAAGATAAACATCATGGAAGCTAGGGTTTAAGGAAATTTTTAGTTAGGGCCTAAGAACATGACTCAGATATAGTAGAACAAGGCAATAAATAACACCGTAGTAACCAAATCTTTTTAGTCCTAATAGTGGCTCTGACTGAGGAAGGTTGATGACAAGATCAACACTAGAACACTAACACACTGGGACACAAGCCCAAACTCACATTGAAACCATAAAAAATGTACATATATACATATATTAGTGCACATGAAAAGTGAATTAGGAGAAAAAAGGCTTCAGATACTTTCTATGCACAGGCAAGTCTTGCACTTCACGAGTAGGACTTTTCAAGAAATAAGAATCTTTCCCATGTAGATCCTGCATAACAAATGGTCCCAATCATCAGGACTCAAATTTTCCATGCTTCCCTTTGTCCTCTAATATTTCATTCCATTAGAGCACCATGTCATTCACATGAAATTTCCTTTCTGGTTCTCTCTTGTCTAATAGATACTTGGACTGTTGCGGTATCTTCTGATTTTGCACTTGTGCTTCACTTCTGATCTCATCCAACTCCACTAACTGCAACATTCTGTTATGCATTGGCTCTGTTACTTCTATGTATTCATCTTGGATGAAATTGTAGACTGGCAATAAATTTTTTAATGGTAATCTAGCTTGTGTTCCATAAACCATCTCAAAATGGGATACGCCTATAGCTCTTTTTGCTGTTATTCCATCAGCCCACAAAGCTAACTTAAGCTTTGAATTCCAAGACTTTTTGTTTTTCTCCAATGTATTCTTGATAATCTTCATAATGCTCATGCTACTAGATTCTACTTTTCCATTTTCCCGTGGATGATATGTGAAGAATATGAAACCATTATACCATATTGGTGACAAAACTTCTTGAATTATTTGGACCTAAAGCATATAGCATTATCCATAACTAGCTTTCTTGGCACACCAAACTTGGTCAAGATGTTATCCATTAGGAAATTAATGAATACCCTACTGGTTTCCCTCTTGGTTGGTATAGCCTCAACCCATTTTGTATAATAGTCAGTGGCAACAATAATCCAACTGTGACCCCCACTAGACTTTTATGAAAACTCTCCAATAAAATTAATGCCCCATTAGGCGAAAGGAATCTCTACTAAAATTGGATTCAAAGGAAAAGCCCCTGAATACATTAGCTTATTTGAAAACTGCTGACAGGCTTCACACTTCTACACCAACTGATGTGTGTCCCTGAATAAACAAGGCCAATAGAAACAAGCTCTAAGTATCTTATGTGCATATGTCTTTGCTGAATAGTGCCCTCCACATACACTACTATGTGTTTCTTTTAATACTTTCTCAGATTGAGCCCTATCTAAACAAAATAGGAGAACTCCATCTCTTATTTTTCCAATATAAATCTCCCTGAATTAAAACATATTTCTAAGCCTGAAGTCTGAGAGTCCTCCTTTGATTTTCTGTCATATTCTCAGGAAATTTAGTATTCTTCAAAAAAATATACAATATTAGTATACCATAACCAATTTGGTGATCTGGTTCTCCAAATCAAATTCTTGTATTCAATTGATCCACCTACACCTCTTACTAGTAACCTCATTTTGGAAAAGAATATCCTTAACAAAAACATGAGGTACATAAGAAATTACCTTGGCACATACAAAATAATTCCTAAAAGCCTTAACTGCCTTAACTAAGGCATAACATTGCTTTTCTATAATTTCATAATTTAATTATGCTGCCTGCAAAGACTTGCTGAAAAATGTGATAGGATGTTCAAATCCTTCTTTGTCCTTCTATAATAGCACTGCAAGAATGGTATGGAATTAAGCAAATGAGAAAAGAGAAAATGTCAACTCATAGTTAGGAGATTTCAAAACTAGTGCTTCCTGAATAGCCAACTTAATCCTATCAAAAGCTCACTGAGCTTCTTCATCCCAACCATACTTAACACCTTTCTTATGCAACTTGACAATAGGTTTTACAACTTCTGCAAAATTTACAATAAAATTTCTTACAAAATTTATCTTTCCTAGGAAAGATTGTACCCCCTTGATGTTCTTGGGAGGAGTCAACTTACTGATAGCTTCAATCCTCTCTGGATCAATTCTCACTCCTTATTTGGACACTATATTCCCTAGAAATTTTCCTTTTGAAACAACAAAGTGAAACTTCTTTGGATTAAGAGATATTCCAAACTCCAAATCCTTACCAAAAATTTTCTCTAGATGCCTGCAATGATCCTCAACTTTCTTTGAGTATGCAGTGAGATCATCTTGATAAACAACCATAATTACATTTATGAACTCCTTGAAAGAAACATCCATTTCTCTTTGAAAGTGGCCCTTGCATTCATGAGACCAAATTAAATTCTTACATAAACATAAGTCCCCCATGGGGTAGTAAAAGTTGTCTTAAACTGCTCTAATTCATTAACCAAAACCTGGTTGTAACCTGAAAACCCATTCATCATGGATAAAATATCACATCCTATAACTCTTTGCAGCATAGCCTCCATATTAGGCAAGGAATAATTATCCTTGAGTGATGCTACATTTAGGTTCCTAAAGTCAACATAAAGCTTGATGTCTCCATTCTTTTTTATGATTGTTACAAGATTTGACACCCAAGATGAATGTCTTATTGGTTTTGTAATTTTAGCCTCCATGAGTTTCATTAACTTTTCTTGCATTTTTGGTACTAACAATGGATTTATTGTTCTTTTCTTCTGTCTAAAGGGTTTCACATCAGGCTTTAGAGGAATCTCATGCTGGAACAACTCCTCTCTGTAGGCCTTAAGATCCTCATATGACCAAGCAAAAACATGCTTGTATTTCTTCAATAAACTAATCAAATTTGTTTTGATATGAGATTGACGGGGTAAGTTCTTCCCTATATATACCATTTTAGGGACTACCTTTGACCCTAATTTTATCATCTCAACTATCTCCATTTTAACATTAGACCTTTTAAATAAGTGACTATCATTGTCATTGAAGATTCCCTCAAGTTGAACCAAACCCTTAGGTATCACATCTTTTGGCAACTAAATAACCTCATCCCCAAAAATTATTTTCTTATCATCTATGATTTCAACTAGAGAACTACAATCAATTCTCTGGCCCTCATAACCAACCATACATTTAATGAACCTGAGAATATCACTTTCATCCTCAAAAACTTGCCAATTATACACATTATCAGGAATAGAAGGCATGATCTTAGTTTCAATGGTAGAAATACCAACCAAAGTTATATTAGATCATTTTTTCTGGCTACACTTTCTAGGAAATCAGCCATAATGTTCTTGGATCTTTCTACCCATTCAATTGAGAAAGCATCAAAAAATTCTATCTTATCCTAAAATGCATGCTTCTATAATTTTAATATATCATTTTTAATAACATTCATGGATCTAATTTGGGAAACTAATAACTCTGAATCCCCAAATACTCTTAAAAACTTTATACCATGTTTTACTGCAACCTCTAAGCCTAACAATAATGCTTCATATTCTGTAGTGTTATTTGTACATTAGAAAGCTAAGAGGAAAGACTACTTAAAATTTGTACCTGATGGGGAAATAATAAATACACCAGCTCTAGATCCTTACTTGGAGCATGCACCATCAAAGTATATTTTCCATATCTCATCATGATGTGATTGTGACTCCCCCATAATTGGGTCATCATCCTCAACTCTGGACCTATCTTGCTCAATCCTGAAATTTTCCATGTCAACATCCATGAAACAATTCAACACCCTTGGATCCCTTCTCTCAATTATCACTGGAGCACGTGGCTCTCTATATAAATTAACATCACTCCCTTTGATAGGGATAGTAGCATAAGACAAGTCCATTTGCAGATTTCCTCCAATGGCAACTGCCTACTGTCTAGATAACAACATACCATAATGAGGTTGTGTATTAACCACAAAACATCCATTTTGAAAATAGCCTCAGGAAAAGCAACAATCTTGACCTTAATACCCTTTAAGGTTTCCCACCACAGGTACCTCTCTATTATCCATAGCAAAACATATTCCAAAAGATGTATCAACCCTTAAGCCCAACTCCTTCATAACACCATAAGGCATTACATTTGCTGCGACACCTAGATCTATCATACAATTTTTTATTAATCGGTCATTTATTGGGTCAGCAAAGTCACATAAAAAGGATCTACCTGAGAATAATCCTGAGTAATAATGTTCCCTACATAAATTCTAGGAGCTTCCAGCTCCTCATCACATCCCCTTTTCTTGATGGTCTTTGTAACATGGAAAACTTCATCAGGTATACTTTTGAGTATAGAGAAAGCAACCTATCTATGCTCCTTTATCTTCAACATCTCAAAGGAACTAACACCTTCATCTAAGATAATGTATGCTTCATGTCAAAAATTGGAAAAATAAGGACATCCTCATTGGAATCTTTACCCTTTCTCTCCCTGGATTTCCTTATTCTTTGATAAGTAATGGGGGTACTTTCGTTTAGATCTAGAATATTGTCTATTTTGAATTGAGGGTTCAGGAGAACTTTATTTTAAAAACAGTGAACTAGGATTTCGTTGATCCCTATATACTTTCCCATTTCTTAAATTGTGAGTTCTCCTAGCCTAAGAAATTGCAGCAACAGTAAGAGATCTCACCTCTTCATCACTAGGTCTTCTTAATTGAACATGTTCATCCTTTGCATTAACAACATTGATAGTACGATGCATAAAATCATATGGTTCATCACTCTCTTCTCTAGAACATGTCATGAACATATTGATTTGAGGACCCTTCTCCCCCTGATTACTTTGTTCGTCCTCATTCTCAGTTGATCCTGCTAAAGCTTGTGCAAAGACACATTTGAGAGGAGAATGTGGCATATTGCAAGACACACACCAAGAAGCATTCTCGACATTGTGCACATTGTTCCTTTTCAATGGGTCAGGAGTTTTTCAATTATTTGTACCACTTGTTCCTTCTGGTACATGTTTACCATCCCTCCAATTTGTCTTATAGGGCATGTTGTGAAATCTATAATTCTTATCAGACCTTTGAAAATGTTGTTTGTTATTCTAAAAGTCCGTTTCATTCTTGTCCACCTTAGCAGTAAGGTCTTTGATTGCAGTAACTTGTTTGTCAACTCTATCAACCTTGTACTCTTCTTTGGGAAACCTATTAGGTTGACCCTTAGGATCTTTCCATAACCTACCATCATCTCTCTTCCCATGTTTACCTGAAGCCATTCTATTACTTTCTATATTAATTTCCATCTTGTAAGCATCCCTCAAAGTATTGGGATTTTTATCTCTTACAAGATAGGAAATCTTTCCATCCAGTGCATTGCAATATGTAGTAAGACACTTATTTTTATCTAACCTCAGCACTTGGATGAGTCTATGCATAGCCTTCTGAAATTTGATATTGAATTCAATTACATTCTCATTTTGAAACTTCTTGATGTTATTGAGCTCATTCAACATAAAATGGGAGTTCACCTTGTCACCATATTGTTTTTTAAAACATTGTGTAAATTCATCCCATGAACTAATATTACCATCAGCTAATCCATAGTAACAATCTCTGGCATCTTCAATTAAGGATTGCGTAAATAGCTTCATGACAATATCCTCATGCTCTATTTCATAATAATTCATCTTATCAGAGAAAGCCTTTAGATGCTCTTCACTAGTTATTACATTATTTACACTAAAATTAGGGATTCTATCCCTTATTTCATTTGGAAAGATATTTGGTTGGCCTGGAATACCACCAAAAAATAATTGCTTATATGCAGGTCCAAATGCATGGGTCTTCTCTAAAAACCACCCCTGATATTTTGACCACTTGTACCAACACCTTGGTTTTGATTTGCACTACCCTAACATGAACTAGATCCTAGGACATTAGTACTAACATTTGTTTTCTGCACCTTAGGACCTAATCCAATGCTACCTTGAGTATAAGTAGTAGTATTAATTGCCTTAGATTTGTAGTAGACAACAAAAATATAATTTTCTTCTTCATTTCTGCAGGAGCAACATCTAACTCTGCTTTTTCTAACTATTTAGCAATATCATATTTTATTCTCCTAGCTCTTTCTAACTCTATGTCAAGTAAAGACATGCCATCAAATGCCTTTACTATATGTTTGGGTTCATTAATCAGTATACAAGTAACCTTTTTTTTACCTTTGTCTAATATAGGGTTACTTGTACAAACATAAGGAGGATCTTGTAAGGAAGCCTGAGCCCTTGAAGACCTTTCATTCTCCCAATCCACTATTTATTTGATCACAAGATCCTGCTCCACATCACATTTCTTTAAACAACTCTCCTTCTCTATACACTCCCTCCTCAAGGCATCCACATCACCAAAGATCTCTTTATTCAAACCCTTATAGCCTTGATCTATGCCTTGATTCAACAAATTAACTTGACCAAGCCTTCTTTGTAAGTTCTCATTTTCAATCACAGCTACCATGACCTCTTCCTCTTTATCCTTTTACATTCTTTTCCTTAAAATCATTTGTTCCTATATTTCTCTTCTTAAGGCATCATTATTTCCAAAAATTTCACTAGGATTAGGTAATGTAATATCAAAATTTGTAGAATCTTCTAGGTTTATAAGATCTAAATACCATTGATTTATAGCTTTCTATTAAGGACCATCTTGCAAAAAAGGGTTATTTCTTATATCTTGGGAAGAAGTATCCAAGTTCAAAGTATTTCCAGGTCTAAAGTCCCTATTACTTTTCTTTTCATTATCCATCCTATATTGAACTTGGGTTACATCCTTCTGCTGAGATACATCTTCTTGGACATGAGTATCAAATATGTTGTCAAAAAGACTAAACCATATGATTTAATACTTATAGAAGAAGGAAAATTCCCTTCTGGGACAACACCCAAGGACTGACCTACAACTAAAGCCTTAGGCTTCCAAGAAGTTGCACTACTAGACTCTATCCCTTTTGACCAATTTCTTCTAGAAGGCTTTGGGAACCCACCCTCCAATTCAAATTCTAGATGTTCCTTCATATATGCTCTGGTGTTTCTCATGTTGTTTATATCTTGAACAAACAAGACCTAAATCAAAATTGTGATTTCAGCTAAAACACTAGCCAACCAAACTTAGATTCGCCACCCCAACCAACTTGGGGAATTAAAAATATGTAACTTGACCTTGAATTTTGAAAATATTAAAGGAAACTATGAAATAAACTTATCTCTAATTCCCCAGTAGAGTCACCATTTGTGTTGTTTCTTTTTCTTGCTAATACCTTTTATACCCACAGCTCAGGTTTATTCCTCTATATGCCCCAATACTGATTCAACAAGGAAAAGAAACAACATTCAACAAGGTTCTTAAACCATCTACACTTCAAGTTCCACAAACTCAAGTGGGTATTACCTATCTTTTGCCTTCAATATTCAATATTATCACAAACCGACAGGCATAGTGGATGCAACATAAAACATGTTTAAATGGTAACAAATTTTATAAAGATTGTTGATAACCAGATATTCTAACATACCAGACCAATGCCCTATCTAGTGGGTAAGGAGTCACTCTAAATGAAAAGAATCTTAACAACAACATACATCAAATGTAAAACCTACAAATGATCTCTAAAATTGACTATGCCTTAATACTCAATTCACACTCTTGGAAGCAAATGTAATCACCCAATTCATTATAGCTATTTACTCACTGAAACTAATTTAAGGAATTTAATTCTCTCTAAAAGAAACCCTGAACCAATTAGACCCTCTGCTTCACAGAGTGATGGATTGAGATGTCCTTAACAACCAATCCAAATGAATACAAGAACTTAAACAAAGACATTATTCATTAAGATATCACAAATAAAAAGAAGCTACAGACATATATTATGCTAAAACATCTGAAACTTTTAAAATCAGAGCCAAAGAAACCACTGATAGTCTTAATCAAGTATCCAGAGCTTACAAGCCTTATGTGGCATAAAAAATCTCATCTTTTCAAATGACCTAGAAAATTCTAATTATACCAACTGGACACCCTGAGTCTGGACCACCTTAGGGAAAAAAGAAACCCTAAAACACAACCACCAAAACTCAAGAACCAAGCCATCATTAAGAAAAAATAGACATGGAGCCAATTAAGGTTACAAAATATCTGCAAATCTGATTAGAAACCTGAGTCATCACCAATCAACATTTATGAAGATACAGTCATAAAAAATCTATCCCTTCAGCACCCTATGGCTACATAAATGCGACCCAAAATCTCAAGCCTATCCATCTACCTTCTGCAACTTGGAACATGACACCATGGGAAAAAAACACCCTGCATAGGTTTGAAAATTCAAATAATAATGGCCCCAATGGTTAGAATGGTGCGGAAATACTATCAAGGGCCCAGATTGAATCTCACAAAATAAGTTTAAAACATGACCATTGATATTTCCTTTACTGGCACCTCCACATAGAAATTTGATCCCACTTGACTTTCTGGACACTCGTCAACCAGGCATGAAACTGCAATGAATAACCTTCGTGCATCTTTGCATAGCGGTATCACGTAAATTGTTATATTTTCTTTAATCTAACTTTCCTTTACCTCTTTAAAATATCGGACCCATAATCTTAGATGGCTATGTGTTGCAAAGGCGTGATGCCACGGTGAATAAACTTCCTTCATCTTTCGTTCACGAGATTACGCCCACCGTTAGATCAAATCTGCTCCACTTGATGCTTATCTTTAATGTAGCCTTGACCATGTCCCACCATTTTTCTAAGTGACGCAAAGACGTGATTGCATGAAGAATATCATTGTTGGATGATATAAAATTTGGATACTAGTCACGTTGTTGATACTCATGTTTTGTCACTGATGTCAACATATGTTTCTGTGAAGAGGACAGGCTGGTTATTTGGCTGACAGAAGTGTACGGCTGTTTTAGAATGATCAAAGACAAGGATATGAAGAAGGATGTGTGATGACCTTATTTCTAAGATCGATTGACTTGAGGTTACATATTGGTGATGTTACAGATGATTTGGTGAAGATTGGTTTCTGGACTGTGACAGTAATGCTTGACAGAGCAGGTCTCTATATTTTGTGTATATCTTACATATGAAGATGTTTCAGCACATGCAAGATTATGGGATAATTGAGGACACATTGAATAATGTTCATTACTAATCGATTGTTGTGAAAGTACTGGTGATGTTAGCTGTGGCGTGTATTGTGGAGGAGGCCTATTTTGGTGGCCAACTTCAGACATATAGCATGTATTATAAATTGTTTGCCTAGATTACGGATCTTGGAGTATAACTGATGGATTATAATTGATGTTTTCTTGTTATAGGTACCATGTGTATCTTAGCAAGGGGTTAAACAATTATTTATATATTGGGAAAGCCTAAGTGGCTGACCTAATTAATTATTTTGTATTACAAAATCTTAATTGGCCGACCTAATGAATTATTGTAATAGGGTATATATGAGTGAACTTTTCTTTTGGAAAGATGTGGTAGAGATTGAAAAGGAAGTGAAGTGTAAGCTGTGAGACTTGTTTTATTGCTGGATGTAGAGAAGAGTTTTTGATGAGAATACTTCATTGGAACTGACAAAGCAAAGAAAATTCCTATCAGACAGTTCACTGGATTGTATAGTTGGACTATATACACTTGATTAGATTGTGAATCCTTGAGGGTGACTTTAACCTTCTTTGGGCAGTGTGCCTAGGCAATGAGCCTACTATTTTTATTGAATCCTAACAGGGTCTATCTCCTAACAGGGACTGTGTACTATAATGTTGTAATAAGCTCCTAACAAGGCTAAATATTTTAACAGGGATACTATACTCTTAGTACATTATTTGTGGGTGGTAATTCCCACCAGGGTTTTACCTTTAATAGGGTTTCCTTGACAACAAGTATTGTGTTATTGTGTTGGCATTTACCATGTTATCATTTACACTTCAGTTTTGGTTTATAAAGTTTAAAGTTTAATATTCTATATCACAACTGATTCACCCCCCCTCTCAGTTGTGCTTGTGGACTGTTATTCCTAACAATCCTCCCTGCAAGTTTTGATCCTAGAAATGCGCCAACCATTCAATCAACTCAGATTTGACCTAACTTCATCTTTCTGCTAGCTTAGAAGAAGAGGGCCCCATGATATCAGAGTGGACACTTGTCACCCAAACACGATTTCTTGAAGAGTAAAATAGCTACATCTTGCAATCAAGGCATTACGTTCGCCGTCAGATCAAAACAAACTTTCTCGACATCTTGCAATAAATAAAACACCGCAGGGACTTTTAAACTTAAGAAATATTAAAACAAGCCCCACTAGGACTTAGGAGTTAAAAAAGGAGTGGCTCCTCGCATGACAACTTAAAACCCATGGCTAAAAAGAACTTAAGTGGCCCAAAAAGGTAACGCAAAATTATAAAAGGCACAAAGGACCAAGGTTTAAACACCATGGAAGGTAGGGTTTAAGGAAATTTGCAGTTAGGGCCTAAGACCATGACTCAAATATAGCAGAACAAGGCAATAAATACCACCATAGTAACCAAAATTTTGGAGTACTAACACTCCCCATTTGGTGGTTGTCTTGTTTCTATAAATGGATGTGTACATGTCATGGATATGATTGTATTAATTAAATGATAATAAAGATTTCCTTGTGTTGAGAGTAGATGTAGCCAAATTTGGCGAACCACTATAAATCATTGTGTTATGTGTTTGTCTCCATTTTTCTTTTGCTGTCTTAAATATGTTCAACGTTTGTATCCTGCTCATTTATAACTTACACAAGATTAGATCTAAACATACATCTATAAAGTCTCATATATTTTTTGTGGCCAAAGCTTTCATCAACAAGAAAAATTCAAATATACTTTAGAACGTCATTTTAAGTGAATTCAGACCTCAAAAATCATATTCTGTATCAGTCAGAAAATTTTCCAGAGAAAAATGCTCGAAGAGCTGATTTAGTGCACAGTAACAAATAATGATAATAAGATTGTGTTTCAAATTTAGTAATAATTCTATTTATAAGATTGCTTTGAAATCCATACATGAAGATTAGGATTGCTTCTTTGCGACTTCATCAGTTGAAATCAGTTATGCTTCGTTGGTTGAACTATTACAGAGCATGTTTCCTGACAATTCTCATATTTAGATTGGGAAAAACAAATTGTTATCAATGAGACCATAGGACTTCACAAAATATCCCAAATTTCTATCTCCAATATGAGCTATGAGAAAGGAAAACTGCTCATCTAATCCAACATATAAATACACATAAATGAACAATAAAAGCATTCAAAATGTTTATGGATCATAATCATAGAAAAATTTGAATATATGAGACAGACAAATCTAGGACTTCTATTTAAATCTAATTACATTTTGAAATAAATTCAGATACCTAAATACACAACGATATCGTGTGTTAAATAGATTCTTCATACCTGTGTCATGTGATCAAGATTCTTCATTAGCCTTTCATCCAAAATATCAATATCTTACATTAAACCAACCCTTGCATATACAACATCAATCGAAATTCCAGCAAAGGGACGTTTGCATTCTTTACACATTGAACTTCTGAAATTCCAGCTGATTTCTTAAGCATGTTGCACAATATAATAACAAAAATCATCATCCAGTGTTGCATAAAAGGGCCCAACACACAAAGCATCAATATCAAGATCCAAAGGGGAATATTTTTTATCACATCTTTCTTTGAGGTCTTCTGAAATCAATATTTACCGAGCTACTTTCTTCACCCAGCGTTTCACAATCGATTCCAGTTGATTCAACGCATTTCATAGAGGCCGCCAAGAGGTAAAATGTGTTGATTCAATTGGAACAGATTGCGAAAATGTTGAAAAATGAAACTGTATTATTGTTATTGATACACCAACAGTGAATTACAAGACTCTTTTTTTAATGCTTGAAAAAGGGTAGAAAAAGATAAGTGAAAGTAGCAAAAAAATTTACATGATTTACTTTAGGAGAAATGCAGCTATTTTATTATGAAAATCAATAGCTAGAGCATACTTTTCAACTTTCAATGCATTGCAAAAATTAAATGAATTAGGTTTATAACCATACATTTTAGGGCTCCCTTAGGTATAGGAATGTGTGTTTTCTCTTTGTTTAATTGGATTTACTGTTAGATAATAATAATAGTAGGGTATGTGCACCAAGTTGTCGACCAAAAAAGTGGACACATCTTTTAAAAAAATTCTAATTTCATATAACCCGATCGGGTTATTGAAAATTCAAAATTGTTCTAGGCTTGGTAACTAAGCATAGAAAAAATTATAAAAAAACTCAATCTGTCTTGAACCTGATTGGGTTTCTAAATTTCAAATAATTGAATTGGGTTCTGAAAAACAAAAAGTAACTCAAAACCCGACCGGGTTTTGAAGAAGTAAAAACTATGCATTTTATTCTCCATAACCCGAGCGGGTTATGAAGAAACTAAAATAGGATTTTCTTCTAGAAGCAATAACTTCCACATACGGAGTCCGATTGACTCCGTTCAAAAAGAATAGGAAAGATCTTGAGATGATCTAAAACATAATTAACCTAAAATAATCTTTAGTCATCAACATTTTTTTGCCATCTATTTGAATCAAGTAAGGTATAAAATAGGTACTCATTATTGCCCATACATGCAACATATAGGAAAATGAGTATGCTCTCTCTCTCTCTCTCTCTCTCTCTCTCATGCATTAGGACCCCTAGGAATGTTAAAAATAGGGAAAGATGAAAAGAGCACTCACAAGAATGAGAGAAAACGCTTGAAATGTTGAACCATCAAAAGCAAAGAGCGTGACATCTGGATTAGCTAATACTTCACCTGAGATTTTATGAAGAAACCCAATCTCCTCTTCTGAACTCTCACTTTGTTTCGCTTCCTCTACATGCAAGATTTCAATCTCTTTTGGTATTCTTTGAATTATTCCCAATTGCTTCTCGCTCTTTACACACAATGATGAAATTTGCTGTCTTAGGGCTTGGATAATTTGACCCAGTTGATTTTCCCCCTCTTCTCACAATAATTTCATCTCTTCTCATAGATTTTCAGTAATTCCAAATTGTTTCTCACCCTCTTCCCTAATTATTTCATTTTCTTCCTTCACCCCGCGAAGTTCATATAAAAGACATGTATGGTAATCTTCACAGTATTTAGGAGGCGCAAATTGGTAACAATTGGAGCATTAGGAATCAAAAAATGCACACCCTTCTTCACCAAAATGTATAGATGGGAAACCTGAAATACATCTAGAAGTAGAGTTGATCCCTTCAATTCAAGCCATTGGAAATTAGCGAAAGTTTTCTACTCTTCCCTCTAGCAAAATAGCTTATTTCAATGACCACCCATGAATTTTTTTAAATGGCTGATTGGTTTCCTTTGCTTCTTTCAATGGTCATCCATGATTCTTTCTGTAATGTTCAAGTGTGTCCTAAGGGGTCCTAGTATGCCTTATCATGCGTTAGGACCCTTAGGTAACAATTGGAGCAGTAGGAATCCAAAAATTCACACCCTTCTTCACCAAACTGTATAAATGGGCAACCTGAAATACATCTGGAAGTAGAGTTGCTCCCTTCACTTCGGGCTATTGCAAATTAATGAAAGGTTTTTGTTCTTCCCTCTAGCAAAATAGCTTATTTCAATGGCTGCCCATGAATTTTTTTAAATGGCCGATTAGTTTCCTTTGCTTCTTTCAATGGCCATCCATGATTTTTTCTGCAATATTCCAACCTTTCATACATAGTTATTACAATTTAATAACCTCCTAGTACATATGTGTTTCAAGTGAGTGAAATAGAACAAGACATTAATAAAATATTGGAAGGTACACCTTATCACGCGTTAAGACTCCTAGGAAGTCCCTGTGACCCATTTTGACACATTGGAACACTCAAGTGTGTCCCAAGAGGTTGTAGGACCCCTTGGGACACACTTGATAGTTCCAATGTGTTGAAAGGGGTCATGGGGACTTCCTAGGGGTCCTAACGCGTGATAAAGTGTAATAGGACGCCTAGGAAGTCCCCATGACCCCTTTCGGCACATTAGAACACTCAAGTATGTCTTAAGGGGTCCTACGACCTCTTGGGATACACTTTAGTGTTGAAATGTGTCTAAAGGGGTCATGGGGACTTCCTAGGGGTCCTAACGCATGATAAGGAATACTAGGACCCCTAGAAAGTCCCCATGACCCCTTTTAACACATTAGAACACTCAAGTGTGTCCTAAGGGGTCCTACGACCCCTTCAGATACACTTGATTATTCCAATGTGTCGAAGGGGGTCATAGGAAGTTGCATGACAGGCCTTCCTGCAGACATGTTCACAAAATTCAAACTTCTTCATACATTGGGCCTTGCAAATCCAATTCTCACATTTCCTCCATGATGACATTTCTTGGGACAAAGATGAGCACAAATTAATTTTTCTTTGCATTTCCTGGTACAAAAGCTCATACTTCCATCACCATACCTCCTTAAATCACGAGGTTGGTAACAACATGTCCAACATCATCTGGATGTTTAGGACAGTATAGTGGTATTCCATTACCAACATACCCATTATCTGTAAAATGCTTTATGATATCACTCCACACTGGAGAATTTTTTGATACTAGCTTGGCATTTCTAAAGATATAGAGACCAATTCTAGCCGTGGAAAGGGCAACACAAGTTTTGTTTGGAATGTTAAGAAATCCTATATTTTCTGATGTTTTTACATTCAAATTAGGAATTTAATGTTTCTTACCAAAGAAAACAATATGATATTGATTTCTTGCTCCTGGTCAAGAGTACATTTGCTAAGAATTGAGCTCTGAGTTCTAGATCCTAACCTTGCTAGACTTTTCTCATATTCATATATTACCTCCAAACATTGATCCCGAGCTCTGTTAGTAAAGCACACTATGAGAATGGGACCAGAGGAATTTGAAATCTTATGAAGCAAAGCCTTTACATTTTGCAACCCGGTAAATGTTTTCCCAGTGCCAGGAGGGCCCTGGTTCTGTTAGTAAAGCATACTATGAGAATGTGACCAAAGGAATTTGAAATCTTATGAAGCAAAGCCTTTACAATTTGCAACCTGGTAAATGTTTTTCCAGTGTCAGGAGGGCCCTGAATAATGGCCAATTTTTCAGTAAGCCCATGATTAATGGCCGCCTCCTGACTATCATCAACAGAATCACATTTGTAGACTTGTTTCCAATCAAAATTACATTCAAGCTAAGCTGTTTTGGCTTCCAGATAAACTAACTTCTCTATAAACAAAATATTGAATGAAAGACCAAATTCTACACCATCTTTACCTCCTCTCATCCCCACATATTCAACAGAGTTATAAACCTAGAAATCAGAGGA
>MU225193.1:1312615-1323798 GCA_018584345.1 Thuja plicata | reverse complement strand
AAGAGTGAAAATCAGTAACTAGTTACATTGGTGGTTTTCCCAAATTGGGTTTCCACGTTATATCTGGTGTTACTCGTGTTACTTGTGTTCATGTTATTTGTTTTATGCATATCAATAACTGTGAATGTTTAATGAACAATGAAAGGTTAATTTACCGAGTAACAGTAATATATATTGAAGACATCTAAGGGACTTGTGGATTTATTTTTGTGGTAACTGATTCACCCCTCCCCTCTCAGTTACTCCATCCATATTTCCAACAAAAATATTGATGACTAAAGATGATTTTAGGTTAATTATGTGTTACATCGTCTCAATATCTTTCCTACACTTTTTGAACATAGTCAATCGGACTCCGTACGTGGAAGTTATGGCTTCCAGAAGAAAAGCCTATTTTAGTTTCTTCATAACCTGCTCGGGTTATGGAGAATATAAAATGAATAGTTTTTACTTCTTCAAAACCCGATCGGGTTATTTGAAATTTAGAAAACCGATCAGGTTATGGATCGGGAAGAGGCTTGAAAAATGACCCAAAGGCTTGGAGGCTCATTTTCCCTCCATTTTTGTTCTTTTAGACATTTTTTCATCATGTAAGATGAATTCTCGACTTTATCTTCATCAGGTTTAGAATTTGTGAACTGGGTAGCTTTATAATTTTTACCATAATCTCATACGTCTTCTTAGCTTTCTAACTATATAAATTTTTCTATTTTTGGACAACATTAGGATAGTAAACTTTAATTTTCTTTACCAGTGCCTTGATTGTCCTCACAGACATATGTCTACCATTTTTTTAATAACTTTTGATATAATTAATCAAATTACAAATAAATTACAGATTATTGCTCTACACTTGATTATATGTACTTTTAAAAAAAAGTTTTCATTTTTGATTATTTTGATGCAAGTTATGCCCAGCGCATGAACAGGTACCAAATATTCAGGATGCGATCTGTTCAAAAAATCACAGAAAAAATACTCATCGAAAAATTATAAAAAAATACACAACTTCTAGATCTCACTCTTACCTATAATCTTACCAAAGGGATTTAAAAAATACTGAATATAACTATATATTTTGTACCACGCATAGAAACAACTATGTTATGTTTTTCCAAAAAATCAGGAACATGTTTTTGTGCACGCATGGTTTGACCCTTTTAATCTTATTAGTTTTTAAAAAAATAGTGTTTTAGAAACTAAATTCAGAGTACTACATTTTTAATTTTTACACGTCTTCTTATTTTGAGTGCATGACCCTCAAACGCCTGTTCCAAGTTCAAGTTTACCCGATTTCAGAAAAAATGTGTCCACTTATACCCCCTTTTGGGTCCACAACGTGGTGCACATACCCAGGAAGGCTATATATATATATATATATATATATATATATATATATATAATTTAAAAAGATAATAATATTAGCATCATAAAGGTCGATTTTATCCACATTATTATTAAGAAATGCAACTAGAGAATCATTATAAATGATGGTATAAAATAATAAAAATAAATAAACGAATAAATAGTTGTGTTTGCTTAGCCAAGTTTGCACATGAAAAGAATGATGGTAGGGTTTGATTAAAAGAGGGTTCTTTTGAAGTAGGGTTAACAAACTTTTGTTCTAGTAAACTCTAGTGATAGAACTACAAGCATAAATATTTTAGTTATACTAAAAAAAATGATAGGATTTTACTCAGTTAAACTTCAGGGGGCACTGTAGAGCACTTGGGTGCATATCTTAATTATATTGCTAAATTATAAAATTGGGTGTTTTTAATAAGTTCTTATACACACACACACACACACACACACACACATACACCAAGGCTCAAACCCTCCAAGCCGCATTTGGGCCAAGTTCAACCCCTGGGTGAATTTGATAGACGATATCCCCTTATGACAGGTTATATAATCTATTCTCATTTAGAATATGTGACCTCATTAATTGAGTACTAATATCGATTACCATTAGACCTATTGAAACTAATAATCAATTTTTTTATTTTATTTTTCAAAATGCTTAGCAAATATAACATCAATGAGACTAGTTATAGATTTTATAAATGTTCTCTACACACATAAATCATTTGTAAGTGTAAAACAAAAATATGAATATAAAAAAATTTAATAAAATTATTAATGTATATACATATCAATCATCCAACAACACTTTTAACTACTTTTTATTAATTCCACCAATACACATACACACACACACATACATACATACATACATACATACATATATATCATATATATATCATGTCTAAAGATATACTATCTTGTAGATTTTTATGTGAAACTTATGTAATTTTTGCAATTTGAATAGGAGCATCAATGTCTCTTAACACATAATTATTATATCATCTCTTATAATATTGTAAGCTGATTTTAACAAGACCAATTGAAATCCATTTAAATTAATAAATTATTTATTAGAACCTAAAATAATGATAATAAAATCTACCTTGTAAACCTTTTGTTCTCAAATTTGAAAAGATTCAAAATCAAAAGCAATCATATGAACCATTCCAACTCATCAATAACAATATTGACTTAAAACATAAAATAAAAACTACACTATAAATTGACAAAGAAAATAGAGTAGAATACAACAACGATTAACCTTAGACAAAAATTACAAATACAAATAAAAAGTATCAATAGAAAGTATTTACAAAATTAGAATATCGGCAAGTTTTCCATTATTTTAGCATCAAAATACACACGATTAAATAGTAGAGAAGAATTTTGACCTCTCTAAAACTACTCCACTCTTTGTTAAAGTCAAATGAATTGAACTAAATCACTTGGGAAATAATCGAATCATTTCAATCTGCTTAACACCAATGTTGTATATATATCTATATACATATATATATCGTGGGATTTTTTTGTTATTATTATAATAAATAATTCAATTATTTTAAAATTTGTTCATATCCCGTGTATTATTAATTTCTAAATTCATTATTGATTAAAAAATATAAGAATATTTTATAGAATTTTTAGATATAAAGTATGATTAAAAACATGACATGTTCAATTGAAACCTTGCAAATCAAGTATCATAAAGATTTTATAAAAATATAAAGACATAACTTATATACAAATTATATATTAAATATTGTAGATTTAAAAAAAAAACATTCTAAAATCTAAAATATTGTAGATGTTATAGAATTTTTTTATTGCATTAAAGAATTACTAAATTTCTAATAATTATGTTAATGTTGTATAATAGTTGAAATAGTATAAACATCATATCATGTATAAGATTCTCCATTGAACCTCTGAAATTCCAGTTGTTTTCTTAAGCATGTTGCAGAATACAATAAAAAAACGTGATCCTCCAATGTTGCATAAAAAGGCCCAACTCACAAAGCATGAATATCAAGATCCAAAAGGGAATAATTTTTGAATCGGAACTTTCTTTCACCACTTCTCAAAATCATCTTTGCCGAGCAACTTTCTTGAGCCAGCGTTTCGGAATGAGTTCCACTTGATTCAGCGCATTTCACAAAGCCTGCCAAGAGGCAAAATGAGCTGAATCAATTGGAACAGATTGCGAAAACGCTCAACAATGAAACTGTGATATTTTTGATTGATACACCAACAATGAACTAGAAGGCCTTTTTATTGCAAATAAATAGAGCAGAATTTGATCACAGATCAAGCTAAGAATAGATAGCTCGGACTAAACAACAGTTTCATTTAGTCAAATAAATGGGATAAAATAATAAACAAATAAATAGTTGTGTTTGCTTAGCAAAAATTGGACATGAAAAGGATGATAGTAGTGTTCAATCAAAGGTGAGTTCTTTTGAATTAAGGTTAGCAAATTGTGTTCTAGTAAATTATAGTCATAGAACTACAAACATAAATATTTTAGTTATACTAAAAATAATAATAGGATTTTAGTCATAAATTTTTTGGGGGCATTGTAGAGCACTTGATTTGGCTATTGAACTTTTTTAGATATTGATTGTCATCCCATTGACTTATATATTTAATCTTATCATAAGTGAACAACTCTTTATGATTTGTGCATGTCTTAATTATATTACTAATTTATGGAATTTGGTTTAGATTCGGATGCAAAGGGAATAAATTTGTGGATTAGGCCAAAATAAATTATGGACATGGTGTTTTTAGTGGGTTTATTCTTACAAAAGCATATAAAATTATATATATAAACCATGTCTAAAAATTTAATATCTTGTATATTTTTATGTGAAACACATGAAATTTTTACAATTTGATTAGCGGCATCAATGTCCCTTAAAACACAATCATAATATCATCTCTTATGATGTTGTAGGCTGATCTTAAATAAATTTATTGAAAATTATTTAAATTAATTATTTATTAGTGAATCTAAAATAAAATATTAAAAACTACCTTTATAATTCTTTTGTTCTCAAATGTAAAGAGATTCAAAATAAAAAATAATCATATGAACCATTCCAACACATCTATAATAATAATAATTTTTTTTTTGAAAAAAGACCACAATATCAATTGACAAAGAAAATAGAATAGAATACAACAATATTTAACCTTAAACATAAATTACAAATAAAAATGAAAAAGTACAAATAGATAGTATTTACAGAATTAGGATATCACAATCTCTTTTTTACTATTAAATATAAGGAGAGATTCAATAGTTACATTCTAGTACAAATGTATGATCAAGTAGCACTACAAAAAAATATGGCTCCATATCAGCAGGGAATCTTTACAGACTATATCAAGGTTTGAGAGAGATATTACAGTACATTTGAGCACCAGAGTATCATATGTACTTTCACCAACAATCAAAATGGTTCAAAATAAGAAATGACAGATTTATATTGTATCAGACTGCCATCCAAGCAGTCCATCCCATGGGTCCTTGTCTCTACTTGAGGATCTTTCCATTGAGCTCTAAGATAGAAAAAGGGTCTGCCAGATCTTCAAAGATGGGAAGGAGATCACCTAGGGGATGAATAACCTCCATAGGTGAAACTGGTAGGGGATCAACCTATGTTGGAATGCCTGCTACAGTCTCATGCCTTTATTTTTCCTTCCTATCTATAATCTATTCCATCATCTCCCTCAAAGTTATATCAAAGTCATCCATATCCTCTACTAGAGAAGTTGTTGAATACCCAAAGGAAACCTCCTTTCTTTGCATCAAGGTAGATCCTGAATTAAGCAACTCCAAGAATTTATCCTCATCAATCTTTAGTATTACAGTCACCTGTAGAGTTATGATATGTAGAATGAGTCTCTAGAGAGACTCAATAAGGTACCTTTTCCTACCATTAAAGGTATCATTGTTACGATATTTCCATATATACCATAAGACATGAATAGACAAAATAGACCAGAAAAGATAACTTGTTTTATTCATTCTCGATAATTTTCCAGTAAGCACATCATATATTGTGAAATTTCTATTCAACATTAGGCCAAATAAATTCCACACCTCTTTGGAAAAAAAAACTCAAAAAATATATGAGAAACTGTTTCATCACATCTACATAAAGAATAGATCTCTTAAACTCCCTATTAGGCTTCTTAACAGATAACCTTTGTAAGAGGAGACAACACATGAAAAAAATGATCTTAGGTTCAATTGGTTTATATCAGAGGTCAATCAGATACTTGGATCAGGAAGGGGGGTCAAAGGAAAGTATCCAAACACCATTGATATGATCAAGGATATCATGATTGTTAGTGAGAAGATTGTAAATGAGTTTGGATTTGGTAAAGGGAAACATGGTACCGTCTGGCCATCTCATGAGAGAAATCCTATTGGAGCTTCTACTACAATGTCTAGGAAGATCCAAGACCTTGCAACCATCTCTCAACATGGAATAGGTCCTCCTTTGGGATTGGGGTAAATCAAACTTTCTTAAGTTAACTCTTTCCAACTGATAAGGCTAGCATCCTTTATTATATCAACAAAATTCTAATCCACTTATTGGCCCAGTTACGAACATAGAAACCTCAATTGAATAAGGGAAAGAGGCTTCTCTCCATGTTGGATATTCCACCACAAAGAATTTTCACTACACATTTTATTATGCTCATCAAATAGATTACTATTACTAACAAGATGCCTTACTCTATCCCAACACTTTGAAATTGACTTGAAAACATTAGAACCTAAAACTGTAATATCAAATTTTCCATTCAAAAGATCATTGATGTTTAGACCTATCCAAGAGGAGGCTCTTATGGGGTTAGATCTATGTTAGTCCTAAGATCATATTACTGAGAGGGCGATAGGGGTAAATTAGTACTGTACCAAATAATCCAATCTTTTAACCTCTTAAACTTAAACCACCATTCACAAGATTAGCCATATATTCAATAAATGAAAACTATAAACATGCAAGTCCATCCACACATTTGAAAAACATATTTATCTTGTCGAAGCCAAAATAGGGAAAAAAGCATGGTGGGAATTAGCACCCACTAAATGATGTACTCTTTTGAAGAACACCCTGTGAGGAGCTTAACCCTGTTAGGAGTTTACAACATCACTATTAGGTACTACTTGGTTAAGGGATTTCCCTTAGGCATGTTAGTATATTTACCCTATTAAGAGTAGCCTTGTTAGAGGACTTTAAACACTTGTTAAAGTGTCACCTTTTTAGAGGATTTACAAAAAAGATCGGTTAAGATCTACCCTGTTAAGGGATTTAACCTACTGCAACTATTAGAGAATAAAATAAATAATGATATGTGAAATAACACTAACTCTACTCGATCAGATCCACTAAAGCACAAAATATTTTTTCAACACACTTGACTCTTCTATCGCTTGATCACAACTCATACTTTGCACTGCACTTGTCCAACACACGATCAACAACAACCTTCAACTTCATCCATTATATACTAAAATTTTAAGTCCACCGCCTTAATCAAAATCTAAAATGGAATTTCAAAACATCCCACTCAAATCCAATGGGCCACAAAAAAAAATTAAATACACAAAACATATTTACAAGACCGTATCATCCAATACAACAATTTACATAGGATTTTGTGTCAAGGAGTCAAACACATTTTGTAATGCCCCACCCGAGAACCCTTGGAACACAAGGATAACATACATGCACTTATAATCTTTTTTATACAATTTATCTAACAAGATGGAAGAGTAACAAAGTGCACTCGAGAAACATAAAAACATGAAAGGAAAACTTACGGAACATGGCAACTCACATGTTCTCCAACAAAAGACAAAGTCTTTCAACACTTCCAAAGGTTCCCAAGACTTTACTACGAACAAGATTCAATTACCAAGGAGAAATACATAGAAACATGAATTGAGTAAATCAACCCCAAGGAAGACCGACATTCAACTTGTTCTGAATCAGAATGATGCAACTCCCAAAAGGGTAATAAAAAATCTACTTTGCATCTTCCGGTTGGGGACAAAAATGCCCCATATTCATAATACGAGAAACTTCAGATCAATAACTCTTACGAGCAAGAATCAAGCCCTATACCAGAATTTTCCATGAGTCAAACAATAAAAAATATGGGAAGCATAGTCTTGTACGAGTAAGTATGAAGTCTTGTATGGAAAGAAATCCTAACTCATATGGCTTCATATAGAAACTTGTATGGGACTACACTTGGTAAAATGTAGGCTTTGTTTTAGAAGCCATAAATTTTGCATCCAAAGTCTGATTGACTTCGTTCAAAATGTGTCAGAAATATTTTTACAAGCTCTATGATAAAATGAACCTATAATAATCTTAGGAAAAAAAATCTTTTATAGGAATCACTTGACTCAAATGTAATCTAAAAATAGGTGACTGTTGTTTCCAAAACTTGTAATGAACAGTTACCTCAGTCCAAATACTGGATAGGCTTGCTGACACCAACGTATGACATGAATTTGAAGCTAGCTCCACAACGGGGAGTACTAGATACACACACATCGAGGATATGGACACTTGATTGAAAAATAATAACATAAAATTAAAGCATAATATACAGAGATACATCAACATCAAATACCTACAATGTCTATAAAATACAATGAAGAGAGTGAGCATTCAAGCTCTAATACTGTAGCTTCAGGAAGTCCATCTCTGTTCATCAGTCCCCAGCAACGGTATAGTTAGCAACACATCCCTACCATTTAGTACCCGCAGACCCAACCCACTATGCTCGAGGAGATAGTAACCCGACCACAATCACAAGAAGACACTTACACCAAAATAGGCTACACTCACACCATACAATATGCAAGACTCAAGGGCGAAACCACAAACCGAGTGATGAATACAATACAAGCACATAACCAGTAGGAAGAGGTCACTACTCAACCAATAGAGTATAAAGTGGAGATAGGAGAATGGAATGTCATCACACAACACATGAAGACTTGTGCAGCTTCAAGCTATTCTTCTCTCATCAAGGATGCTCTACTGAGCCATATCAACATCCGCAGATGGAAAGGCTATGATGTACCATATCAACATCCTCAGATGGAAAGGTACTATGCCATATCAATGTCCACAGACAAAAAGAAAAAAACATACCATATCAACATCTGCAGATGGCAAGGTAAGACATACTATATCAACGTCCGTAGACGACAAGGTAGTCACAAAAAGTCTCGTATTAAGTTTTATTTTCCCATTTAATGTTTAAGGTTATCAGTATTTATTAATAACTCAAGAAAGGTGACCCTGGAACCCCTTTGTGCTCTGGTCCACCTTGAAGAGATATTCCATTCCATTGCTCAACACAATCCATAAGGAAAAGTCTCCCAAAAGACTCAAAAGTATAAAAATCCCCAAAATACCCCACAATGGCTCGATTGGTCTCAACCAAGAGTAAGGGTCTCAATGCAATCCCATCATGGTACACAAAATCCTCTAATGTGGTCACAAGTACCATCATCATGCATTCCAATGTGATCAAATCAAGCATGGAGAAAAAATCTCATAAAAAGGAAAGACATGCAAGTGTTCATGACACACTCAACTAGATACTTGGCCAAGAGTGCACATTCACTCATGAATCTAAAATCAATGACAAAATAAAACCATAGGATGGTCAAAATCCTCGAGGACAACACACTCCAATAATTAAATTGAACCAAACAAAATCAACAACAAAAGTGGGTGGCACACAAAATGAGGTGACCCCAAAATTCCCCAAAAACCAAACTCCTTAGAAAGCTACACAACAAAAACCCATTTTCCCATAGGAACCCAAAAACACACTTAACCAATAAAATTCTAGTTCTGGGTAAACACGAAAAAATGACCAGCATAACAGTATTAAAATTAATAATGAAAACCTCAGTTGCTCGTGGTGAGTTGAAACTGGGAAAATGAAAGCTACCAAAAAGTGGGGAATTACAAAATCTCATCCCACGAGTCAAAAGAAAACAACAAACAGAACAAACTAGGGAGAAATGAATAAAATACTAAAGGCCCTACCTCGCAACCAGAGGAGAAACCTAAAAGAATGAGGAATAAATAAATTTCCTCACTGAACCCAAAAGTTGATCCACATAAATGAAGGTATTCGTGGCACAATCCTAACAAATTGCTATGCACCAGGATCCAACAACCCAGTCAAACACAACCAATAAAAGAGCTGATTTCTCCAATCAAGTTTGGAGGAAAATTGAAAATTTATAAAAGCCCAAAAGGAAAAAGTGTGTAAAAGGAACTCACTTTCAACATATATAGCACTTTATAAAAAGTGACTTTTAAAAATAGGTTATTTAGATAATTAAAATAACTTACTGACCTTTCACCCCACCACAATAAAAATTGATTCCAGATAATCAGAATCCAACTATGGCCAAATAGATAGTAAATAAAATAAGTATTAAAATTCCCCAAAGCATTAAAAATCAATATTTAATTAAATATCATCCGCAACCACTATAGGAACTTGTAAATGCACAGGCAGTCACTGGTCTATCACAAATGCATAATGAATCTGTACGCCTCCTTCGATCATGATTCGTGGTTCCCAAGCTTTCCAAAGGCAAGGGATAGTAGAAAAGGTTTCACAAATGATATAAATCAAGTACATAATAACTACTAAAATGAATAACCTGAAACGTAATCAATAAAATATACAAGCAAGAGAAAGGAAAACAAATAAATGCAAACCCCACGATGCTTGAAGCTTCTATTGTTTCTAAATACTCCTTCCAAAATGCTGTTCTCGATGCTCAGTATTAGCGGGGCAGCGTCTATGACTTGAGAAGTGTCGAGAATTTGCTAATTGAAATGGGTGTGTGATCACAAGATGGCTTGAATGCTAGAACCAAACTGACATAGTAATGGCACACAAGAGCTTGAAATCCTAGATCCTTCAAATAGTTATGAAGGGTTTATTATATAGGAATTGGGGATGAAATGAACGGTTGAGATCAATCCCAGAGATAGGGAGATGAATGGTTGAGATTAAAAGGAACTAGAGAAGCCATCAATAAACTCCACCTCTTCAATTGATAAAGAGGAGATAGAGTTTGGTTGACTGAAGAGCTAAATATTGTGAGTTGCCTTTTTGAACTGAAGAGGTGGGTGAAGTTATCCATGTGAACTGGAGAGGTGGGTGAAGTTACCCATGTGATCTGATTGGAGTTATCTCTTTGAAGATAAATGAATATTTAATTCATTTATTTAACTAAAGTTTTCAACATGTGAGATAATTGAATTCTTTTTTATTTAGAATTGCTTTATTGAATGAAATTAAATTAAATTAATTGAAAGAATTTAATTAGTAAGTTTAAATATTTGAATTTGAACTATAGGAAATTTAATTTAATTAATTAATTAATGGTAATTAATCAATTAAGGTTAATTAATTAAATAAAATTAATTATTTAATTAATTTTGGAAATTTGATTAGATAATTTAGGGAATGAATTTAGAGGAAAATAGATGATTAATTAATGATTAAAAAACCATTAATTAATAGATAAAAATTAGTGTTTTTAATGTAAAGTTGCAAGCCTATCCATTTTCGAGTGTCTACATTTGCCCCCTCTTTGATGCGATGTGACTTATCGTAGTGTGTCAAAGAATTTTCAGATTTGATCCTGCCCCAGCTTGCCCCAGTGATAGCAAGTGGACTATATGCCCCCTCAACAAATTAAGCATAGAAAATGCGTCAGATGAGCATTAATTTGTTGA
>MU225193.1:1299514-1311925 GCA_018584345.1 Thuja plicata | reverse complement strand
TAGAACTCCTACGCCCCTAGAGTCCATCTGGATAGCATCGTGAGCTCTTGTTTGCAACATAAAGGGAAAGACCATAGAAACCAAGATAGAACTCCAAAGCAACTCAGAGTCCATCTAAATAGTGCTGTGAGCTCTTGATTCTATATACCAAACTAGCAAAATAAAAGAGAAGGAATGTCCAATTCTTTCCCAGGGTTAAGCTCAGAACGTGGAACTGTGCAGCTGCCATATAAGTGACAGCACCTACTGCATTTATCCTAAATCATCATGGCCCTGAAATTGAAGTGAACATTCAATAGAAAACAATCAAAGAAAATAAATCATGATCTATCATAGCGACTCTCCTCACATGGTAGATCCTAGAGTAGCATAAGAACATAACTGCAAAATATAGACTGATATCTGACCGACTTGACTGACCTAGTCAACATGTTTTGGATGGTTCCTTGATGCAGTTGGATTCTCTTGATTGGCTTGACTCTTTGGATGGGCTTGATTGGCTTGATTTCTTGAGTGTGTCTAGTTTCAGCAATAGATTACTCATATAAGACTGACCTGTCTGATTTGAGCCTATCCATCACTGTGTAAGATTATTGATAGGATTTGATTGATTGATTGCTTTGATCATGTTGGCAGCTGATCAAGATGTGTCAGATGGGCCCCATGCTGGTTCGCAAAGCTCATGATTGTGACAATTGATAGATTGATTTGATCATTTTGGCAGCTGATCAAGCTGTGTCAGATGGGCCCAATGCTAATTCGCCAAGCTCATGATTATGACAATTGATAGATTTTCTTGGTTGCCAGTTGCTTGCTGATTGATTTGATAGGTTGATAAAGCTGTGTCAGATGAGCCCAATGCTGATTCACAAAGCTCATGATTGTGACATTGACTGATTGGGCATGATTTCCCTTTGCTCTCTTGATAATCGAGATGGTTTTATTGCTTTGGATTTTGCAATTTTTTGAATGTTTTTGATGAATATTGATTTTCTCTTGATATTTGATCTCTTTAGGATTTTTGAGGAGTTTTCCAATTTTTAAGATTTTTTTAGGACATTTGGAATCGCCCCTAGTCTGGTGGACCAGTATTAACCATGGGTAAGTTCTTGGTGCTTAGAGGGGATTGTTCTTTTGGATATAGCTTGGGTAGTCAGTCTTGCATTTGAAGTGTGCTCAAGCTTTTGGAGTTCATTGATGGTGAAGTTGGATTTGAACACTTGGTGCCTGTTTGCCAGGTTCTCACCAATGTACCTACTCAATAGAGCCCAATTTCTAGGTTTTCACTGAGAGAGTGATTTTGTTTCTCTTTACTTTTTTTTAAAAATTTTTTGATTCTTTTTGTTGTCGCTAAGGCGCCTGATTGCTAGGTTTTCACCAAGGTAACATTTTGTGTTTTCTAATTTTTTTTGGTATTTTCTGGATAAGTAGATAGGTGCCTTAACCATAGAGACCTCAAGGGTAGAACCTCTTGAGGTGCATGCTATTGATGTATCTAGGGAGCTGATCTCCTTCTGGTGTCTCTAGGATGAATGCCCCACTCTGAGTAGAGCTGACAATGACAAATGGTCCTAGCCAGTTAGGCTCACTTTCTGGGTTTGACTTGCTTTGCTTGATTCTTCTGATTTTCCATGAGGACAAGGTCTCCTACCTCAAATTTTCATGGCTTCACCTTCTTGTGATATTTCCTTCTAAGGTGATTCTGATATCCTTGTAAGTGGTCGAAGGCATGTTGTCTTCTTTCATTTGTAACTCTAGTTCATTGAGCCTTGCTACTCTGTAGTCTTCACCTGTGATTAGGTTCTTCAATGATATCCTTAGGGATGGGATTTCCACTTCAAGGGGTAATACCAACTTTGATCCATAGAGTAGGGAGAAAGGAGTGGCTCTTGTAGGTGTTCTCACACTAGTTCTATATGCCCATAATGCAGGACTAAGCTGTAAATGCCATTCTGGCCCTGATTCGTTCACTGTTTTCTTTAGGATTTTCAAGATTGTCTTGTTTGTAGCTTCGACTTGGCCATTCCCTTGAGGGTGGTAAAATGAGGAGAACCCTTGTTTGATATGGAACTATTTGCATAACTCTTCAACATCCTTGTTCTGGAAAGGTGTACCATGATCTGTCAGGATTGTTTGAGGGATCCCGTATCGACAGATAATGTGGTTAAGTATGAAAATTGCTATTTGCTTTCCAGTGATGTAAGTGAGAGGAATTTCTTCCACCCACTTGGTGAAGTACTCTGTTGTAGATATGATGTATTTGTGTCCATTTGATGAAGAAGGTGTAATTTTTCCCACTAGGTCAAATCCCCACATGGAAAATGACAATGGTGATGTGATAAGATTTAGTTCATGGGCTGGTGCATGGATGAGGCCTCCATGAATCTGACACTATCTACACCTTTGTACATGTTTGTGTGCATCTGTCTCTATTGTGGGCCAATAGTATCCCATGTATATGATCTTCTTAGCTAAGCTATTGCCACCTCCATGGGTTCCACAAATTCCTTCATGTACCTCGTACAAAGCTTTTTGGGATTCCATGGAAGTGAGACATTTTAGAAGCGTTCCATCTAGACTTCATTTGTATAAAGTAGTTGAGAGGATGGTATACCTAGAGGCTTGGCGGATGAGGGATTTTCTCTAGTTTCTAGACAAGTCAGGAGGTAATACACTATTTTGGAGATAGTTATAGACATCTTGGTACCATGGGGATTCAGGAACAACAAGGATGCATGATGATTCTATGATGGATGCCTGATGTGATGGCACCAAGAGTTGCTCCACTAGAAACTAGAATTTTGTTTCATTGCTTGTCATATCAATTAGTGATGCTATGGTAGCCATTACATCTACAACTTTGTTCTGTGTTTGTGGGACTTGCTCGAAGAAGATGTAATGGAACTTGGTGCGTAGTTTTTCCATCTGTGCTATGTATGGTATGAGTTTCTCATCTTTGGTCGTATAATCATTGTTGACTTGACTAATGATCAACTGTGAGTCTCCAAAGAATTTTAGGTTCTTGATTCTCCATTTAATTACTATCTTTAGACCAATGACCAGTGCCTCATATTCTTCTATGTTGTTGGTGCACGAGAAGTTGAGTCTAAAATATTTTGGAATTGTATCATGATCTAGAGTGATAAGCACTATCCCTGCCCCCACACCATGGTTTGTACATGATCCATCAAAATAAAGTTGCCATACCTCGATCGCTGGTTATAGTGTCATGATAGATTTGTCAAGAAAGTAAGAAATAATAGGTTAATGGTCTTGAATGGGTGCCTCTGCTAGTTGATCTGCGATCACTTATCCTTTGATGGCCTTTCTATCTATGTACTCAATGTCAAACTCACTCAAGATCATTACCCACTTGGCCAGTCATCCGGTGAGCGCTGCTTTGCTTAGGAGGTATTTTAAAGGATCAATATGTGCGATCAACTTTGTTTGGTCACTCAACATATAATGTCTTAGCTTCTAGGAAGCAAAGACAACTGCAAGGCATGACTTCTCGATTGGTGTATAGTTTAGCTCATATCCAACCAATGTTTTACTTAGATAGCAGATGGCTCTCTCTTTTCCTATGTCATCATGTTGTGCCAAGAGTACACCTAACATTGACTCCATTGCTGAGATATATAGAAGCAATGGTCTACCTTGGATTGGTGGTACCAGTATAGGAGACTTGAGGAGGTAGTCCTTGAATTTTTGGAATGTCTGTTTGCATTTCTTTGTCCATATGAATTTGATGTCTTTGTGCAATAGATGTTGGAATGGCTGGCCCTTGTCTTCTAGCCAAGCTATGAAGTGCCTGATTGATTGGAGCCTTCCTTATAACCCTCTTAGTTGTCTTAGGTTTGATGGTGGAGGCATGTCCAATATTGCTTTGAATTTTGCTGGGTCCACTTCAATTCCTCTATGTGACACTATGAACCCCAGTAACTTTCCTGCTGTGACACCGAATGCACATTTCTTTGGGTTTAGACGGACCTTGAATTATTGCATTTTGTCAAAGATTGGTCCCAAAAATTGTAGATGATCCTTTTGGAGTATTGACTTGGCTAGTATGTCATCCACATAGTCTTCCATTTTTTTGTGGATGAGATCATGAAATATAGTTGTCATAGCCCTTTGATATGTCACTCCAACATTCTTTAGACCAAACGGCATGACATTCCAACAATATGTCCCCCAAGGACATGTGAAAGTTGTTTGGTGTTGGTCCTCTGGTGCGATCCTTATTTGATTATACCCTGAAAAGCCATCCATGAGTGATAGCATTGGATGTCCAACAGTTAGATCTACTATCATATCAATGTTGGGTAAAGGAAAGTCATCTTTGGGACAAGCTAGGTTGAGATCCTTGAAGTCTATGCAAATCTGTATCTGACCATTGTGCTTTGTAACTGGTACCAAGTTAGATACCCAGTCCGCATATGGTATAGGTCTTATGAACTTAGCATCCAGGAGATTTTTCAACTCTACCTTGACTAGCAATGCAACATGGGGATGCATCTTTCTTAGCTTCTGCTTGACAGGTTTGATGTTGGGTAGCAATGGGAGATGGTGTAGTACTAACTCTGGATCCAACCCTGGCATGTCTGAGTAGGACCATGTGAAATTGATCATCCTTGCCTTGAAGAAACTGATGAACTATTCTCTCTCCTTTGGGGTGAGTGATTTTGCCAAGTATATGTTCTTTGGGTTTTTATTGTCTCCCAAATTGACTTCCTCTGTTTCTTTTGCTAGTAATGCTGACTTCTCGTCTGTCAAGGGGAGGAGTTCCTTCTTTCCATCTTCTAGCACCTAAGTGAGGTTTTTTCCAGAAGATACATCTTTTTTTAGCTTTTTATCATTCTTTTGTTCTTTTTTCTTTTGTGGACTGGAAAGAGGAGCTTCCTCCCCAAAATATGCTGCTCTGTCAAGGTTAATGAAGAAGCCTGCCTTGTGGTCTCCTGATGGAATGCCTTCCCTAAGTGCCATGAAATGAGCTATAGCCTCATCATTCTCGAAGACATCTAAATCAAGTGGTCCTTGTTGATCCCACTCTATGAGCTTAGGGTGTACAAGACAGATACTTTCACGATTGTTTGGCTCTGGTTGACTGAAAGGGACTATAGATATGGTTCCTACAAAATTGGACTGTGATGTGGATGCACCACTTAAGGTCTGATAAATGACATGCTTGTCTATGCAGGGTTGTTCGGTAATAGTCAGTTGGTCAAATAAGTCTTCTAGATTTATGATAGTGTCTGACCGAGAGGAATAATCTGGGATCAACGGTTTAGAGTCATGAAGGGATCTCCACTCATACTCATGGGAGTTAGTCTCAATAGAATGCTCATCAGATGTCTCACTTCCTTGGTTATCATCGATTTCTATGTGGAGGTCTATTCGGGTTTGTGTAGTTCCCTCTTTGGTGGGAAACAACTATGCTAATATGTTGCCTATCAAGACATGTTCTATTTTTTTCCCATGGTACATCTCTACTATTTGTTCCTAATTGACTTGAATGTCTTGGATCACAAGACTGGTTCTTTGTTTTCCATAGCCCAACCCTCTGATGTTTCTCTGGGTTGGCAGGAGAGACAATTCCATTATGCCTTGTTGTCTTTCCCCCAACCTGGTTGTACCATCATACCCAAATCTTTGTATCATTGTGTAACCATTACCATAGTTTGACAGGGGTAATGGTGGTCAGATTGTCTCTAGTGGGTCTTGGTATAACTAGGTATTGGTGTCTTGTTCAAATGGCTTTTCTTCCGCTATGTCTCCCCATCGGAGAAAGGTTGTGGGTGGACATCTGAATAGAACAGGCTACAAAGTTTCTGTTGTAATGATAGGTTGTGGCATGCCATAAGTTCTTAGGCTCTGAGGCATGTGAGTGATGGTGAAAGCCTTTTCATATCTATATTCACCACAACCCTTGTCAGTAATGGATATCTTGCCCACTTTTTGTGTGATATCTTTAAGGTTTGAATTTGAAGAGGAGGGAATACTTGCGTACTGGTTAATGACTATCTTTCCTACTATCCATGTGACATCCTTGGGATTCAAATCTGAAGAGGATGGGGTGCTTGTATCTTGTTTTGATGGTACCTGGTTATCAGTGCTTATTTGGACCACATTATAGTATTGGAAAGGATTGGGATCTCCCTCTATGATGATTTCCTCTCACTGATGTGGGAAATTGATGCATTGATGGTATGTCAAAGGTATGGCTTGCATTTCATGTATCTAGGGTCTCCTAGTAGCATGTTGTATCCCAACTCAAGGTCTAAGATTTGGAAGGGAGTGTTTTTGACCACGGGACCAATACAGACAGGTAGAATGATAATACCTTTAGAGGACCTTTCCTCTTCATCACAAGCTCTGATATTTATCTTCCTTGTGACATCAATGCTTGATTCTGAATAGCCTAGTTGTTTGATTAACTTTAGAGAATAGATGTTCAACCCAGCTCCACCATCAAAAAGGACCCTACAAATAGCACTTTTGTGGACCTAAGTAAGTAAGTGCAAAGGATCATTATACAGGGGTTTATGCGGCAGCACATCACGATCTGTGAATGTGGCATGTTTGTTAGCAGCTATATGGTTGACCATCGTTCAGAAGATCTTAGGTGTTATGTCCCTGGGGACAACTGCATTCTGAAGGGCTTGGTCAAGTGCCAGTTTATGCTGTGGAGATATGCATAATAGGTCAAACATGGAGATATGGGAAGGTGTGCGCTTTAGTTGGTCCACTATGCTTGTTTGTGGATCTGAGTTTTCTATAGGATTGGCCAATATAGTAGACAAGGATGGTAATCCTTGCAAGATGACTCTGGTGCGACGTGTTGTTACAACACATTTGTTACCTTGGTCATTGATAGTGATCGTAGCCACGTGGCTATTTGAAGGATTGAGGCAATTGATAACATTATCACTGTTGGCATATGTATAGTTGACTTGTTTTGCTAGTCCACCAGACCCAAAAGCTTTTCCCTTGTTGTGATCACAAAAGGTATCATTGAAAATAGTATGATTAGTTGTGCCTTTGGTTTGGGTATTTGTCACATCGATGGTCCTTGTTTCAATCAGGTCTTGGATAGCATGTTTCAATCGGTAATAGTTGGATGTTTTATGTCCTTTTACCCGATGGAGCTTGTAGAAGTCTTTATCATTATACCACCTTGGTTTGTTTTCATCCTGTTCAAATTCCTTGATTTATGGGAGATTGATAGTGTTTGATTGTATCAACTTGCATAAAGGTGATTCTATCGGCTCTCATGATGGTGTGGAATCTCGTTGCTAGAATTGAAACCGTGGTCTGCGTTGACTCTGTTGTTGACTATTTGACACAGCAATTGCTTGTATAGGGGGAGGTTGGTTTTGGGTGTATGCTTGTTGAGTGGGCCCTGTGGGTTTTTGGTTGGCCACAAGTGCACCTTGCAGTGACACCTTGGGTTGTGCATAGCTGATAGTCTTTACATTAATGACATCATCGCTAGTGACATTTTTGTTTTTGTTCCACCACTTAGCTTTGTCCATTGCATTTTTGTTTGTATTCATTTGTGATGGGTCTGCAAGGATTCCTTGTTTGACTAAGTTTTGCTCACAAAAAACTCCTCATTCGATGAGTTGTGTGAAGTTTGGATCTAACTGTAACTTTGTTGTCAATGACATGTATGGAATTAGATTGTCAACAAACATGACTATCAAGTCTTGTTCCGGCACATCATATGTTATGCGGTTTTCCGTATTCCTCCATCTCTATAGGAACTTCACAAAAGACTCTCCATCCTTCTGTTTGATATCGCAAAGGTCCTTGATGCTGACCTTGTGCTCAATGTTATGATGGAAGTAAGCTATGAAATTTTTAGCCAGTTCAACCCAAGACTGAATTCCCTAAGGTAAATGCGAGAACCATTCCATTGCTAGTCTGGCCAAGCTTTGTGGGAACAATCACATTAAATATGTTTCATCATGGGCAACATCAATGCAACTAGAAAAAACTCTCGGATATGTTCAATAGGGTTGGTATTGCCCCTATATTTGTCAAATTTCGGTCCTGAGAAGTGATTGGGGAACGAAGACATGTGAAGAGAATGGTCAAAGGGGTATGGGTATAAATCCTCTTCGGTGTAGGATTTAGTTTGCCCCTAATTTTGCATATCCATCATTTGAGTTTGAAGGGTTTGCATTTGTTGCATTAACATGTCCATTTGATATTAAGGCTGATGTGTGAGGACATTCCTCTGTGCTGTAGTGGGTATGAGGCTGTGCCTCTGTGTCCCTTGAGTAGGAACATAGGATTTTATCCTAGGGACTTGATATTGATTCACCACCGAGTGATTTGTAAATGGGGGCACATGGGTAGCCCATGGTGGGTTTTGATAAGTTTGCTATTGTGATTGAAATTGGGGTTGATACTGTTGGGGTTGATGTTACTACTGCTGAGGTTGGATTTGAGGAAACTGAAGCTAGGGTTGTTGTTGCGTGGGTGGGTTTTGAGGAGACTAAAGATGGGGTTACTATTGTGGGGGTTGGAATTGAGGCAACTAAAGTTGGGGTTGTTGTTGCAGGGGTTGGAATTGAGGCAACTGAAGCTGGGATTGCTATTGTGAGGGTTGGAACTAAGGAAAATGAAGCTGGGGTTGTTGTTGCAGGGGTGGGATTGATGTCAGAATGGGAAAATAAGTAGCCTTCGGTGGGCATTGATTGTAAGTCGTTCTTGCTGAGATGGATCCCTGTGGGCATGAGGTGTTGATCCCAAGACTAGTGTGAATTGACTGTAGCAGCGACATAGTTTTTGAACAGTTGGTGTTTGGTGGGATGGAAGGCATAGCATGAGAGCTTGATTGTCCTAGCCATGAGACCAAAGGTGGAGGCATACTAGTGACCATGGGTGCACTTAGTTGTGAGCCTGTCATACTTTGAGTGGAAGATGTGCTGGCTTGGGTCAGGTCATTGGTTTGACTGGGTATAGTTTGTGTCAATGTAGGTAAGACCAATGGTGGAAAGATCTGAGACACAACAAGTAGTATCTGAGGAGGCTGAGTAGTGTTTTGACCTACAAGAGGGTTTTCGGGCCATATAGTCGATACACTAAATTCAGCAGGGAGTTTGACTCCCTTCTTTATTAGCATGACTAAGTAACGTTCAGGGTTCCTCTCTACAATAGTGTCAACTACTTTCATAGAGTAAGCATCTTGCTCCACATCTTCAAGATCTGCTTCTGTGATATCTTGGAAAAAAGCTACCCCACGGGGTTGTTCAATGAATAGAGCAGAACTGGTGTTCACGAAAGAATCATTCTCTTGCTCTGTTTCCCAAGCTGGGAATCTGTTGATGTATGACTCATCAGGTTGAGTTCTAGCCTTAGACCTTGTGTAAGGCCCTCCATGAGGTGTTTGAGACATAGTGCGGTCCAAGTTTTGTAACTAAAACAAGTGATATAAAGCAAACAAGGAAGAAGATCCTTTCTGAGGAAGTCCAAGTTATGTTTTGGACAAGGGTAATTCTAAGGATAGATTTTGATATAACCTGATCTCAAAGTGGTGATGATAAAAAGATAAGATTTTCCAACTTTTGCCTTGGACAAAGTCACTTTGAAAAAGATGATGATGTTTGATATGGTGAGATCAAGATATTTCGAGTCTGAGCTTTCAAACTAACAATGTTCTTGACAATAATCGTGCTTTACAAAGAAGGGGTAATCTTTAATGTTTAGAGATTCACACAATGTTCTTCACATTTTCCTAGGATAGACACTAGTTTTGGACACCAAATGAAGGATTCTTTCAAGGTTTTAGGTCAAAATAGGTGTAATGTATCTCTGGTCAATTGCAGTAGAACTTCACTGATTGCGGTAAAGTAAACGGCCGATTGCGGTAGTTTATCACTGATTGCAGTAATAAACATGACGATTAAACAAGTTAATTACGGTAGACTTCCTTCAATTGTGGCACAATGCGGGCAATTGCGGTAAATGAGGAACAATCTAAAAAAGACTAGAGATTGGTATCACTGCTTGTCAATTTTGATATTTTTGGAACAATGCTTCTGATTTGCAAGATAGTTGACGTCGACAACCCTAGACTTTAACACGTTTGACTCATTTTGACAATTTGGATGTTTTGTTTTGCATTTTTAGAAACTGATCAAAGAAACAAGCACAATAGACATTGTGTTTTGAAGAATGAAGACTGACACTGTGTATATTCTATAACTTTTTCAAGTTGCAATGTTATCACAAGGTCTCAACAATGAACAATTAGATTAATCTAGGTCAATGGCTTCAGAATACAATGTTATAGGCCCAATACTTGAATGTTCGTCAGCTCACACAACAATTGTCACGCTACTAGGATACAAAGGTCCATGACATAGGTGCCCGTATTTTTGCTAGGTATTATTGCCGTGGAGTAAAGATCTCTTTCACTACACAAATACCGTGGGACACATATGTTGGAAATCTTGGGGGAAATTTTGCAACCCCTTGCACTATAATAAGGTAGGTCTATTCAGAGGTAAAATAGGTTGGCTTCTATTTAATCAAGGTTGTAGTAAGGGTCTTTGGTGTCTCTCTAATTAGTTTGTACGTGCGTGACTCAATTAAGAGCCTAGTTGATCACACTAGCTCCTTAGGGATATTCACCCAATCTAGACTATCACCAACACACCTTGCCTAAGCTTGGCTAGATAAGATGAAACTTTGGTTTGTGCCTTGTTTATATACCGATTGTCCAGAAGAATTACCAGTTTAAGGTTGTTCTCCGACGAAGAAGCGCTTTCCTCTGACAGGCCTTTCTAAAAAAGTATAAAGGTTTGTAATCTAACAATTTGTGCAAGTGCACCCAAAACTCAAGACACAAGGTAAATCAATTAAGCTCCAAAGTTTGAAATGTGAACTAAGCTACACCACCATACAAGCACCAATGTTCAATTTTAATCTCAAAAAGTAGGTGTTGATTGCTTGTTTAATTTTAATACACCAATTTGAGAAATTTTTTGCCTTTGTTCAATTTTAGTCCTCACGTCAATTTTATCCCCAAATCCAAAATGTGAGATGTGATATGTTTGGCAAGCACTGTTCTTTTTAAACCCAAATCGACAAGTGAATTCCTTTTAGTTTTCTTTGTTTAGATAGGTTAGTATCAAAAAGGATTCTTCAAAATGAGAGTATATGCAACTTTTGAAACAATGAATGATTGATACTCACAATAACTTACCCTTCTTTGTTGTCGGTGATTTGCCCAGCCTTGCATAGAAAACCAAAAAAAAGTCAGTTTAGAAATAAATGGACAGAAGATTTGGATCTGCTATGCAATATTTCTTGCGATTGCAGCAAAGTACGGGCAATTGCGGCAAAGATATGGTGACTGTGGCAAACACTGGCAACTACGGAGAAGCATTGTCAATTGCGACACAGATCGGGCATCTGCAACAAAATAATGATGATTGCGGAACTGATCGGGCAATTACGACAAAGTACCATAAGAAAGAAGATGATAGAATAATACTACGAAAGCCTGCAATCAATTGCGGTATTAAACCAGTCGATTGCGGCATAGTTTCATCGATTGCGACAAAATACCAACAATTGCGAAATAACACAGATATAAAAAGAGACAAATTTTTTAGATTTGCGATCGTACGACCGCAGTTGATCAATCTTGTTTGTCCTTTGTAAGAGATATTTGGGTTGTTTGATTCACGTTGGGTTCACCAAAATGTATGCCTCCTTCAATCATGATTCATGGTTCCCAAGCTTTCCAAAGGCAAGGGTTAGTAGCAAAGGTTTCACAAATGATATAAATCAAGTACACAATAACTACTAAAATGAATAACCTAAAATGTAATCAATAAAATGTGCAAGTAAGAGAAAGGAAAACAAATAAATGCAAACCCCACAATGCTTGAAGCTTCTATTGTTTCTCTCTACTCCTTCTGAAACACTGTTCTTGATGCTCAGTATTGGCGGGGTAGTGTCTATGACTTGAGAAGTGTCAAGAATTTACTAATTGAAATGGGTGTGTGATCGCAAGATGACTTGAATGCTAGAACCAAACTGACATAGTAATGGTGTACGAGAGCTTGAAATCTTGGATCCTTCAAATGATTATGAAGGGTTTATTATATAGGAATTAGGGATGAAATGAATGGTTGAGATCAATACCAGAGATAGGGAGATGAATGGTTGAGATTAAAAGGAACTGGAGAAGCCATTAGTAAACTCCACCTCTTCAATTGATAAAGAGGAGATAGAGTTTGGTTGACTGAAGAACTAATTGTGAGTTGCCTTTTTGAACTGAAGAGGTGGGTGAAGTTACCCATGTGGACTGGAGAGGTGGGTGAAGTTACCCATGTGATCTGATTGGAGTTATCTCTTTGAAGATAAATGAATATTTTATTCATTTATTTAATT
>MU225193.1:1238322-1279479 GCA_018584345.1 Thuja plicata | reverse complement strand
CAAATTTAAGCTAAAAAGATGAAAAAGCATGTAATCTAGCTCTAAAAGTGTGAATAATAACAATGAACTAGCATGAGATAATAAGTGAAATGCAAATCTAGGATGAATCCAACAACATAACAATGTGATTTTGATCTAAATGTGAAGGCCCATTTGCTCTCAAAATAGGCTTCTATTTATAAAAGAATGGGAGAGAGAGAGGGGGGACAAGATGAATTAATGAGGTGAAGACCTCATTAATGGAGGTATAAGAAGCATTAATGCCCAAGGCATTAATAAGGCATGGGCTTAAGGTCTTCTCATTAATAAGGCATTAATGAAATCCTTTAAGAAGCATGGGAGGATGGCTTGAGAAGGTGGACCTTAAGAAAGTCCAGCTTGAGAAAGTGGACTTTCTCAAGTGGGTGGAGTTGCTAAGCATTCCTTAATGGAGTGTGACAACATTAGGAGGTGGGTTAGAGTAGAATTTTGGATTAGAATTAGATTAGCAAGGGTGGAATAGGTTGGGATGGGTTTGAGGGAATATTAATAAATGAAATAAACTTATTTAATTCATTTAGAAATATAGGAATTAATTATTTAAGCAATGAAATTGATTTTTAATAATTATGGGACTATAGCCTTTTTAATTAAATTAAATAGGCTAGGGGAATGGGTTACTTTGCAAGTGGGTATTTGATTAGGGATTTATTTAATTCTTTTATATTTAAATACTATAGCCATGTTTGATTTTGGTAATATCTGATTGGTTGAAATTGATTTGAATTGCATGGCCTATAGTAGTTAATATAAATTAGTGATAAAAATCACCTAGGATATTAAATAGATTTGAAGAATTATGCCAAGCAGTAAGAGGGTCGTTTGGACATAATTGAGGGTATGATCACACTTAGGGCAAATAGGGTCCACAGTTGGAACAGACCAAATTTAGGTGGTTACAGAAGTAAGTGTATGCACTTCAATTCATTTTCATTCTCATTGATTACTTGATAAATTATTAAATGATCATAATCTTGCATACAAAAACTTAATCTTGCAGGACAATTTAAATCTGCAAAATCCTTTAATTGGATAGCTATGCAACATGCTAGATGCAATGTTAAGTTTCTACTGAACCTCTTTAAAAGTGGACATGGAAAATGAGATCATGATGGAGCAGGAGCATGTGTGAAGTGTGCACTTTGAAAACATGAACTTGTAGGTACAAATGGTGTGAATAGTAGTTAAATATATATATCTAGATATTTCAAATAATATAATTTCAACTTAGATCCATTTTCTTTAAGCTGATAGTTCAAAAATTTACAGGTAACATGATAGAGAATTCAAAGAAAATTGTTGAATGGTGTTAAAATCATTTTGCTAGTCAGGACGCCAAATACAAAAAACATTATTTTTGGAAAGTGAAAGGTAATTTATATTTTTTTGGAAAATTCTAAATTAAAATTTAATTTCGTGTTCATCTATGTTATAGAATTGTTGATCTAAAAGTGTGCAACTTTTATTTAATATTTGTAACAGATATAGACCAATCTATAATGAAATTATTTTTCCATTAGTATGCAAAGAACAATTTTTGTAATCATACACCAAAATACAGGACAAAGAGCAAACCAAAAATGCAGATATAAGAGATCATCAGAAACTACTAAGTACAAAGAAAACTGACAATACAATTTTGTGTGTAAACCAAAAATGAAAAGTGAAAAGGATAAAGATGAACCCGAAAGTGGAACACGACAAGTAGGTCATACTGAAAATTGAGAGAAAAGTCAAAGAGGAACCTGAGAGATAGTTCAAGAAGGAACATCGAGAAACAGTCTAACTGACTTCAGAGCATAATCGACTGATAGAAACCGAAAGCCAGTTGCAGCTCAAAAAAAGTAGATCTGACTTCCACGTCAGATAAAATAGTCTATTCTATTTATAGAATCTTGATTTTTTTTTAAAACCATTTATTTAGGGACAAGAAACATGAATGTAAGTACTTTAATTAGTTTAAACAATTTAAAACACATAGACTAGGAGATCAAGGTAAAGTTGTAAACCTGTGATCTTAGAGTTAATATTGTTTTACATGAAACTTGATTAGGTCAATTTATCTTATAAATAGACGATGTAATCATTCATTATAATGTATGAGATATGATGTGATAATGGATGAGAGGATGAATGAAGCATACAAGAACATCTATGGATCAATTTGAAAGTTTCATGAACTAGAACAACAAAAGGTGAATTTGGTTAGCAATAACCAAGAACAGAGACTGCTGAGAATCAGAGGTATTATCCAATCATATTAGGTGATATACTTATTCATGTACTCTTAAATGGATCTATAACCAACAGTAGGAGATTGCATACACTAGGTCAAATTGTAATTTGATTACATTCTAACAAGTGAAGAAAAGTGTAAAAATCCTTTCAAGGATTAAGGTGGATTTAACAGTCCAACTATAAATCTCTTAACCGAGTGCACACTCAATAGTGTTGCTAAAGCTCTTAACAGAGTATACTTTAACAAGTCTCCACAGATATTCTTAATTAGGTAGATCATTAGAAGTGATCAAATTGTAAGCCTTAACTGACCCCTTCTAATCTGCAGATAGTGAAGAATTTGTGAGTGCCATCCCCACCACAGTTTTTACTTCCTAACAGGAGTTTTCTACGTAATCATATCTTGTGTTATGGGTCAATTACTTTCATGAATATTCACATGCATGGTTAAGTTTATGAATTGATATATCTTACATCAAGATATTATAGACCAGATGGTTGGATAAACATTTGATAACTTAAAGGATAAAGGTTAAAAGATATAAATTTTTTAGAGGTACTGATTCACCCCTCCCCTATCAATACACACTTCCCATAAATTAAAACAATTGGTATCAGAGCTAAGTCTCTTATCTGGAAAAGCTTAAAGGATTAAGAGAAAAGATCATGCAATGGAGAAGTACAGACTTGAGAAAAGTATTGATAATAAGATGCTAGAAATTCATATATTCTATGAGCAGTATAAAGAAGCTAGAATCAATATGAAACAACTGTTAGATGAAATAAATATTATGGCATCTCTCTATAATGAAACATATTATCAAGAGGAAGAGATACCAGATTTATTTGAGTCTTCAGGATCAACTACAAGAAAAGCATCAAACACATCAGAACAAATCATCACAAGACTAAATGAAATCAATCAACATCTAGATAGACAAGTGAAATCTCTGCAAATCAGTCAAGAGACACAGATGGTAAGAATGATTGATGTCATGAACAGTGCTAAACAAGGTGAGCAAGAAATAAGACTAGATATTGATGATAGAAGGAAGATTACTAAAAAACTACAAGAGAAAGAATCTGAAATACAAAGACTTACAGAGCATCACCATGAGATTACAAATCAAATTATTCTTATGAGCCAAGAGGAAAACAAAATGAATATTGAACTCATTGAAAGACTAGAAGCTATTGGTGAGCTAAGGGAAGAGAATGAAAATTTGAAACATGAAATAAGAATTCAACACCAGCATAATGAAATTATCAAGAAAGCTGAAGAGAAAATAAAAGAATGGATGATTTTCTTGATGGACAACAAAGAGTCAACAACACCGGTCTAGGATTTACCAAGAATGAAGAATCACCCAATCAAGCTGATCCAAAGAATGTCTATGCAAATCCAAGACCAAGAAAGCTGACATGCAATCACTATGGAAAGCAAGGCCACACATCAAATGTATGCAGAGGCAAAATGAAAGGTATTCCTAAAACCACATCTTCATTCATAAGATTTTTTTATAAATGTAATAAGAAAGGACATAAAGCATATGAATGTAAGTTTGAGATGAAACAAACAAACAAGGAAACCTACATGGACAAATACTGTCCTACTTGCAAAATGAATGGGCACACAACTCTTGAATGTTGGAAATAGAAAAAAGCAAGCATGGAAGCCTAAAGGTCAAGAAGCTCCCTATCAACCAAAAAGAGTTGGTAACCAGTATGTATGGGATTATAACACATGGAAAAATTGTACAACATATGGAAGATTTGGTCACATTGCTGCAAACTGTATGAGACAGTGGACTAGAAAGTATAGAGGTTGGACTAGCCCTGGAATGACATGCTTACACTATCATAAAGTTGGTCATCTCAAAAAGGACTGCAGAGACTGAATGAAAGAGACCAACACATATCCCAATGGAAACACCATTGAAGACATCTAGATAATGAGAGACAAAATGTGGAGAAAAGCTTCAAACAATGAAGAAGCTGGACTGAGCAATGTAAATGGTGACACCCCATCCAATGGATCTAGTGACATCACCACCCCCACCTAAGAAGAAAAAGTAAGTATGTAACTACATTACACTATGTATTATTTTACATCAACTCCATAATATGTTGATAAAATTCCAAATTAGCATAAATAAAGATGCATCATGATATTACTTGTTAAAATCTATGATAACTATCCTATTGAGCAATACATACCAAGACCTGTCGGTATATACTCAAAGATAACACTGCCTATACTTACCAAGAATCGTTGGTTAACATGAGAAGCAAAGTTACTAGTGTACACTGAGACTCGTCGATAATCAAGCAAGTTGAATAAGTTGTTTGCACACAACACCAAAACTCGTCGATAAAAGAAAAGACTAAGACAACTGCCCTGAAACATCATGTTGTCACCAAAGAGAGAAGTTAATTTTTTAACTAACAAACTCCATCTTCACACACCGAGGAGTGGTTAAGAATTAATGACTCAATTTTATGGCAAACATCTATAAAAGGGAGACAAAAGAGTTTCATTGTTCACCACGACCAGAGTAGAGCGACAAGAGTGAAATTTGTGCAAACAAAAACAACATCATAGAGTGAATTTAACTCAACCCAGAACACTCCAATAGATCAGTGACCACTGTAGGTGTAAACAGTAAGTTTCTACAAAAAAATGAGAACTCTGTTTTAGACATTTTTTTTAGAAAGCCCTAAATTCTATGAAACAATGGCCACAACCTCAAGAACCACCAAAATGAAGAACATCAAGGAGGAGAAAGTTAAGCTTATTAATAACTCTACCTATGAGGAACCTCACTACAAAATTTTCCTTGAGGTTTCATCACAACCCAAAAATGCTAGAGCATTCTCGCGAATACCAGCTAGGGTTTTTCTTGTAGAAGACGTGCGAGCTTTCATCCACTGCAAGATTGCAGAAATTGGTGATTTAGAGGTAGAAAAATATTACAAGAAGTTGTGTAATGAAGATGGATCCATAAAAGATGAACACAAACACATATAGGTGAAAGGGCTCACTAATGCCCTATTTTTTCCAAAGTTATTCAAAACCAAGTGGATTTGGTTAGTACTAAGCCGAATGCACAATCACAAGCTATGACTGGATGAGCCTAAAATGATAACCCAAGATGTTATCCATGAAGTCATAGGTTACCCTATAATCAAGAAGGTAAAGGCATTAAAACACCCACCCAAGGCTAAGATTGAGAAGAACACAAGAGAAAAATGTGATGGCAGAGGACTGAAGGTATCTACTATAACTAATGATGAATTTAAATTCAGAGCATGTGTTCTAGGTTATAAATTCTTCCAAGCTAGTAGGATGAACAAAATAGCATCCAAAGCCGTGGATACAACTTATAAGGTAAAGAAAGGTACTCAGTTAGATCTGTCAGAGATTATACTTAACTAGCTAGAAGTAAACTTGAGGACAATAAGAAATGCTAAGACAAATACATGTAAGTTTGGTTCACTTATCATGTGTATTTTCTTTTACTTCCAAGAAACTTTTCCATCAGTAGGAGATGTAAAATGGGATACCACAAAATCGGTCACCATGTAGATCAGTAAATACATAACATCACTGGGAGACAACTTTGAAATAGTCATGGATGAGTACTTTACAAGATTCAAGGACCGAATGCATAAAAGGGTAAGGATCCCTGAACAACTTATTGAGAAATTCAAGAATGATATATGTTTTATGGTTGACACTGACCACACATACATTAAACCTATTGTACCAAGGAAAGCATGGTTACAACCTTTGGAATATGAGGTCAATATTTATCAAGCATCCAATGCAATTGATGCATTAATAAATGAACCATTAGACAAGAAACAACCAAAGGTTAGAACTAATGAGGAGGCCAAATCAAGAATTAAAACCGGATTGGTTTTGAAACAAGTTGACAGAAAGAAAGATAAAATGGTTAAGAACTTAAAGAAATGAATTTCGGTAACTGAAGAGGAAACTGAACAAAAGGAGGAAACTGATGGACAGTCACCCGTCGGTGAGGCTGAGCAATCAAGTGACTCTGAGTCTACAGAGTCAGATACTCTATTGCAAACACCAGCAAAGAAGCCATGAACTACAGCTGCTTCTAGGAAAAGAAGCCAAATAGCTAAGGACTCAAGTCCCTCACCCTTGAAGAAAGGAAAAGTTAGAACCTACAAGAAGAAATCAGCCATACAAAAAAGAGGGCCATCAAAGAGAAGAAGGTTCGTTCAAACAAGGGAAGACATTAAGGACACATAACAAGATGAAGGTGTTCAACAAGAAAATATTAATGTTCCAAAAAGAATTGATGAGGTATGAAAATCTATTGCAAATTTAGGATCTATTACAGATTCTAAGATAAGAAGATGGCTAAAACTAGATCCATAAGATCAAAACAAAGTTGAAGATGCCATCATTGCAAAGATGTACAAATTCAAGTACGTACCAATTCAATTCAAAGGTAATAATTTACCAAAGGAACTCTTGGACAAATTATATGCTAGATGGACATTTGCATTAAATAATGAGGAGATAAGGGAAAGAGTACTTGTTTCTCTTGTGCCTCCTGAATGAAAGAGGGAAGAAATTGATGAGATGAAAGAGAACCATAAAAAGGAGTTCTCACCCAAGTTGAGAACCTACAAATTTCTCGAAGGGAGGCTTCTAGAACTTGAAAAAGAAAGTCACAAAACTTGGAGTAAAATACTCAATAGACCTATTGAGGAAGCAAGCCCCGAAAAAGGAAAACAACATCAAGATGATAATCAAGAAACTCAAGAATACATAATCAAAGATACAAAAGATGACACATCAGTTGAGTTAGATAAAGAAGAAATGGACACAATTGGAAACAAGAATGTGGACATTGTAGATGAGATATGGCCAGACACCACTATGGACAATATTGTGGACAACACAGTCATTGACATAACCAATGATCCAGTAGAAGAAATAAAAAAATATGAAGATGTCATTGTTACCAAGGATAAGACCGATGAACAGGACACAAAAAATTGACACTTCACAGGTGAACATATCAAACAATATGCCAATATTGATGCAAGCCATCAATATACTTCAAGAAAAAGAAGTTTCACCTGATAAAGATTCAAGCATTCCCAAGGATACAGGGTATAAAGGAAAGAAAGACAACACTGATGATCAGAATTGCATCAGAGACACTCAAAATGTAATAGATACTGACAATGTTACAGAAGGAGAATCAAAGAAAATAGATGGAGACATAACCAAGATGGATGAATAGAAAAAGGATGATGAAGTACATAAGGATACTGATGAAGGAGCTAAACTGAAAGATGGCACTCCTGAGGAAACCAAAAAATTTGTAACAGATAAAGTAAATGTTGATGTGGAGACATCTACTAAAAACTGATAAGCTGACACCAATGCACATTAGCAAAAAGAGGCAACAACACAAGTCACTCCTCCAGTACCACAGACAAAGCCAAAAAGATGGCTATGGTTCTACAATCTAGTGAAACTCAGAAGAAGAAGAATAAATCCAAAAGAGTAAGTTGGAAGTCACTTTAGATGAAATCATTGAGATACCCAAATGTGACCCAACTACACTTGATTATTAAGCATTGAAAGAATATGGTGAAATATGCCAGAGGAAGGCACTACAAGAGAAGATGAGAAAGTAGCACCGAGACTCCATGGTACTAGAAACAACTAGGGACATCTTACACTAGATTTTAGCCAATGTTGATGTTGATCAGAATAAACTAATCCTTGATCAACTAGCCACTCTCCCTGAAGTCATTACAATGTAGAACATTGATGTAGAGAAGGCAATTGAAGAGAGAGAAGAGAAGAAATATCAACATAAAATTGTTGAAAATATCAACCAAGAAGTGGTAGTAAACAAGGTAAAAATTTCATAATTCATAAGTGAATTAGATCCAATAATTGCTGAAGCTATTTCCTTGATCCAACAATTGAGCACAATTGATAAATTCACTAAGGAGCATAGTGATATGATAGAACAGTTAGATTCTAATCTAGCTACAAGTGCTAAAGGCTTAACCACCAAAGATAATGCAATAAAGTTTCATTATGAAAAGATTGTTGAGGTAAAAAGGTTAAGGCAAGAACTATGGGAAGCAGAATCACAATTCAGGGAAGAGGTCACTGAGCTCCAAGCTCAACTTCTATTGAATCTCACACTGCTTCAACAACATATAAGTTTAGTAAGACAACTAATAGCAACCCCTGAGATGTCTATCATAGACAACATCTATGATATGCATTCAAAGATTACATTCAAGCACATGTCTCTAGAGAACCTAAAGGACCAATGGGAGAAGATGATGGAAGACATGAAGTCTTCACACCCTCACATTTTTGATAAGATATAAGGTATACACCTTTTCCCTTAATATCAAAAAAGGGGGAAAATAATGATATGTACAGATAGGGAAGCTATACAGTACTACAAAAAGTAACATAAAGGGGAAAATAATGATATGCTAACATATACATAGTGGGAGTCATAAAATGACTAAGGATTATATATGTTGTACACACTTAACATTTTTGTTACTATTTTGCACATATCAATTTTTGATACTAATGTCAAAGGGGGAGATTGATGACATTATTTTTCCATTAGTATGCAAAGAAAATTTTTGGTAAGAATACACTGAAAGATAGGAAAAAGATCAAACCAAAAATGCAGATATAATAGATCACCCAAAACTACTAGGTACAAAGAAAACCGATGACACAATTTTGTGTGTAAACCAAAAATACAAAGTGGAAAGGATAAAGAGGAACCCTAAAGTGGAACTTGACAAGTAGGTCATAGTTAAAAATGAGAGAAAAAGAAAAGAGGAACGTGAGAGATAGTACAAGTAGGAACAACAAGAAACAATCTAACTGAATTCAAAGGATAACCGACCGACATAAACTGAAAGTCAGTTGCAGCCCGCAAAAAGTAGATCTGACTTCCATGTCAGATAAAATAGTCTTATTATATTTATAGAATCTTGATTTGTTTTTTAAAACCATTTCTTTAGGGACAAGAAACATGAATGTAAGTGCTTTAATCAGTTTAACTGATTTAAAAGACATAGACTAGGAGATCAAGGTAACGTTGTAAACTTGTGATCTTAGAGTTAATATTATTTTATGTGAAACTTGATTAGGTCAATCTATCTTATAAATAAATGATGCAATCATTCATTATAATGTATGAGATATGATGTGAGAATGGATGAGAGGATGAATGAAGCATACACGTACATCTATGGATCAGTTTGAAAGTTTCATGAACCAAAATAGCAAAAGGCGAATTTGGTTAGCAAGAACTAAGAATAGAGACTACCGAGATTTAGAGGTATTATTCAATCACATTTGGTGATATAATTATTCATGTAATCTTAAATGGATTTGTAATCAGAAATAGGAGATTGCATACACTAGGTCAAATTGTAATTTGATTACATTCTAACAAGTGAAGAAAAGTGTAAAAATCCTTTCAAGGAAGGTGGATTTAATGGTCCAACTATAAATCTCTTAACCAAGTGCACACTTAATAGTGTAGCTAAAGCTCTTAATAGATTATACTTTAACATGTCTCCATAGATACTCTTAACCGGGAAGATCATCATAAGTTATCAAATTGTAAGCCTTAACCCGCCCCTTCCAATCTGTAGATAGTGAAGAATTTGTGGGTGCCATCCCCACCATAGTTTTTACTTCCTAACAGGAGTTTTCTATGTAATCATATCTTGTGTTATGTGTCAATTACTTTCATGAATGTTTCTATGAATATTCACATGTATGGTTAAGTTTATGAATTAATATATCTTACATCAAGATAGTATAGATCAGATGGTTGGATAAACATTTGATAACTTAAAGGATAAAGGTTAAAACATACAAAAGTTTTAGAGGTACTGATTCACCCCTCCCCTCTCAGTACACACTTCCCATTAATTCCAAAAATATAATCCTTACAATTCTAAAAGGATTGTTGGTATTAGAAGTTTACATCAATTGATGAGTACCAGACAACACAAGACTCTATTGTTTCAAGTAAGAGATAAATCATGTTTCTATGCTGATTGCATTGAAGACAATCCAATGAGTCAATGTCAGAATATTTCAAATGGATATGTTTCACAATGGGATACGAAGGAGTTAATTAGAATTCCCCTATATTAAGATGATGACATTGACATAAAAAATTCATGATCCTATATATTCAGTTGATTATGAGCATGTTTTTGATGTAGTTATTACATGTGCATGCACATACATGTTATTTTATTTAAATTTAATTTATTATACTTTTGATTTGAATTTAATAGAATCTGGATTTGTATAGGTGATATTTTTGTTGTGGTTGTGGATCCTGACAATGCGGAAAGTGTAGATTATTATCTACTAAGATGCATGAAATAAAAATATAAGTTACGAGAAGAAATTGTAGATGGTGATGGATAGTCATATCTGACTGGTTCACTGGATAAACATGTGCCCATAAAATGCAATTGGTCCAAATCTGATATAGCCACAACCTCTAAGGGAGATGGTATGCCTACTATCTAGTATGGATCATCACTAGAGGATGCATCTTGTGCAGGTGGAGGAATGCTAGAATGGGAACTCAACATGTATCTCCCTAAATGATTAGATGACATCTCCTGAACCTATGTCGCGATACTTGTAATACTAGAAAATACATCCCTCCTAATCCTATCATCATGTACACTTTGTCTTGTAGCTATCATTTCCAAACCTTTTGGTATGACCAAAAGGGTTGGACCCACCTTTGCCCACTTATTAGTAGGCACTGGAGCATTAGGACCTCAGAATCTATCAGATAATCCCTCCTCCCCTACCCAACATGATGGGGAAAATCTGTATAATCAACACCATGATGCAAATGAAAGTATGCAAACATTTGTTTTCAAAATATAGTGGAAGCTCATCCTTCTGGGTCCACCTATGATGAGTAGCCCATTAGGAATAATAGTCCACAAGCACAACTGAGAGGGGGGGGGTGAATCAGTTGTGAGACATATTATGAAACATTAAAATTTATAAACCAAAACTTCAATTAAAATGACAAAATAGTAAATGCCAACACAATAACACACTCCTTTATTGTCGAGGAAAACCTGGTAAAGGTAAAACCCCAGTGGGAATTAGCACCCAGAAATGATGTACTAGGAGTATAATATCCCTATTAAAAGATTTAGTCCAGTTAGGAGCTTATTAAAACATTACAGTACACAGTCCTTGTTAATAGGACATACCCTATTAGGAGTCAAGAGTAACAGTGGACTCACTGCTTAGGCACACTGCCCAAAGAAGGTTAAAACTACCCTCAAGGATTTATAATCCGAACAAGTGTATATAAGAAATATACAATCCAGTGAACTATCTGATAGCAAATTTCTTTACTTGGTCAGTTCTAATGAAGTACTATAATCACAAACTCTTCTCTACATCCAATAGCCAATCAAGCTTTGTAGCTTCCACACTTTTCTATCTTTCAATTACCTTCTCATCATACCACTATCACATCTTTTCAAAAGAAAATATCTGTCAGGTATACCCTATTAAAATAATTGATTAGGTAGGCCAATTAGGCTTTCCCAATATACAAATAATTATTTAACCCCTTGCTAAGATACACAAGGTACCTAAAACAAGTAAACATCAATTACAATACATCAGATATAATCCAAGATCTGCAATCCATGCTTGCAATCCATAATGCACACTACATCTATGAAGTCATCCCCAAATAGGTCTCTTCTAGAATACACACCACAACTAACATCACCATCAATCACACAACTTGCGATCAATAAAAAAAATTCCCAAACATTTCTTCTATCATCCCTTAAGCTTGCATAACCTAAATCATCATCTCTTGTAAGATATCCCAAAATACAGAGACTCACTCTATCACACATCACTGCCATAGTCCAAAAATGAGTCTTCACCAAAACATGTGTAACAACTGCAATATGCAATATTAAGCCAAGAAACCTTAGGAATAAGGTAATCACACATCCTTCTTCATATCTTCATCTTCTCTAATTCTAATTCATCCATACAATATCCATACACTTCTGTCAGTTATTATACAATAGTAATAACCAATCAGTTCTTTCCATAGAAACATATGTTGACATCATTGACAAAAGATGAATGCCAACAACATCAGTAGTACCCAATTCTGATATCATCCAACAATTTCCCCCTTTGGCATTGATGGAAACATATGGGAAAATCCATCAACCCAAAATTACTCTCTCTCTCTCTCTCAATACAATCTTCTCAATATCCTCAACACAATTCTCCCTAAAACAATAGGTATTTTTACATAGAATCTCTCTCCCTTTGACAACAATGGAAAAGGGTTGCATAACTCTTCTTCGATCTTCTGTAAGGTGTATCTTTTTCAAATCTTCATGTCTAGCAACCAGGTGCAAAATCACCCAAATGTGCCCTAGAGTGTTCTTGCAATCACTCCCCCTGAGGTGTAGATCCATACATCAAGTCCAGAAAATGATATAACTCTGAAAGCCACTGGATTGATGCATGCCTGCATCAATCAATTACCATAAGGAGGGGCTCTCACCCCAAGCATGATTTTGAGATACTCAAAAGAATATTTTGGAAAAGGTTTTGTAAATATATCTATTATTTGTTCCTTTGTGCAAACATACTCTAGTCTAATCTCTTTCTCTACTACCTTGTCTCTCAAGAAATGATACTTAATAAAAATATGTTTAGTCTTTGAATGTATTACACAATTCTTTGACATATTCACTGTGCTAGTGTTATCACAATGGATAACCACTAGCTCTTCAAAAATTATTCCAATGTCCTTCAACATTTGATTCATCCAAACAACTTGTGTACAATTTATAACAACAACAACATACTTGGATTCAACAGTAGACTGAGAAACACAGTCCTACTTCTTACTTAACCATGAAACTGGACTTTTTCCAAGGAAAAATGCTCCACCACTTTTACTCTTTCTATCATCCACATTACCTTCCCAATCAACATCTATATAAGTCTGTAAAATAAATTCATTTGATTTTTCATACCATAATCGATACTCTATTATTCCTCTCAAGTATCTGAAATTTATTTTCACAACAACAAGGTGTGTCTCTTTAGGATCTACTTGATATATTGCCATAATTCCAACTGCATTGGAAATATCTAGTCTGGTGTGAGTTAGATATTGTAGACCTCTAATCATTGATCTATACTTTTTTTGAAAAACACTCTGAGTTACATCATTTCTAGTAAGTTTATAACTAGTCACCATTTAAAATCTTCCATTCCAAACTTCTTCAATATTTCCTTAAGGTACTTGGTCTGAGATATAAAAATACCCTTCTTATTCTGATTAATTTGCAAACCAATAAAAAATTTCATCTCACCAATCATGGACATTTCAAATTCATTTTCCATTTTTTTATAGAACTCTTTACTCATTTTATCATTGCCTCCAAAAATGATATCATCAACAAAAAATTCTATGATTAATATTCCATCTTCATCAATTCCTAAATATATAAATTAGTGTCTACATTACCTTTTCTAAAATGAAGCTAAATTAGATACCTGTCTATTCTTGCATACCATGCTCTCGGTGCTTATTTCAGTCCATACAATGCTTTCTTCAACTTACAAACCATGTATTCATCTTCTGTGAAAGGAAATCCATCAGGTTTCTCTATGTATACTTCTTCTTCCAAATCTCCATTCAAGAATGAAGATTTCACATCCATCTGATATACTTTAAAGTCTTTATGTGCAACATAAGAAAGAAATAATCTCACAACTTCCAAAGTAGCAACATGAGAAAATCTTTCTTCAAAGTCTATGCTTTCTTGTTGCGAGTAGCCTTTACAAACTAGTCTAGCCTTATTTCTTACCACTGTTCCTTCCTCATCCATTTTGTTTCTAAAAACACATTTAGTTCCTATCACTTTTCTATTTTTAGGTCTTGGAACCAATTCCCAAGTGTTGTTTTTATTTATCTGTTCTACTTATTCTTGCATAGCTTTAGTCCAATATTCATCTCTACATGTTTCATCAGTAGTTTTTGGTTTAACTTGAGAAATCAAAAAAATTTCATCTCTTACTTTTGATCTTGTCATCATTCATTTACTTGCATTACCAATGATTTGATTTTTAGGATGGTTCATCTTAACATACCTCAGAGTCTTAGGAGTTTTAGTAAGCTCAATTGAGTCATCTTCAATCTCATCATCAATCTCGAAAGGTTCTGCAGGATCAACAATGACCTCTTTTATCTCTGTAATCTAACCACAGTCCTACATTCTTTCCTGAATCTGAAAATTTTCATCCATCCTCACATTAGCATTTTCAATCAACTTCCTCAATCTCAGTTTGAAACATTTATAGGATTTTCTCTTAGTAGAATAACCAAGGAAGATACCTTCATTACTTCTAGCGTCAAACTTCCCTATCTTATGTGATCTACACGCCTGAGATTTAGGCAAATCTGGGTATGCTGACTGCGTTGGCGGAGAGATGTCACTCAGAGATGAGTACATTTCATCTTCCTATAGGAGAGATGACTGTTACATTAGAGGATATTTATCACATCCTACGACTACCCATCACAGGAGAGTTAGTGCAGTATGATTGACATGGTGGTTTGACAGAGTGTAGAGGGGTATTTAGTGATGAGGATATAGACGAGCCATAGATCAACTAGGAGGATATGGTGGAGTTATATGAGCCACTGCTAATTGTTTTGGCTAGAGTGATTAGAGGATATGTCTATCCAGATCAGAGATTGCATGGCTTTGTAGTTGGATGGGGCTGGACATTACAAAGGATGATGGACGGGGGGACCTATTTTTCTTGGGGGTGTGCTTTTTAGCACATCTATATCATGATATTCATCAGGTGGTATATTAGAGGGGAGCCTCTTTATTAGCGGGCATTACATTACTACATGTGTGGGCATGAGAGCACATTGCCATGACACAAACTACAACTTTGAGACTCTGGGGTGCTGGACAACCATATATATTTCTTTATACATCGATCCAGTCTCAATCTAAGTTGGGACGATTGGAGTTTTGGAGATATACCTTTGATAGTATTGATGTTGTGATCTAGAGACACTACCTAGGGTGTGAGCTATGGGAGGATGAGCATTGGCTCGTATACTACTTCGAGTCTCAATGGATGATAGGGAGGACTCCCTTCATTATAGAGAGGCAGATGGTGAGCAGGCTTTTGCAATAGTTTGGCAAGATTCAGGGGATGCCTCAGGGGGTGATGGAGTTTGCATGCACCCACCATGAGAGACAAGACTGGGGGTCAATGGTGTCATATGAGATTGCGAGGTAGGAGTTCTTGGATATGCCATTTCAGGCATGGTCAATGAGATAGGGGGTCGTAGACCCAGGTATGACGGTGGAGTATGAGAGATATCTAGGCCATCATCCATTCCCTAGACTGATGGACCTAGTAGAGAGGCCACCACAAAGAGATGTAGAGGATAGACATTGAGGCAAGTGAAGAGGCTGGGATAGGAGAGGCCAAGGGGGAGGCAGAGGTGATGATGATGATGGAGATGATGGAGGCGATGGTCCCAGCGTAGAGAGAGGGGATAGAGGGAGACCATAGGATGTGATGTCACCTCTGACCAGATAGGAGGTATGCCATCCACCAACACAGAGACCAAAATCTGCCTTGAGATAGGCACTAGTATAGGAATATGTGTAGATACAAGAACATATATCAGCATAGATATCGATACCGGTAGATCCCTTGGTACATGTACATGTGAAAGATGAGGCCGATGTGATACTAGGCTAGGAGGAAGTGGTACGGGGCAGATTTGTATAGGATGACATTGAGGATGAGCCTATGCTCAATGTTGGGGATGATGTACAGATGCTAGATGTGGGGGCATAGGATGTACACATAGAGGTGGATGTTGGGGGCTGGGATCCTTATTTACAAAGGGATGCAATAGAGGAGGAAGACACAAACATTGATGTGTTGCTAGTCTGACTAGCAACGATATAGGTATAGGCTGACCGCATCCCTGGATTAGAGAGGCGAGTGGAGAGACTAGAGGGGGAGATTGCAGAGGTTAGACAGGAGTGAGATACCACCATAGAGAGGTTAGGAGAGGTAGAGAAACTTCTAGATGAGATTGAGTCCATAGAGACATTGGGGCCTCATGCAGATAGTCTCCAAATGATGATGCAAGCTGGTAGGGAGATCACCTACTAGAGGGAGGCATACATATAGGTTGTGCCATGGGATTAGTGGATTGAGAGATTCAGAGAGAGATAATATAAAGTTAGGACAAAAACACATTAGAGACATGGGTTAGTGGGTAGTGGAGGTACATCATCACGCTCATTGAGACCACCACTAGGTTTTGGAGATCCATCTGCGGCAGGGACCTCTATTGCAGCACATAGACATTGATAGATAGAGTCTGGAGGTAGCGGATCTTAGATTTTTGATAGAAACTTTGTATTTATGGATTCATTATATCATTATTGTATTATCATTATAGAATTGATGGACACTTATGGACACATGGTTATTTAATGAGATATCATTGGACGTTTGGACATGTTATTGATGTTTTATGGACTCTTGATGATGGACTTTCTATATGATGCAGTTCTATTATGATTACTTCTATGATGCATTTCTTATGATGATACATATATGTGGAAACTAACACATGTAGGATGCGATGAATGACTTTGATTATGCATTTTACTTTATGTCTAGTGATGTAACGATCTATCTCTATATGGATGTAAAATAGTTATGATTTGATCACATAATGACTAATGGTATATGAATGAATGGTAAATAGATGGATGAATAACAATGATTGAAACAAATGATAATGAACTTAATGATATGTGAAAATGATATAGTGATGGTAATAATATATTGACATATAATGTGATGAAATGACAACTATGATAAAATGAAATGATCAAAACATGCATGTAAATATAAATGGTTATATACAAATGAACAATCCTAAAAACTAAGGACATATACATAATGAACCATGCTATATTTTTGTTATCCATACTGTCGTCAATTTTAAACAACAATGTGTCCAACACAAGTAGAATAGACAAAGAGAAAAGGTGATCTAAGCAAGATATCCTATAGAACCCTATGAAAGAAGCATGTGTATGCAACAAAAAGCTATTAAATGCAATGCAAAATGATATGTGAAATGTGTATCTCCACAACTTCATGAAAAATATTAGAAATTCATAATTATTGGAATTTTATTTTCATCATTGAGCTCATTATGTTGCAAGAAGATGCAAGCATCATGTTATAATTAAACTACGATGACCTGAGCACTTCTTGCATGGAGTTTAATATAGAAAACTTGACAAGTATCTAGGTATAATTGAACCTAGATGACCAAAGTTTTGTTTTCCTAATAGACAAGGAATATCCCCCCCTCCATCGGGGAACAAATATTTGGATTCGAGGTATATGTGGCATATCACCATCAATAGTATTTGCATAACAATATGATTTGTATGTTTTCAATACTTTTTCAATGGATGAAGGCACTTACACACAGACACCCCAATTATTTGTTCCTTCGACTTCATTGGAAAATATCCCACAAATAGCAATCAAAGAAAATATCATGTCCCATCACGACTATCCTAATCAATGACATATTTGGAGTTGTAAACTCATGTCAAGGATATCCTGGAATAGCATAGGAAACATGATAAAAATGAAATCCATATATGAATGCATAATCATATAACAAATCATTCTAACATGCCTGCCATGAATATACATTTCTTTGCCAAAAGATAGTGTTAAGTTTATTGATCAGGTTGGTCGATGTGATGTTGTTGCAAATGTATAGATAAAAGGTCATATTTTGAAAGATAGGTCACAGTTTATGAATCATGATTAGAATAGCATAGTGTAAGAATGGTAGATTGTATTTTCTTATCTAGTGAAAAATACTCCATTCTGTCCTCTAAAAGTCGTGACTATCATAGATCCACTTCCCAAACTAGGTCGAGGATAATCCCCCAGCTAGGTGATGGATTGAATTATTATGGGTGAAGAAAGACACAATGGACTAGGATGAAGACAACGATAGTAGACCAAGCTATGATGGGGTTTTGTTAGGGATTTATACAATGGATAGGATAATCATGTATTGGCCACTTTATTATGATATGTAAAAGGTGAAGGGTGACTTGAATAGCCACTTTATTATGGGTATATACAAATGGGATGATGTGCTAGAAGAATCCTAATAGAGAGAGGAGCTACCTTGTCATAAATGGTGCCTATTTCCAAGTTTTCACCACATGTTTTTATTGCAATTTTCTTAGAATTTTTTGATTTTGATTTTGATTTTTGTGATTTTTGTGATTTTTTTATTTTTTCATATTCCTTGCACTGGGATTTCATACATAATACTTCTTGAGGTGCATGCTGTTAAGAGGCTCATCCAAGAGATCTCCCTCAGATGTAGACAACTAATAGGCCCCAAAACCATAGGCTACTATAATCATAAAAGGTCCTAATCAGTTAGGTTCAAACTTGCCCTTCTTCTCATGATGTTGCTTATTTTTGGGATTCTCACGAAGGACTAGATCAACCACCTAAAATTCTCTGGGTTTCACTTTACTACTATACTGACGAGACATCCTCTACTGATAGACCTTCAAAGGATCAAACTCTTTTTTATGATGTTTATCTAGCAATTCTAATTTAGTTAGTCGTGCAACACTATATTCTTCATCTAGAATCACCTATTTGAGAAACACATGAAGAAAAGGTAACTCAACCTCGAGGGGCTAGACAACTTCAGACCCATAGACAAGAGAATAAGTTGTGGCTCTAGTGGGAGTATAGATGAAAGTGTGATAAGCCCATAGGGAAGGATTCAATTGGACATGCTAGTCACGACCAACGTTATTGACAACCTTTTCAAGGATTTTGACAATGGTTTTTTTAAACGCCTCAGCTTGGCCATTACCCTAGGGGCAATAAATGGTGGAATAATGATGGGTGATGTAGAATTTAGCACATAGTTCATGCATATTTTGATTTTGGAATGACTTCCCATGATCAGTAATAAGATGCATAGGGATACCATATTTGCAAATAATATAATTAAGGATAAACATGGAAACTTGTTTACCTATGGCAGTGATCAATGGAACGACTTCAATCCACTTGGTAAAATACTCAGTTGTAGTTATAATGAGCTTATGGTCATTAGAAGATGGAGGGTGAATCATGCCCATGAAGTCGATTCCCCATTGACTGAATGGTAATGTTGTTGTAAAAGGATGAAGCTGCTGTGCTAGTGCATGAATAAGATTCCCATATATTTGACATTTCTTGCATTTCCTATAAAAATGAAAGCAATCTGTCTCCATAGTAGGCCAATAGTAACCCATAAACATGAGCTTCTTAGCCAAGGAAGGACCACTCTAATGTGTTCCACAAATACCCTTATGTATGTCTTGTAAGGCAGTTTGAGCTTCATCATGTTCAAGACATTGTAAGAGAGTACCGTCAAAACTTTGCTGATACAGGGTGTCAGATATTAGGAGATAGTAGCAGGTTTGGTGTAAAAAGGTTCATTCTTGGTTTTTGGATAAGTCAGGTGGAATGATATTTTCTTTTAGGTAGGAATATATCTTTCCATAGGTAGGGGAATATTGTCTGATAATATGACATATGATACTTGTATCATGATCATCGTACACAGGATAAGCCAAGGATTCCACTAGGAACTCAAAATGAGCTTTGGTATCTTGCGCATCAAATAGAGAAGCAATTGTTTCCATAACATCTGTAGCCTTATTTTCATGTCTTGGGATTTTCTCAAAGATAATGATTGAAAAATATTGCTTAAAGTCATCCACCATATGCTTATATGGTAACAACTTGTCATCTTTGGTCTGGTATTCATTATTAACTTGATTGATAATCAATTGGGAGTCTTTGTAGACATTCAATTAAATGAATTTCCATTGTAGAGCCATTTTTAATCCAATCATCAAAGCTTCATACTCAACTACACTATTTGTACAAGGAAAGAGTAACTTGTAAGACTTTGGTATTGTATATCCTTGTGGTGTAATAAATAACACTCCAACTCTCAAACCATGCCGAGTATATGATCCATCAAAGTACAATTTCCATGTTTGTGTAGATAATGTCAAGATATGTGCATCTAGAAATTCCATATGTATAGGTTGATCATCTATTAGTGGTGCCTCAGCCAATTGATCTGCAATGACTTATCCTTTAATAGCCTTCTGATCTACATACTCAATATCAAATTCACTAAGCAACATAACCCACTTAGCCAATCTTCCTATCAATATTGTCTTACTCAAAAGGCACTTCAAAGGATCAATCTTTGCAATAAGCTTGATGGAATGAGGCAACATGTAATATCACCACTTCTGTGAAGCAAAGACTACTGCTAGACATGCTCGCTCAATCAGTGAATAATTGAGGTCATATCTCGAAAGGGTGTGACTGATGTAATATATAGCCTTCTCTTTTCCTTCTTGATCTTGTTGGGCCAAAAGAGCACCGAGTGAGACTTCTATAGCTGAAATATAGAGAAAGAGTGGCTTGCATGGAATTGGTGACATAAGAGTAGGAGGAGTTGCTAAATATTTCTTGATCTTATTGAAGGCTTCATCACACTTATCATCCCACTTGAATAAGATGTTTTTATGTAACAGGTGCTGAAAAGGATGACTTCTTTCTGCTAATTGAGAAACAAACCTTCAGATTAATTGGAGACATCCTTGTAAAGATCTTAATTGACTGATATTCATAGGTGAAGCCATCTCCATGATCACCTTAACTTTTTTTGGATCAACTTCTATGCCTTTAGGTGAGACAATATACCCTAATAGTTTTCCCGATGTAACCCCGAATGCACATTTATTTTGATTGAGTCTAATCTGGTACTTTTCCATTCAGGTGAATATTCTATCCAACACTCTTAAATGACCATCTCTGTTCTTGGATTTTGCTAGGATATCATCAACATAATCCTCCATTATGGTATGCATCATGTCATGAAAGATTGTAGTCATATCCCTCTGATAAGTTGCACCAGCATTTTTGAGCCCAAAAGGCATCACATTCCAATACTATGTGCCCCAAGGAAATGAAAAAAGCAATCTTTTCCTAGTCTTCTGGTGCAATCTTGATCTGGTTATAGCCAAAAAACCCATCCATTAAGGATAACATCTCATGCCCAGCCATCAAATCAACTATAATATCAATGTTGGGTAGTGGAAAGTCATCTTTAGGAAAAGCCTTATTGAGATCTCAAAAATCTATACAAATCTTGATAGACTTGTCTGGCTTGGATACTGGTACAATATTGGAAATCCATTCAGCATAATCAATGGCTCAAATGAATCTGACATCCAGTAATTTCTTCAATTTTTCTTTGACCATAAGTGCAATATGGGGATGCATTTTTTTGAGTTTTTGCTTTACTGGCATGATTCCTGGTGCAATAGACAAATGGTGCATAATAAGATTAGAATCAAGCCCGGGCATATCAGCATAAGACTAGGAAAAGTTGACGTGTCTCTCTTTGAAAAACTGTGAAAAGGCTTCTTTTTTAGATTCTGTTAAGGATGCTGCTATCTTCAGAATACATGGGGACTCCTCCATTCCAATGTTGAGAGGCAATGTTGGCTCAATAAGTATTGCAGATTTCTCTTGATACATATAATTGGGGAGAGTGTCAATCCTTCCATCTTTAGGCACCTTAGAGAGGTTTTCACCCTTAGATATGTCTTTTCTTTTTACTTTTTTAGGATCTAACACTGCCACTGAGTGGTTTCACTGTTAGATCTATTGATTATTTTCACATTTTTACGACTAGAAGGATTTGCACCCTCTCCAAAATAAGCCATGTCATTGAGTTCTATTAGAAATCTTTATTTATGACCCCCCTAGTGGTAGATGATCTTTGATTCCAAGATAGTTAATAATTGCATGATCGTTATGGAAAACATCAAGTTCTGGGTTATTGGGAGAATGCCGCGCTATAAGCTCAGGGTGGATAAGGGGTATTGGATCATTTGGGTCAATTTCAAAGGTTGAGATGGTATTGATGGAAAATTTCTCAAAGTTTATGATTGTACTGGAAAGGTCTATTTCCATACTCTTGTCTGAATCGCCTATCACAAGATAATTCTCACTTTCCTCACAATCACCAAGATTAGTATCATGCGAATCTAATCCTAGTGATTTCATCCTTGAACTCTCCCACTCATGATAATCATTACTATAGGTATGAAAAAAATCAAATCCTATCTCTTCGGTATAGTCAGATAATGAATCCCATTCATAAGCATTAGAATCATCATCATCATCATCATCATCATCATCCCTAAGTCTGTTAATGATTTCTGTCCCTATCTTTTACTTTTCTGGATCTACATACATGCTATGTTTTTTAAACTGTAAAGTAAGAGGTTTAGAATTCTTGTAGAAAGGTGCAATATTTTCTTTACCTTTAGATTCCTTTGTTCCTTATCCTTTGTATCCTAATCCCATGGTGCCTCTTTAGCAATTTGGATTTTTTAGAATTGGTTTTATAATACCCTCTCTTTGCAACCCTATAGGCCCACTACCTTGATATCCCATCTTTGCAACAAAGTATATCCCTTACCATATACATCGGGTGATATATACTCACATTTTTAATCTTCTTGATATTTATGATGTTTAATCAAATGATTAGAATTACACTCAGCTGCCTCTTTTGATATAGTGCCCCCACTTATAAATGTGCCATAAAAAAGCGTAGAAGGAGCTTCTGATTGTTGTTTGGTAATCAAAGATTTTCCATATGACTTAGGAGATAAGGGAAACTCTGTGATACATAAAGTTTGACCCAAAGTGTATTCTCCCATAATTTGTTCTTTTATGTCTATTTTGATCCCATTGGATTTAGAGGTCGATGCTTCATTACTTGGATCAATGGGTATTGTTATAGGAAATCCAACATGATTATAGGGTACCAAGGATTCAAGTGTTGTCTTCATAGTGTTGCAATACTGAAAAGGATTTGAATATCCTTTGATAGTTATTTCTTGACCATTACATGGAAACTTCAAACACTGATGATAATTTGATGGCACAACTTGCATAGAATGAATCCAAGGTCTCCCCAAAAGAATGTTATATGCTAAATCTATATCAAGGACTTGACAAAGTACATCTTTGACTATAGGACCGACTCTGATAGGAAGAACAATAGATCCCTTGGATGACCTCTCTTCCTCATCATAAGATTTAATTATGATTTTATTCTTTGGATATACAACATTTTCAAAAAATCCCAATGCAAGGACTAGTTCTAAAGTGCATATATTCAAGCCAGCTCCTCCATCTATTAGTACTCGTTTGATTTTATGATTTTGTACAAGGCCTTCTATATGGAGTGTAGCATTATGTAGTTGATTAATGGCTAGATCATCATGCTTAGTGAAGGATAGGTAATGTGGTGTTGTCAAATGTCCCACCATAGCTCAGAATTGGGCTTGATCTAGATTTGTAGGAACATTGGTTTCTAGGAGAGCTTTCTCAAGAATATCCTTATGAGAAGGTGACAGACGCAAAAGCTCAAGTATAGATATTTGGGCTGGTGTTTTCTTCAATTGATCCAAAAGATTGTATTGATTGGAAACATTTGGCATGGAATTTGGAACATAGGCATAATTTTTCTGAGGTGCTAGGTTTGGATGAGACACCTTGAAGAGTAACCTTGGATTGGGCTCAAGTAGTGACATTAGCTGGTTGACTCTTTTCTTTGATGGAAATCACATTGACATAATATTGGGAAGGATGACATTCAGAAATGTGATTTATATAGTTATAGGATGTGGTATTGTAGTTGGCTTGATTATCACCCTTAGCATTGGAAGAACATCCTTTCTCATGTTCGGGAAGTGGATCTTTAAAAGCCGTATGTGACTCATTCGAGGTATGTCCATCAACACTAATTTCTCCACTTTCAATCAAATCTTGTATCGCATGTTTGAGTCTTTGAAAATCATTGGTTTTGTGACCTTTCCCTTTATGAAATTCACAATAATCATTTTTATTCCACCAAGAAGGCTTCACCCTAGGTTCAAAATCTCTAGTTTCAGGAAGTGCAATGATTTTCTTTGTGATCAACTTCCTTAATGAAAATTCAAGAGATTCACCCAAAGGAGTAAAAGTTCTTCTACGTGGCATAAAGGGTAATCTTGATGAATTATTGTTGGTATTCAGATTTGCACTTTGATTTATATGAGTAGGTTGAGTATCATTGGCTTCGCTTGTGAGATTCAAAATAGGTTGTGTTGGTTTAACATTTTGATTATCCACAATCCCATCATTGACAATGTTCTTATTTTTGTTCCATAATTTAGACTTGTCATTATTGTTGTTGTTGGAATATGAATTTGAAGATCCAAAATTGTCTTTGGAATAAAGCTTAATCTCCCCCTTTCTAACTATAGCTTCCTCAATTTTGACTCCATTTTCAATGAGCTTGTTAAAGTTTGGAGGACACTGCAATTGTAACCTATAGCTCATTTCTTGTGTAAGGTTATGCACAAAGATATCTATCTTTCCTTTTTTAGGAATTGTTCATGGATACTTGGAAAACAATTGATGCCATCTTTCCAAAAAAGTAAGGAAGGGTTCTCCATTATTTTGTTGTGCATTGCAAAGATCAAGCATAATGACTTCATGTTTGATATTATATGAATAGTGAGTCACAAACTTGTCAATAAGCTCATTGAAAGACTTGATACCTGGGAGTAGTTTGGAGAACCATTCCATGTCTTTCCCTCCTAAACTTCATGGAAATAGTCACATAAGATGTTTTATTGTGGGCGACTTCAATACAAGCAGCAAAAAACTCACGAATGTGGTCTTGTGGATCCGAATTCCCTTTATATTTATCAAATTTTGGTACCTCAAAGTGAGGAGGGAATGGAATCATAGAAAAATACTTATCAAAATGATAGGGACATATATCATCCAAGGAATATTTCTTGTTTGATGATCTAGCTTGTAAGTCACAAATTTGTTGTTGAAGCGTTTGGATTTGTTGTAGGACGGGATCCAAAGGTGGTGGAGGTCCTTGGGTGTTTTGGAAAGAACTATTTTGCTTGTCTTCCTTTTCTCCATGAGCATGTGCCTCTTGAGAACCACCAAAGATTTCTTGGTCATTTGTGATAGGTGGTTCTCTAAGAGTAGAGACATCAAAATATTTGGGTAGTTTTGCTCCTTGTTGAGCGAGCATAAGGAAATACATCTCTTTATCCATGTCCAAAAGTCTTTCCATGACATTTTAGAATCTAGCATCTTGCATAGCATCTCTTAGCTCTTGATCTATGGGTTCGTGATCGAATGTAAAAATTGAAGTTTTCTTAGACCAAGGGTTTTTCTCATTGGTATTGCCTCCTTCCATCTTGTCTACAGATTCTGGATTAATGGTTTGTTTGAGTTTCTGAGATCGAGTTTGAACCATAAAAGGTGAGAGATGAAAATAGATGAAGATATGATGATAGAAAAGATGTGAGAAATAAATATAAAAGTGTTGAAGTAGATAGGGTAACTTGATAATCTAAGTCAATAAGAGGTATGGATCTCACTATGATATGACAAAGGAAAACCAAGAGATATTGACCTAGGTAAGTTTTTGATGAAGGATGATAAATCCTGATATGATAAAAACTCACAAAAGCCAAAATCTGATAATTAGGGAAATGTTTCAACACTTAAATGTAGATTTTGAATATTTAAGGAATGATTTGGTCAATTTTGGATGAAAGAGATATGATGAAAAATGATGAAGATGGTCAAACTGAAGATCAAAGGTCTGATAAAATTGATTGTAATTCCAGAATCGTACTAAGGACAAAAATGAGTATCTAAAAATGTGCTTTTGGAATCTTGAGGGTCCATACAAAGGCTCGTTGTTATGTATGAGCAGGAACAAATGCGCAGCAGGAAGTGATAAATGTGCAGGTTCTATTTTTTTTTTGCTTTTTTGATGGTTTTGTGGATGTTTTTTGGAAATTTTTGTAGTTTTCAGACGAGTTTGGCAAAATGAAAATGCATAAACAAACACACACAAGACATAAATGATTTAATCTAATCTAATCTAGTATGTATGCACAAACATGCTTACAATTCCTAAGGTTGGCAAGGATAGTATCTGCTAAATCCCCACTTGGATAATAAATACAGCCACACAAATTCACAACAGACAGCCTAGGAACTTGTAGGCACGGGCTCCTCCTTACAGTGCAATCACTTCTCTAGCACACCAAGGTCCAAATTCAATGGGTCATTACTTCCCAAAGAACTGCTATCTCCACTATGAACCGTGAGTAATGTGGGGTGTCTTCACGGGTTGGGCTACCCCTTGAACCAACAAATAGAAGGTTTTTGGATACTAAACAAAAGATTTTAGTAAGGACATCTATTCAGGTGGTTGTGATCAAGTCATTTTCCCAATTAAGGGAGCTCTCCCAATCCTTTCAAAGTATGATTTTCACCTTAACAATGTAGGGACTTTAACACACCACATGGATACTAGAGGAGATTTTGGTTGCCACAACGAATTCACACATGTCCATTGTGAGATTAATCACAATGACATTTTTTGTATACCAATTTGGAGGGGCTTGGATTTAGCCTGTTACCGGTTAGGTCATTCCTTGGGGTGAGTACCTCTTTTCCCACCAAAGACCGCCCTCAAAAGATTATAACAGTTTGGGACTTTAACACACCACGTGGATACTAGAGGAGATTTTGGTTGCCACAACGAATTCACACATGTCCACTGTGAGATTAATCACAATGAAATTTTTTGTATACCGATTTGGAGGGCTTGGATTTAGCCTGTTACCGGTTGGGTCATTCCTTGGGGTGAGTACCTCTTTTCCCACCAAAGATCGCCCTCAAAAGATTATAACAGTTTCTCTTACACCCAAGGTCCACGAATGGCGAGGGGAGAGGATACATTGTTATAATTTGGGATTACAATTGAGCTATAAAAGCAAGACACAAAAGACAATTTGCTAAACTAAAGAAAACACACAAATTTGAAAAGCATGTCGTATTTTAATCCCAAACGAAGGTTATAGTTTATTTTGCAAACCCCTAGGAACCTGCAAGTAAATTGTCAATAATTTAAGATTGGGGTCTTCAGATTTACGACCTACAAAACAGCCTAATAACTACAAGAACAAACAAAAACTTGTTAAGATAGCTAGCCAAAACAAGATGATGAGAAAATAAACTTCTACTGGTGAAAATGATGTATGCGCAAAAACATTAGATGGATGCGTAGGAATAGGGAATCAATGCGCAAAAAATGTAAATGCACAACAACAGTGGATGAAAGCATAGTGTGATGGAGTGAATGCGCAGAAAAAGCCTATAGAATCCCTCACACATTTAAAACTAAAAACAAAATGTCAATTTTGTGGGGATGGCCCCACAGTGGGCGCCAAAAATGTAAAATAGATGTCTAATGTTATAAACAAAATACTACTACTGTAAAGCTAATAAATATATCTAAATGCAACATAGTGAAGATTACAAATGAAATTAAAACAAGTTTACCCTCACTTACCAATTGTAGCTTGTCTCCATTGTCCTCCTAACCTTGATTTCTTGGATGTGTTAAACTCTCAAATTTCCAATTGAAGCTCCTTTCCCAAGATGTCACCAAAGTGTGGAGATTGAGTGAATGTATGCAAAATAGCCTAAAGCTTGATTATGCAACTAATGGATGATGGAATGATATGAAAATGCTTGGATGCTTGATTGAATGCTTGGATGCTTGATTGCTCGAATGCTTGAATGCTTGATTGCTTGAATGCTTGAATGCTATTTTCCTATTGGCTCACTATTAGCTCACAAAGGGAGGATGATGCTCCTTTTATATGATTTTGGAGGACCCAAGTCTAGGTGGCACAATCTTAAGGTGGATATTGAAAGGTGGAGGATCCTAGGGTTACTATTGACTTGGTTGAAGGGGTTGAGAGAAAAAAGGGATGTAGTTAGAATGTGAGAGGAAGAATAGGGAGGATGTTCCTCCTACATTGACATAGAAGAGAAGAAAGTGGAAGGGAAAGACACATGTCAAGTGTCTCACAAAGACCATTAAGAGGAAGGAGGAAGGAATTTTTCCTCATAAGGACTCTTGGTACAAGTGTCCCATGGTTCATCTTGGACTCTTTGAGGTGGTTTGAGAAGCTTCTTAGGAATAGGGATTGCTTCTTGACTTAGTGTAGGAGAAGACATGTGGTCATGAGACCAAGTCTTATGAGACCACATAGCCCTTAGGAATAGGACATGTGTGGGTGAGGATACTGATTTATTAATAATTAATTATTTTAGCCAAGGTGATGTGTCAAGTGACTAGGTATATGAGGTGGACTAGGAGGTTTAGTCATATTTAGTGACTGTGTAATTAATCACTTTAATGAGACTAATTTAGAAGACTTAGGATAAGAAGAATAGACTATAGTGAATGTATTAAATAAATTAAATAATTTACTTAATAAATAGAAGAAATAAATATTAATTAAATAATAAATATTTAATTAATTCATCAAGTCAATATTAATTAAATAATAAATAAATAAATAATTAATTGATTAAGCCAATTTTTAGTGTATACATGTGTATATATGCACACACACATGTGTGTATATATATACACATGTGTATGTATATACACACATATGTGTGTATACGTGTATATGTATAAATATGTATATATATACATAGGTGTGTATACATGTGTGTGTATAGACATGTGTGTGTATATATGTATGTATATATGCACACACATGTGTGTATTTATGCACACACATGTGTATATATACACACACATGTGTATGTTTATATACACACATATGTGTGTATATATACACATGTGTGTATGTTTATATACACACATATGTGTATGTTTATATACACACATATGTGTATATGTATATGTATAAATATGTATATATACACAAATGTGTGTATATGTATGTATGTGTGTAGACACACATGTGTGTATATTTGTATGTATATACAAACACATGTGTATATATACACACATGTGCATATATACACACATGTATATATATATACACATATGCATATATACACACATATATATACACACATGTGTGTATGTGTGTATATATACACACATACACACCGTATTAAAAAAAACAATTAAAATTATTTATGCATCTTCTGTCATCTTCCGGGTGAACCAAATGGGTCCAGCCCATATTCTGGAAATAATTTCTAGCATATGTATATTCCAGAATTGGTGCATCTTCCAAAATTGACCATATCCAGCATTTGGTATTCCAGCACCCAAACCATTTACAGTTATGAAATTTGATTTGCAGTTAAAACATTTTTGTTTATTGATGAATTTGAATTGTTTTGATTAAGTTTATAAAGAATCAAATCTTCCTGACCAAGATGAAGCTGCATAAATTTTGACAAAATGAGATAAGTGTAGATGGGTGATACCACAATAGTGGGTTATACTTTTTTGCCTAAACAGACATTGAAGTCTATATTTTGAGAAAAACTTTCACATTTAGATGCATATTGTTGTTAAACTATTCGAAATCAGAAGATGAAGTAAACTAGAGTCTTTTAGGATTTTCTGTCTAGATTCTAAATATATTTTTTTTATTTTTTTTCAATTGATTTTAATAGTTTTTTTTTCTCTCACTAAAACTGCTATGTTGCTTAAAACGTCATTTTCAAAAAGGTACAATGAATTTGTACAACATAACTTTTTTTCTAAAATAGATATCAATGCGCTTCTTTTGAATATGGTTTTGTAAAATCCATACAGAGGGCATGCAATTGGCTTGATGACATTATCATGATTATTGCATATTTTATGAATGTTTGAAGTAGAGTCAACCATAATTTTGACATAGCTTGACTGCGTATCTGATAACTTGTGTATTTATCGAAATTTAAATTTTCTTTTTTTGATAGAAAGAAGAATCGAATCTGGAGGGCACTGTTATTTTTCAAATTTTTTGTTCTATTTTCTACTATTTTTCATTGAACGTCAAACCTAGAAGTTTATATTTGATAAAAAACCTACATCTGATGCACATCAAAATACATAGACCTAATTAATTCAAAATTTGTCAAATCTATATTCGTTAGAAAGCTTGTTCAGATTACTTGTGCGATGCAAAAGGAGGTGTCCCTATTCTTCCGTTTGAGCCCCACACATGAGCCCCGAAGCCATGAAAACTACATATTTCTGTTAGCCTTTGCAGATGGCCTCAATTTTGGGGGTTTCGATAGAAACTACTTTCGATAGAAAGTAGTTTCGATCGAAACTACTTTCTATCGAAAGTAGTTTCTTAGTTTAACATGCATATGGGTAAAAACCATAGTAAATTTTTGGCTATTTAGTTTCGATCGAAACTGAGTTAGTTTCGATCGAAACTAAGCAAAAAAGGTAGTTTTGATAGAAACAAAGAATGTTTCGATCGAAACAATCAAGTACTTTCTATCGAAAGTACTTGACTAAATCATGCCCCTCATGGATTTCGTGAGGAATTTCTTCCTCCGAAAAAGTGTAACCTACTATTGTGGGATCACCTAGACACATTAACTCTCTAGATTTCACATAAAATCCCTCGAGACTAAAATTTAGGGATATTTTTTAACAAACTTCAAATATTTCTATTTATGTTTATATAATCCTCTACAATTTATAATTTTCTTCCACAAATTTCATTGCATACAGTCTCCAATTTTAAATTTTTCCGTTGTATTATACTGTCACAAAGTTTAAATATGGTGATACTGAAAGAATTCGAATGCGAAAGAATAAACAACAGAAACAAATTAAAAGAGATAAATAATCAACACAGAGATTTATCCTGGTTCACCATAAATCTGGTTACATCCAGATTGCAGAGTATTGTATTAATGTAAAAGATCAAATTACAAATGAGCAAGAGCAGCAATTATAGAGATTCCAACAATATTACAATGAAGAGTCTTTGAATATGAAGAGTCATAATAGGAGGGAAAGGAAGTGGGAATTCTTGGCCTTCACTTGTCAACATACTCCCACCTGAAGGACAACCAATGCTGCAACTGATCACCCGATACCCTGTTGAAAAGCTGATTTACCTTTTCTTCACAATCCCAAGAGAAGTCCTTCCACTTTCAAACTTCTATTTGGCGACAACCTTTGTGAATATGTCTGCCAGATGATCTTGGTATCAATTTTGACAACTTTCAGCTTTCCTTCTTCAACTGTATGACGAAGAAAGTGAGCATGTGTGCCAATGTGTTTAGAGCGACGCTGTGATGAATGATTATGAGCCATGAATATAGTGTTACAGCTGTCACAAAATAGATTATACTCATTTTGATGAAATTTCAAGTCACCAAGTAATTGTTGTAGCCAAATCATTTCCCTTGCCCCTTCGGAAAGAGCCAAGTATTCAGCCTCTACTGAAGAAAGAGCAATGCAATGCTGCAACCTTGAAGCCCAACTGACAGCAGCTCCTGCAAGCATGAAGTTATATCTAGTGGTAGACCTTTGTTTATCCATGTCTTTGGAAAGATCAGAATCAGTGTAACCTTACAGCTAAAATTTATTTCCTCCAAAGCATAATGCATAATCTGAAGTTCCTTTTAGATACCTTAGTATCCATTTGATTGCTTCCCAATGAGCATTCTCAGGATTTCTCATGAATCTGATCACAACTCCCACCGCATGGGCAATGTCGGGGCATGTAGAAACCATTGCATACATAATGCTTCCAACTGCAGATTTATAAGGAAGTTTATCCATGAAATCCTTTTCTTCTTGTGTTTTTGGACACAATTTAGAACTTAAGCGGAAATGACCAGCAAGAGGAAGAGGAGTAACTTTTGCATCAGCCATGCCAAACCTCTCAACAACTTTATCAATGTATTATTTTTGGGATAAGGTAATTTCCTTCTTCTTCCTATCTCTTGTGATTATCATGCCAAGAATCTTCTTGGCTGCCCCTAAGTCCTTCATGTCAAACTTTCTTGCCAATTTATCCTTTAACTCATTAAATATTTTTTTGTTTGTGCCGGCTACTAACATGTCATCGACATAAAGAAGGAGAATTACAAACTCACCATTAGAAAGTGTCTTGAAGTAGGCACATGGATCTGATTCACATCTTGTGAAATTGTTTTCAGCCATGAAGCGATTAAATTTTATATACCATTGTCTTAGGGTTTGCTTGAGGCTATACAAACTCCAATTTAGCTTGCAATAAATATGTTCTTGTCCTTTCTTGATGAATCCTTGAGGCTACTCCATGTATAATTCTTCTTCTACATCACCATGTAGGAATGCGGTCTTCACATCAAGTTGTTCCAACTCAAGATCCCACATTGCTGCTAATCCCAAGACTATTCGGATAGTTGTCATCTTGATAACCAGTGAGAAGATCTCATTAAAATCTATCCCCTGCTCTTGATCAAACCTCTTTACCACCAATCTGGCCTTGAAACATTTTCTGCCTTCATCTTCTTCTTTTATCCGGTATACCCACTTGTTCCTAAGTGGTCTTCGATTTGGCGGAAGAGAGACTAAGTCCCAAGTCTGATTTTTCAGTAAAGAATCCATCTCCTCATGCATCACTGTTTGCCATTTCTCACTATTGATGTCTTTGAGAGCGGCTTTAAATGTTGATGGTTTTGAAAATTTGGAAACAAGAATTGAAGGCTCTACTTCTTCAGTGAACAATAACTCATAATGAGAGTATTTAGCTGGTATTTTCTTTTCTCTGGTAGATCTCCTTAAATGGGGTTCTACACATTTGGTTTGATTTTCAAATGGAAGAACTTCAATCTCTGTTCTCCATTTGAATATTTAATTCCTTGTCTCTCTGTTTCATTGCATTTATTAATTCCCAAATTCTGTGAAGTTTTCTGTAAGTGCAGATGAACCTCCAAGGAATTAGTGTTTGGTTGTGGTAAAAGACCACAATTTGAAGATTCCCCAAGCAAGCCAACTAGCATTGAATGCCAACAATTATATCAAACTCCTCACACTAGCTGTGAGTAAATTTCTCATTATCGGCAAGTGGAGAAGTTACCAGCTCTACAGACTTGCCTTGGCTGCTAGTAGGTATGATGTAGCGAGACCCATACTGGTGTTCTCATGACCCAGGCTACAACTCATGCAAGCCATATCCTCTATCCCATAGGTTCTACACATTGTGCTAGCTCTCAACTTCACACAGGTCCTATGCTATGCCTAGGCCCTGCTCTCCGTGCAAGCTCTCGCTGGCCCTGCTATCCACGCTTGCCCTCCTGTCCATGATTGCCAGAGACAAAGTCTCGCGGGCCATGTGATGCCTCATTCTTTGTGTGGGGTGAAGCATGGGATGAAGGGGAGGAGGTAGAATCTCCCACGGGTGAGAATGAAGGACTGCTCACAGGTGTTGAGGATATATCATTATCCTCAATGTCTTTGGACACATCATTATCTGCGGACTGCATATGAAATGAAGAAAAACCAGAGTTTGAAGATTGTGTTATGGAAGGATTTGGGGCTAGAACAGAGATGGGTGAGGATGTATGTTGCGGATTTTTTGCGGTATTGCCTTGTGGATTAGACATGTGCTGAGAATTAGCAATATCAAATAGGGGAATATAATTGGTTTCATGTCTAAGTGTTTCTTTTAACAAGGCTAGAAATACTATTTCTTTAAAAACCACATCGCGACTCCTCACAATTTTATTTTCAACTGAATTCCACATACGAAAACCAAATTAATTTTCTTCATAACCCATAAAGATGCACTGTTAAGATTTAGAATCCAATTTGCTCATTTTCTCTTTAGGAACATGAACATATGCTTGGCAACCGAACACTCGGAGGTGAGAATATGAGATTTGCTTGCCCAACCACTCCTCTTCCGGGATGTCAAAATCCAACCGAGATGAAGAACTTCAATTAATTAGATACACTATTGTATTGCAAGCCTCAACCCAAAACTCCTTGCTTAAACTAGCATTAGAAAGCATGCATCATGCTTTCTCAAGGATGGTTCGGTTGAGTCTTTCCACTGCTCCATTCTCTTGGGGAGTGAAAGGAACAATCTTAATTCTTCGAATACCTTGGTCTACACAAAAATTATCAAACTCTAAAGAGAAAAATTCTCCCCCATTATCCGTTTTCAAGCATTTAATCTTATGACCACTTTGATTTTCAACAAGTGCTTTGAAAATTTTAAATTTTGAAAACACTTCATATTTGTGAGAAATCATATAAATCCATACCTTCTTTGTACAATCATCAAGAAATGTGACAAAGTAATTCACCCCTCCATGAGAGGTTACCTCCGTAGGACCGAAGAGGTCTGAGTGTATCAACTCCAATGGTGTTGTCTTCTTGTCATGACCATTCTTCAAGAAGCTGACCCATTTTTGTTTCTCACAAAGGCAATGTTCGCAAAACTCCAAATTTGCGGATTGAAGATTGGGTAATTGATCCTGGTTCAGCATAACCTCAAGTCCTTTCTTGCTCATGTGACCCAATCTTTGATGCCAAAGAGTGACATCACTACCCACAAGAGTCATGGCAGCTCCCACCACCAATAGTTTCAACAAAATAAAGGCTGCCCACTTTATCGCCTTTTGCGATAACCATAGAACCACTAGTGACTTTCCATTTGTCCGTGAGAGTGGTGAGAAATCCTTGTGTATATTGTTGACTTACGGAAATTAGATTTTTTCTCAATTTAGGAATATGCCGAACATCTTTTAATAGCCATTTAACTCATCCATCTAAATGCAAAACAATATCACCTCTTCCAATAATTTCACACGAATTATTGTCCCCAAAATAAACTTTTCCAAACTCACCTTCTTGGTAGTTTGTAAACAAATTCGTGCATGAAGTGGCGTGAAAGGAAGTGCCGAAATATAGAACCCAAGATTCAGATGTTGTGTCACTTGTGAAAAGGATTAAGATGCCATCATCTCTATCATGAGCTATGTTTGTTCCATTGTCCAAAACTTTTTGTTGTGCCTTTTTGTAGTTTCTACAATCTTTTTTGACATGGCGAGATTTGCCACAAAACCAACAACCACCTTCTCTTCCTCTAGATTGCGATCTTCTAGCTAATTGAGACCGTTGGTTGTAATTATTTCTGCCTCTATGCTGGCTTCTTCCTCTATTCTCGGTGCTAACCATGGTAAGAGCATCACCAGATGGGGTATCTTTGTTACTTCTTCTCATATCTTCACTAAGTAAAGTGACAACCACTTCATCGTAGACCAACTTATTCTTCATGGAATTTGAAGTGCTAACAGGTGTAACTACGGGATCCCAACTATCGGGTAAGGAACACAACAAGATGATGACTTTGACTTCGTCATCTTGTGTCATGCCAACTGAAGTTGCTTGACATAATAAAGTATTTAAATCATTTATATGATTTGACATTGCAGCCCCTTCCTTCATTTTTAACTTGTAGAGTCTCTTCATAATGAAGATTTTACTTGCAACCGATGCCATCTCATACATGCTCTGAAGTTTGTGCCAAATTTCTTTTGTTGTCTTCTCATTCAAGACAATGAACAGGACATTTTGCGATAGCGAAAGAAAGATTGATGCCATCGCTTTATTATCAATTTTTTTCCAATCTACATCTGCGATTGATAAATCTTGCTTGATCAGCAAGGTACGCATCTGCACTTTCCACAGGCTGAAGTTCTTGCCTGTGAATTTCTCCACTTTCATATCCGAGCTATCTTTCTGAAAATTCAACCCCGATTTCCAATCTGCACAACCTGTGTTCTGATACCAATTGAAAGGATTCGAATGCGAAAGAATAAACAGCAGATGCAAATTAAAAGAGACAATTAATTAACAAAGAGATTTATCCTGGTTCACCACAAATGTGACTACATCCAGACTGCAGAGTATTGTATGTAAAAGATCAAATTACAAATAAGCAGGAGCAGCAATTATAGAAATTCCAACAATATTACAATGAAGAGTCATAATAGGAGGGAAAAGGAAGTGGTGATGGTTGGCCTTCACTTCTCAACACATACCGCCATCAATTTTCTAGATAAATCTATTTACCTTAATTTAGGAGTGAAGATCAGGTAGTTGCGAAAACATTTGCTGGTCATAATCAAGGAAGCCGTCTAATGTACGATTAGGACTGGAGACAGCAAACTTTTAAAAAAGCTTTTTTTGTAGTTTACTGTAAAAATAAAATGTTAGCTTCGCTTCGTGACGGCAAGATCAGATCTAAACATACATCTGTAAAGTCTCCTTTTTTTTTTCTGTTCTGAACTTCCATCAACAGGAAAATTTCAAGTCTACTTCCGAACGTCATTTAATTAAGTGAATTCAGACCTGAAAACTCATCAGTTCTGCCTCAGTCACAAACTTTTCCAGAGAATATGTCCTAACGCAGAACTGATTCCAAACGAATAAGCCGCCAACAGTAAAAGAATAAAAGAATCTCATGCTCTTACTCACAACAGCAGGAGATTGAAGAAATGCGTAATTCAATGGCTTTACACCTCTGTAGAAAACTGATGCAATTCAAACGTGCCTTTGGAAGCATCACTCAACACCAATCTTGAACATGCCTAGTTTACATCACTTCTTTTAGTTTGCTTTATTACAGATCGCTAGATTGATTTACAGTTTAATTTTGAGTTAACTTTCGTCAAACTTAAGTTTCATATCCTAAATACTTAATACAAACTTTAAAACCCTTTAAGAAATATAAGATAACTAACACCAGTTTTAGAACCCTTTACCCAAATACAACAATCTCAAGTAATGCTAAAAGGCTTGGTTGAACTGATAGAATCCTAGTAATTCTATCCCCAGATGTAATGTTTGGGGTTTCACATTATCTTTAGATTTGAATATTGTTTTGAAAGAATTTTTTTATCGAAAGGAAACTAAGTAATGATATATGATTTCGATGATAATCATTTTCTTAAAAATTATCGTATTTAGATTGGGAAAAACAAATTGATAGGAATGAGACCATAGGATTTCACAAAAACATCCCAAATTTCTATCTCCAATGTGAGCCATGAGAAGGAAAAACTATTCATCTAATTCAACATAGAAATATACATAAACGAACAATAAAAGCATTCAAAATGTTTATGGATCAGAATCATAAAAACATTTGAAAATTCAAGACAGACAAAGCTAGGACATCTATTTAAATCTTATTACATTTGGAAATGAATTCAGATAGCTAAATACACAACGATATCTTGTGTTAAATGGCCTCTTCATACCTGTGTCATCAAGATTCTCCATTGAACCTCTGAAATTCCAGCTGTTGCAGATCAATACAATAAAAAAACGTGATCCTCCAATGTTGCATAAAAAGGCCCAACTCACAAAGCATGAATATCAAGATCCAAAAGCGAATATTAATGTATCACAACTTTCTTTCACGACTTCTGAAAACCATCTTTGCCGAGCTACTTTCTTGAGCCAGCGTTTCGGAATCAGTTCCACTTGATTCAGCGCATTTCACCAAGGCTGGCAAGAGGCGAAATGAGCTGAATCAATTGGAACAGATTGCGAAAACGCTCAACAATGAATGTCTGTTATTTTTAATTGATACACCACAAATGAATTAGAAGGCCTTTTTATTGCAAATAAATAGAGCAGAATTTGATCACAGATCAAGCTAAGAATAGATAGCTCGGACTAAACAACAGTTTCAAACAAACTGCATGAAACAGAAAATCAACATGCATATTTTTGAAACAGAAAATGAATTAAAGAAAAACTTGATGCCATGCATTTATCATGCACAAAGAATCGACGTAAATCTCCATTTAAAAAAGAAAAAAAGAAAGGCAACTGAAAGTAGCAAAAGATTTACTCTAGGAGAACTGCAGTTTATAATCATACATTTTAGTGCTCCGTTTGGTTTAGGAATGTTTAATTGGATTTACGGTTAGATGATAATAATAAAAAAAGTCAAGTTGTGTAATTTTATATTCAAAATTTATATATATTACAGCATAGTTAAAAAAATATAAAAATAATGATTAATGCCAATTATATAGATATTAATAGGGAGACTCTTATCATTGCTAATAAGATTAATACAATATTAATTATGTCAATTTCAGCATTAATTTGATTTCATGTTATTCAATGGTTATAATATTTAAGAATAATAACACTAGTTAAGCTTTTAATAAAGAGAAATATCACCATTCAAAAATATATTAGTTTATTAAGACTAAATTAAATATAAATAATAACACGATAGTAAATACATTTATTTGAATCTTATTAAGATTGATATCATTATTCTTATTGGTATGTACAATATTTTGAATATTTTAGCCTTGTTAATAATTTATATGGTAAAAATGCCTTCTTAATTTACATAGATAATAATATTAACATGGCCAAATTTTATCAACATTATTAGAAAATGCAACTTAAGAATTACTATAAATGATGGGATAAAATAATAAACAAATAAATAGTTGTGTTTGCTTAGCAAAATTTGGACATGAAAAGGATGATAGTAGTGTTCAATCAAAGGTGAGTTCTTTTGAATTAAGGTTAGCAAACCGTGTTCTAGTAAATTATAGTCATAGAACTACAAACATAAATATTTTAGCTATACAAAAAATAATAATAGGATTTTAGTCATAAATTTTTGGGGGGCATTGTAGAGCACTTGATTTGGCTTTTGAACTTTTTAAAATATTGATTGTCATCCCATTGACTTATATATTTAATCTTATCATAAGTAAACAACTCTTTATGATTTGTGCATGTCTTAATTATATTGCTAAGTTATGAAATTTGGTTTAGATTCCGATTCAAAGGGAATAAATTTGTGGATTAGGCCAAAAGAAATTATGGACATGGTATTTTTAGTGGGTTTATTCTTACAAAAGCATATAAAATTATATATATAAACCATGTCTAAAGATTTAATATCTTGTATATTTTTATGTGAAACACACGTAATTTTTGAAATTTGATTAGGGGTATCAATGTCCCTTAAAACACAATCATAATATCATCTCTTATGATGTTGTAGGCTGATCTTAAATAGACTTATTGAAAATTATTTAAATCAATGAATTATTTATTAGCGAATCTAAAATAAAAATATAAAAAACTACCTTTATAATTCTTTTGTTCTCAAATGTAAAGAGATCCAAAATAAAAAATAATCATATGAACCATTCCAACACATCTATAATAATATATATATATATATATTTTTGAAAAAATGACCACAATATCAATTGACAAAGAAAATAGAATAGAATACAACAACATTTAACCTTAAACATAAATTACAAATAAAAATGAAAAAGTACGAATAGATAGTATTTATAGAATTGGGATTTAACAATCTCTTTTTTACTATTAAATATAAGGAGAGCTTCAATATTCACATTCTAGTACAAATGTATGATCAAGTAGCTCTACAAAAAATATGGCTCCATATCAGCAGGGAAGCTTTACAGACTATATCAAGGTTTGAGAGAGATATTACATTACATTTGAGCACCAAAGTATCATATGAACTTTCACCAAAGTTCAAAATGGGTCAAAATAGGAAATGAAAAATTCATATTGTATCAGACCGCCATCCAAGGAGTCCATCCCATGGGTCCTTGTCTCCACTTGAGGATATTTCCATTGAGCTCTAAGATAGAAAAAGGGTCTTCCAGATCTTCAAAGATGGGAAGGAGATCACCTAGGGGAGGAACAACCTCCATAGGTGTAAGTTGTAGGGGATCAACCTATGTTGGAATCCCTGCTACAGTCTCATGCCTTTATTTTTCCTTCCTCTCTCTAATCTATTCCATCATCTCCCTCAAAGTTATATCAAATTCCTCCATATCCTCTACTAGAGAAGTTATTGAATACCCAAAGGAAACCTCCTTTCTTAGCATCAAGACAGATCCTTAATTAAGCAACTCCAAGAATTTATCCTCATCAATCTTGAGTATCACAGTCACCTGTAGAGTTATGTTATGTAGAATGAGTCTCGAGAGAGACTCAATAAGGTATCTTTTCCTACCATTAAAGGTATCATTGTTACGATATTTCCATATATACCATAAGACATGAATAGAAAAAATAGACCAGAAAAGATAACTTCTTTTATTCATTCTCAAGAATTTTCCAGTAAGCACATCATATATTGTGAAATTTCTATTCAACATTAGGCCAAATAAATTCCACACCTCTTTTGAAAAAAAACTCAAAAAATATATGAGAAACTATTTCATCACATCTGCATAAAGAATAGATCTCTTAAACTCCATATTAGGCTTCTTGGCAGACAACCTTTGTAAGAGGAGGCAACACATGAAAAATGGATCTTAGGCTGAACAAGTTTATACCAAAGGTCAATCAGATACTTGGATCAGGAAGGGGGGTCAAGGAAAGTCTCCAAACACCATTGATATGATCAAGGATATCATGATTGTTAGTCAGTAGCTTGTAAATGAGTTTGGATTTGGTAAAGACAAACATGGTACTATCTAGCCATCTCATGAGGGAAATCCTATTGGAGCTTCTACTACAATGTCTAGGCAGATCTGTTAGGAACCTGTGTGTTCCTTCTGTTTATTTTGTTAGTGTAGTGTTGTTGGACGCATATGCTTTGTAAGTCATCCCGTGAGTATATTTTATTATCCCACATGCATAGGTAGTATTACTTTTC
>MU225193.1:1209880-1233688 GCA_018584345.1 Thuja plicata | reverse complement strand
CATTTCAAGTTGGGGATATGGTTTTTCTTCGTCTACAGCCATACAAGCAATCCTCCCTGAAGCTTAAAGGGTGTCATAAGCTGGCCCCAAAATTTTATGGGCCTTATAAGGTTCTACAGAAGATTGGCTCAGTTGCTTATAAACTGGAACTTCCTCCTTCTTCCCACATTCATCCAGTATTTCACGTTTCTTGTCTAAAGCAAGTTCTTGGTACCAATGTCAGAGCACAAACTGCTCTCCTTGAAATGGATAAGGAAGGATCCATTATCCTGGAGCTGGCGGCAATCATTGACCAGCACACTTGTTAGCTTTGCTCTCGCTCCATCTCTGAGGTCTTGATTCAATGGCATGGCATGCAACCAGAGGATGCTACCTGGGAACCCCTTCTTTAGATTCAACAACAATTTCCACACCTTAAGCTTTGAGGACAAAGCTTTTTTCTAAGGGAGAGGGGATGTTAGGAACCTGTGTGTTCCTTCTGTTTATTTTGTTAGTGTAGTGTTGTTGGAGGCATATGCTTTGTAAGTCGTCCTGTGAGTATATTTTATTATCCCACATGCATAGGTAGTATTACTTTTCTAGATCATACTTAGTATATAAGAGTAGGTTGAGGCCTTTGATGGACACCGATGAATTTATTGTATTGAGCTTGCTCAAAGGAGGTTACCCCCTCGAAGTGGCCCGCGATCAATAGATTCATTCTGAGTTCTGTTATTGCTCTATATTCTGTTATTTCGTGCATTATCACCATATTGCTGTAAGGAGGTTCCTCTCAAGATCCAAGACCCTTCAAACATCTGTCAACATGGAATAGGTCCTCCATTGGGATTGGGGTAAATAAAAATTTCCTACCAACTCTTGCCAATTGATAAAACTAACACCCTTTATGATATCAACAAAATTTTAATCCCTTTATTGGCCTGGCTACAGACAGAGCAACCTTGAATAAGGGAAAGAGGCTTCTCTCCCTTTTGGAGATTCCACCACAGAGACTTTTCACTACAAATTTTATTATGCTCATCAAATAGACTATTATTAATAACAAGATGCCTTACTCTTTCCCAACACTTCCAAATTGACTTGAAAACATTAGAACCTACAACTATAATATCAAATTTTCCATCCAAAAGATCAGTTTAGACCTCTCCAAGAGGAGTCTCTTATGGAGGTAGCTTCTATGTTAGTCCTAAGATCATAAAAATAAGAGGGGGAGGGTTGAATTAGTAATGTACCAAAAAATCCAATCTTTTAACCTCTTAAACTTAAACCACCATTCACAAGATTAACCATATATTCAATAAATGAAAACTATAAACATGTAAGTCAATCCACACATTTGACAAACATATTTATCTTGTGGAAGCCAAAATAGGGAAAACACCATGGTGGGAATTAGTACCCACTAAATGATGTACTCTTTTGAAGTACACCCTGTGAGGAGCTTAACCCTGTTAGGAGTTTACAACATCACTATTAGGTGCTACCCGGTTAAGGGATTTCCCTTAGGCCTGTTAGGATATTTACCCTATTAAGAGTAGCCTTGTTAGATGACTTTAAATAGTTGTTAAAGTGTCACCTTGTTAGAGTATTTACAAAAAAGATCTGTTAAGATCTACCCTGTTAAGGGATTTAACTTGCTGCAACTATTAGGGAACAACATAAATAATGATATGTGAAATAACACTACCTCTATTTGATCATATCCATTGAAGCACAAAATCTCTTTTCAACACACTTGACTCTTTTGTCGCTTGATCACAACTTTTACTTTTTACTGCACTTGTCCAACACACGATCAACAACAACCTTCAACTTCATCCATTATATACTTAAATTTTAAGTCCATCGCCTTAATCAAACTCTAAAATGGAATTTCAAAACATCCCGCTCAAATCCAATGGGCTACATAACAAAATTAAAATACACAAAACATATTTCCATGCCCACATAAGTAAATACAATGATTTATATAGGATATTGTGTCAAGGAGTCAAATACTTTTGCAATTCCCCACCCGAGAACCCTTGGAACAAAAGGATAACATACATGCACTGATATTTTTTTTATACAAGTTACCTAACAAGATGGAAGAGTAACAAAGTGCATCCAAGAAACATAAAAATATGAACTTGGAAAACTCAGAGAGCATGGAAAATTACATGTTCTCCAACACAAGCAGAAGTATTTCAATACTTCCAAAGGTTCCCAAGCCTTTACTATGAACAAGATTCAATTACCAAGAAGAAATGCATAGAAACAAGAATTTAGTAAATCAACCCCAAAGGATGATCGACATTCAACCTGTTTTGAATTAGAATGATGCAACCCCCAAAAGGGTAATAAAAAATCTACTTTTCATCATCTGGTTGGGGAAAAAATGCCCCCTATCCATAATATGAGAAACTTCATCAGTAACTCGTACGAGAAAGAATCAAGCCCTATACAATAATTCTCAATGAATCAAATGATAAAAAAGATGGGAAGCAGAGTCTCGTATGAGTAAGTATGAAGTGTCACATGGAAAGAAATCCTAACTCGTATGGCTTCATATAGAAACTCGTATGGGACTGCACTTGGTAAAATGTAGGCTTTGTTCTAGAAGCCATAATTTTTGCATCCGGAGTCCGATTGACTCCATTCAAAATTTGTCAGAAATCTCTTGACAAGATCTATAATAAAATGAACCTAAAATCATCCTAGGAAAACAAAATTTTTTTATGCCAAACACATGAATCAAATGTAATCTAAAAAAAGGTGACATTGTTGCCAAAACTTTCAACGAACAATTACCTCAGTCCAAATACTGGATAGGCTTGCCGAAACCAATGTATGACATGAATTACAAGATAGCTCCACAACGGGGAGTACTAGATATACACACATTGAGGATATGGACACTCGATTGAAAAATAATAACATAAAAGTAAAGCATAATATACAAAGCTACATTAACATCAAATACCTACAATGTCTATAAAATACAATGAAGAGAGTGAGCACTCAAGCTCTAATACTATAGCTTCAAGAAGTCCATCTATGTTCACTAGTCCCCAGCAATGGTATATTTAAAAATACCTCCCTACCATGTGGTACCCGCAGACCCAAAACACTGTGCTCAAGGAGATAGTAACCCGACGACAATCACAAGAAGACACTCACACCAAAATAGGCTACTCTCACGCCATACAATATGCAAGACTCAAGGGTGAAACCACAACCTGAGTGACAAATACAATACAAGAACATAACCAGTAGGAAGAGGTCACTACTCAACTAACGGAGTATAAAGTGGAGATACGAGAATGGAATGTCATCACACAACACATGAAGGCCCGTGCGGCTTCAAGCTATCCTTCTCTCATCAAGAACGCTCTACTGAGCCATATCAACATCCCCAGATGACAAGGCTATGATGTACGATATCAACATCCTTAGATGGAAAGGTGGTATGCCATATTAATGTTCACAAATGAAAATAAAAAACATACCATATCAAAATCTATAGATGGCAAGGTAAGACATACTTTATCAACGTCCACAAATGGCAAGGTAGTCACAAAAAGTCTCGTATTAAGGTTTATTTTCCCATTTAATGTTTAAGGTTATAAGTTGTTTATTAAGAACTCCAGAAAGGTTACCCTAGAGCCCCTTTGTGCTCTGATCCACCTTGAAGAGTCACTCCATTCCACTCCTCAACAAAATCCATAAGGAAAAGTCTCCCAAAAGACTCAAAAGTAAAAAAATCCCCAAAATACCCCACAATGGCTTGATTGATCTCAACCAAGAGTAAGGGTCTCAATGAAATCCCGTCATGGTACAAAAAATAATTTGATGTGGTCACAAGCACCATCATCATGCATTCCAATGTGATCAAATCAAGCATTGAGAAAAAAATTCATAAAAAGGAAAGACACACAAGTGCTCACGACACACTTAGCTGGACAGTTGTCTAGGAGTGCATATTCACTCATGAATCTAAAATTGACAAAACAAAACTATAGGATGGTTGGAATCCTGGAGGACAACATACTCCAATAATTAAATCTAACTAAAACAAAATCAATAACAAAATTGGGTGACACACAAAATGAGGTGACCTTCAAATTTACCAAAAACCAAACTCCTTAGAAAGCTACACAATGAAAACCCATTTTCCCATAGGAACCCAACAACACACTTAACCAATAAAATTATAGTTCTAGGTAAACACAGAAAACAACCAGCATAATAATATTAAAATCAATAATGAAAACCTCGGTTTCTCATGGTGAGTCAACTGGGCAAATGAAATCTACCAAAAAGTAGGAGATTGCTAACTCTCATCCCACGAGTCAAAAACAAATAATAAATAGAACAAAATAGGGAGAAATGAATAAAATACTGAAAGCCCTACCTTGCAGACGGAGGAGAAACTTGAAAGAATGAGGAATAAATAAATTTCCTTTCTTAACCCAAAATTCGATCCACCTAAATGAAGGTATTCACGACACGATCCCAATGAGCCACTATCCACCAAGATCCGACAACCCAGTCAAACACAATGAACAAAAGAACTCATTTTTCCAATCAAGTTTGGAGGAAAATCCAAAATTTATAAAAGAACAAAAGGAATAAGTGTGTAAAAAGAACTCACTTTCAACATAAATAACACTTTATAAAAAGTAACTTTTAAAAATAGGTTATTTAGATAATTAAAATACTGCTAACCTTTCGCCCCACCATAATAAAAATCAATTCGAGATAATCAGAATCCAACTATGGCCAAATAACCAGTAATCAAAATAAGTATTAAAATTCCCCAAAGCATTAAAAATCAATATTTAATCAAATATCATCCGCAACCACTGCAGGAACTTCTAAATGCATAGGCAGTCACTGGTATATTACAAATGTATAATGAATCCAGATTCACCAACATATGCTGGAGGGAATAATATACTACTTAGGATACGTCCTCCATACAGGAACAACATTGGCTTACTATGAAAGATCAGTGATACTATCTCTTGTGCCACTACTGGAGATATATGTACACACTCAACTCCTAAAGGGTAAAAGTACAAACCTATGCCACACTTTTATAAAGGAAAAGGTCCACAACATGCAAACTGTTAAACTTTAACGACATAAAAGTGACATTTGTGTTTAGAATTTGAAAATGATATAAACTAATGAAATGTGTAAAATTGGATATAGTTTATGCCTATATTTTTTTTTTTAAATTTTGAATAAGAATTGACATAGTTTTTTAATTTTTGAAGTCCATTTTTTAATTGCTGAAAAATGCTGAAAATCTAGGGTCTAGTTCCCACCAAAAAAACATATGCAAATAATCTTATTTTCCTCTGATTTCAGGGTATGTTTTAGATGACATGTATAGCTAGTGCAAAAAAAGAAATATTGGTTTTCGGTATATATTTTATCTATTTTTATTAAGTAAAATAGGTTTTATAGGGTTCTTGAAACCCAAAATAGAGTAGAAAAAATAACAATACGCCCAGTCTTAAACGAAATAGAACCAAAAGATAGAACATGCCGAAAAAGGATAGAGAAAAAAAAAAACAGAGCTTATAAAAAAGAAAATAAAAAAGGGACAACGAAAAATACCAGGGACCCTCAAGATAAGTCCACCATCAGGGTGGCCACCTTGGCCTCAAGCAGCTTCATATTAGAAGCTAAATCCTTGATCTTCTATAGATTGATCACCATATCCTTATCCTTTATCTTCTTGGTTCTGGATCTGGTTCTCTTGTCGGGACCCTGATCAATGTTCTGTTCTATCTCCACCTCCATGTTGGCCGCATTCGTCCCTTCTAATTTTTCCTCCAGTTTCTCAATGATATTATTAGTGTGTTCTTTGGACGCTTTGAGGATATTATAGCTCTGTTTTGCTATGTTTTTTAGGGTAGCTTCTACCCTAGTCATATTTTCCTCAATATTTTGGGTACTCAGATTCATCTGTTCCTCTGCATCCCTATCATCTTTAACCTTGTATGTGCCTTTAACCCTTTTATTTTGAGATCCTTCGCTTCGTGGAATATCTATTTAATTGTCCCATAGTTATCTAATAGGATATTCCTAGTGTTATTGAGCAAGTTGAGCTCAAATTCCCCGGTGTTATCACTAAGCAACACCATTGACGAGTCGATAAGATCATCCAACTTAATCCAGCCTCCCTCGCCTTCAATGAACTTGGGGTTTATAATTTCTTTGGTAATCCCCATTTTGGCAGTTTTGACATTGAAGTCATGTCATCCTATTATCTTCCCCTGTTCTGCCATATAACAGTAGAACTCACTATCCTGTCTATCATCATTCCCTATATTTTGGGGTTGAGATTCCTGAGGAGAGGGAATAGCCTAATTGGTCTCATGGTAATCACCCTGGAGCTTCCTCTTGAATTTGTGGTCTAAAACATGGGAAATTCTATAGGTCTTGTCCTCTAGAGATTCTCCATCGGCACTTGCTTCCCTATTCTTATCGTTTTTATTTTGGTGTTTTCCCATCATGGACTACTTTCTCTTTCTGCCTTTTCTACTGGATATTTCCTCCTCACCATCCATATCTATACTTTCCTCATTATCATTGTAATCCTCCTCAAAAGAGAAAACCATGGTGTTCTATTTTTTAGGGGTCACCATTTTTTCTTTTTTAATGGTATGGAGACTAACCCTACACTTCTTAGAAGATGAACCCTGAGTGTTCTTTCTAGTTTCATACTCATCATATTCCTTAGAATATAGACCTTCACTATCTTCCGTCTCTGACAGAATGTAGTCAGAACTAGAGGCCTCCATCTCATCTTTCTGAGCCACCTCCTTCCCCAAGATTTGGGCCTTAAAGTACTCAAATATTAGAAGCAAAAGCCCTTCATGTAGGGTAGGGTTAGCAATGGCCTTCTCTCTAAACCCATTAATGTTATCATTTATAGAAACATATAAATAAAAGGGTATAGACACTTGTATTCCATGGCAAAAATGATTCAAGAGGACAAAGTGGTAAGTTCAAATTCTGTCAAAACTAGTATCCAGCATGATGTAATAGATAATGGCTCTTAAAACAAACCTCCACAATATTTTCATCTCTTCAGGAAGATAGTGGGTTCCAACTTTGGTAAGAACTTTCTTTTCTTCCTCATTTCTCACAAAGTCATTGATCGCAAAATCCAAAAATTTTCAGTCTCTGTAGAATTTCTTTCCAACAATAGGGAAAGCCATAAATATAGAGATAACCTCCTCAGTTACCATGAAATTTATTCCCTCAATCTCAATACTACCTTCATTCCATCTTTTGATGAACATTTTCATCACAGACGGCTTCCCACCATGAAGCCTTTTGATGAAGGTTGAGATCCCGCCATTTTGAAGGTAGTTCCAAACCTTGGTTCGTCTCCTCCATTTTTCACCATATTTAGTAGGCTCCCTCCTATGTCTTTCCCCTCCCATCGCAAGAAAAAAGGTCAAAATCACAGACAAGTAACCTCTAAACAGACCTTTTCTCTCTGAGTTGTTCTAGATAGTTTAGCTTCTTTGCCTTGAATGGTAAGTTTTACCAATGCAACTGGGCACCTAGTAAGTGTGTGGGTGTGATTTTTTATCATTTCCTTTCCAGCCTGTCTCGTACTTTTCATAAATGAAAAATATATTTCCATTCAATGAATTAACTATCATGATTAATGTTAATAAATCCCCCCTTCCGTGGATTCGGTCATAATTGACAAAATCCAAAGATTCACGTGGAAGCTCTCAACCATTAAGCCAACGAGTCTGCCTATCACTTCTCACCGCCAAGCTAGCAAACTAGTCAGCAACTTGGTTTCCTTTTCTATACTCATGGGATATATGAACCATATCAAAGGTGTTCAAAAGATAATGGGTTTCCTTAATCATATTGGATATAGTCCACAAGGGTGTGTGAAGCATGTTAATGCAGTTGTTTATGTTGCATGAATCGCCTTCTATCAAATTTTTTTTGATTCCCAAGTTATGAGATAATTTAGTCACTTGGAGGGCAGCATTAGCTTCCATATAGTGATTGGTTTGTGTTTGCAATGGAAGGATGAAAACAGTGATACCCTGGCCAAATAAATTTTGAATCACTCCACCACTTCCTGCCTTACCTGGGTTTCCCTTGGTTGCACCATCGAAGTTCAGTTTAGACCATCCTTCTGGAGAATAGCTCCAAGTCCAGTATTTTCTTTTATCTATGGTCTTCTTGGGATCTGCTGAATTATCTTTACTTGCAAAAGGATTAGTATTCCTACAAGAAACAAAATTTTCCAACAAAGCATGGTGTGTCTTCTCATATATGATTTTGGGATTGGCACTACAGTCCCTGAAGATACAGTTATTGTGCTCTTTCCAAATTCCCCAGTAGAGGTGAGAAAAGACCCAAGACCAAATTCTGTGAAAGGCAGTGTTCTTGAAGGGTAGGCTCCAGTGGGAAAAGAGGTCCTTAACATAGGAAGGGAAGTACCACTGCAAGCCAAAAAGAGACATGAGATAATGCCAAATAGACCTAACAAAGTGTCAATGGATAAAGAGGTGGTCCACAGATTTAGCTTGTGTCTTACACAAAACACACCTATTAGGGATTGGGATACCACACTTTAAAGGGTTATCAACAGTGATAATGCGATTTTGAAGCAGAAGGCAGTAAACGACATTAGTTTTAGGGATAAGGCCAGGAACCATGGTTTAGCCTAGAAAGGAGTGGCTTCTTCATGCAACTGTACATAGTAGGCATAGGCCAAAGTGAAAGAGACATTAGAGGAGCCTTCCCAAATCAAAGCATCATGATTCTAGGAAAGAGAGATAACATTCTGAGCTGTGAGTAAGGGAGATAAATCCTGGCAAACAGAGGATAGATCTACCCAAGAATTACCCGCTCTGTAATTAAAAAACATGTCCTCGAATTGCAAGGTTCAATCCTCCTTCCATAAGTTAAATAGGTATTTATCTTTCAGGGGCCCTGACAATAACCAATTTTCATTCCAGAAGCTAATAGTATGACCATTTCCAATTTTCCAATTTTCTTTTGAATTGGCAAGATCTTTGGCTTTGAGAAGGCCATTCCAGATAAATGACCCCTTCGGGATATCATCACAAGCAAAGAAAAAACTCAAAGAAGTATTGGACATATATTTATCCTTGAAGAAATCTCTCCTTTCCCCTTTACCATGAAAAATCTACCAAATCTGTTTAGCTTGAAGCGCCTTATTAAAAGGCCCGATCCTCCTGATACCCAGTCCTCCATCCCTTTTTAGGGAGACACACTTTTTCCCAAGCAATCAAGGGAAACGCTTATGCTCTTCTGCCCTAGACCAAAGAAATCTTCTTTGGATTTTTTCCATAGCATCTCCCACTTTTTTCAGGATAGAAAAGAGGCTAAGGGCATAAGTGGGAAGGTTTCTAAGAGTGGACTTGACCAACTAAATTTTACTGGCTTGACTAAGAGTAATTCCCTTCTACCTTGCCAATTTTCTATTGAATCTATCAATGAGTTTGTTCTAGCAATATTTCAGGGATTTTGGTCCAAGCAGGAGACCCAAGTAGGTGGAGGAGAGGGAATCAATACCATACCCCATGATATCTATCATTCTCCTTTATCTGGCCTTAGGCGTATTTATAAAAAATAGGGAGATCTTTCACTAGTTGATAGATTGACTTGTGGTTCTAGTATAGGAATCTAGTAAGTGTTTAACAACTCTTGCCTCATTAACCAAGGCTTCCCCTCTTAATATGGTATCATCAAAAAATTATTGATGAGAGAAAATGGAATTACTAGATGATAGTCTGATGCCTTCCAGCTCCATTGAATTCCTTTGAGTAAAGAAATCGATCTTCCCAAGTGCTCAACCAAAATGATGAAGAGGATAGGAGAAAGGGGATCCCCTTGTCTCAGGTCCCGAGAATCTTTGAAGAAGGAAGAATGAGACCCATTAACCAAGACCAAAAAAGAAGGCAAAGAAGTGAGCGGATGGATGATCATGCAGGATTTTCTATTAAAGCCAAAAGATCCCAACACTTTCATTAGGAAAGACCAGTCCACCCGGTCATAGGCTTTAGATAGGTCAATATTTAGGAGGAATCCTTCCCTCTTACTAGCTTCTAAAGAATGGATCACTTCATGCACCACCATAATGGAATCCAGAATCTATCTTCCAGGAACAAAACTCGACTGTTGGTGAGCAATGATATAGGGAAGTACCTCGAGAGTTCTGATAGTAACGACTTTGGAAATAATATTATAAAATGAGTTACATAATCTAATGGGTCTAAAAAGATCCATAGTGTGTACCCCCAAGACCTTCAGAATAAGAACCAAAAAAGTGGCATTGAGTTATTTAAGAAGATTCTTGGACCCAAAGAATTCCTGCATAGCTTTGACCACATCAAATTCGACAATTTCCCAGTAATTGTGGAAGAAGAACATGGGGAAGCCATTAGGACCCGGGGATTTGTCACTAGGGAGGGAATCGAAGGATTTTTTCACTTCATCAATATTAGGAATAACACTCAAGGCTTTATTTTAATAATACATAATGATAGAGGGAATGTTTCTCAAGAGGTCCTGCTATTCCTAATCAGAGAGTTGAAGATATTTTGAAAGACGGGTGTTAAAGAAATCCATATCAACTGAAGAGATGCCTTTGTCATCCTGCAAGATTTGGTTCCCCCTTTTGATGCTACCTGATTCTATTGGCTACCATGTGTTTCATGGTGGATAAGTGGAAGAAGAGATTATTTTGGTCCCCTTCCCTCAACCAAATGGATTTGGATCTCTGCTTCCAGTACATTTCCTCCTTTCCAATCATATTATGATACTCCGAAAGAAGAATTTTTTCTTGATTCAAATTTTTCTCATCATACCTATCTCTCTATATTTCCTCTTGGATAAGACCGAGTTCAGAGATGGACTTCTCTTTAGAGGAGAAAATGTCCCCAAATTCCTTCTTATTCCAGAGCTTAATATTTATCTTGAAGTTTCTAAGTTTTTTGGCTATTCTGAACATAGAAGATCCTCTTACATCAATATTCCACGATTCCAAAATCTTGTTGTTTATGTTAGGATGTGTGGTCCACATCTTTTCAAATCTAAAGGGGAAATTTCTTTTCTTAATAATTGGGTCAAGAATGAGAAATGAGGGGGAATGATCTGATCCAATCCTTACCAGAGAAAAAAGTTTACTATTGTGGGAATTCAGCCAATCAACCATGATCAAAGCTCTATCCATCCAGACTTGGATACACTCTTTCCAAGTTCTCCTACTTCTCCAAGTGAGATTTTCCCCTTGAAGATCCACATCTAATAGGGCTTGATCATTGATAAAATCCATGAGATCCTGCCTACTTACCAGATCAGGGATAATCCTGCCCTGTTTCTCCCCTTATTTAAGAGGGGTATTAAAATCCCCCATTATAATATATTTTGAAAGATCTAACATGGAAAAAATGCCTCTAAGTTTATCCTAGTAAGATCTTCACCCTTTTTTAGAATTTGGAACATAGATTATCATGATATACCAACTTTCACTATTCTTTATATTAGTGAGATTCAAAAGAAACACATTACCTTCTTCCTAGATGATATTAGATCTCATAAGCGAAGAGTTCCAAAAAGTCATCAAACCTTTAGAGGCACCTTCCTAACTCTTAGAAACCCTATGCATAGACTTGCAAACCTTTATGCCTTCCAGTTTTTCCTTTTTCATCTTAGTTTCCTGGATTAGCATGACATTGGGTCTACGATCCCTTATCATATTCCTAATTACATCTTTCTTATGTGGCCCTTTAAGACTATGAATATTATACGATATTAGCTTCATGTATAAATAGAGGTGCAGGCTGCTTGGATGGTCTTTTGGGTTCCATCTGCTATGTTCTTGCAGGATTCTTCTTGCCAAATCTAGCTCGATTTTTTCCACCCTGGAGTTTTCATTTTAACACCTAGATCAGCTTTGTTCTTGCTCCTGGTTAATGTTGGGGAAACTGGGGAAGTGTCTCTACCACTCTCTCTTTTTGTCTATTGTCCATTCACCCTCCTTCCCTTCCTTGTGTTTAGCAAAGAGTTCTTCCATTCTTGTGAATTTCCCATGAGTAACCAAATTTATCAGTGCTTCCATTTTGAATACCTTCTCCTGACGATCCAGCTCAAGATTAGATAACACATGAGTGTTCTCACCCACCAGAATATTATGTGCTGGCAAGAAAACCCTGATCTACCAGGAAGGTTCAGGGGATCTCGAGACCAAAGAAGAGAGGGATGATGGGGACCCTTCTTCACAACCTAGATCTTCCAAGGTTTTAAAAATGGTTCCTTTCGATACAAGTTCTTCTTCCTCAAATGGAAAAAACTCCAAACACTTTGAGACAATGGCTAAGCACTTTATGGGTTCCTCCATCTGAGCATTGGTGGATGCTTCTATTTCCCCCTATTTTCTCAAAATAGGGAGATCAATTGATATGTCCTTTTTCCTCCAAACTTGAGAAACATTAGCTAAACTTCCCACTTTGGGGTTCTCTAATTTTGGGGGCTTCAGGAACTTGGTCCTTAAATTTTCCTCTTGACTTTTTGGCTTTCCTAGCTTTTTCCTTAGCTAGAACTCGACATTTCCTATCCATATGCCTCACCTTCTTGCAATGAAAGAAATAAAAAGGCATGCCTTCATACTCCAATTTCTGTAATCTTTTGCCTAACTTAGAGTGAATCTCAATGACCTCTGGCATTTATTTCCCCTCTTCCACCCATAGACAGACTCTAGCATAGGTAAGGAACCTTTGGTTCACTGTCACTGGGTCAATCAAGAGAATCTCTCCAAAGGATCTAGCTATTCCAGCAAAGACAATATCAAACCAAAACTCCCGAGGGAGCTTAGGGAGCCTAACCCAAACTGGGGCTTGGATATAAATAGAATCGTTAAGGTCCAGATTAGGAGACCACTTCTGCAAAGCCAGAGTGGATCTCCCAATAGCCCACACCCCAACACAAAGGATCTTGGCATAGTCTTCCTAGAAAGAAAACTCAAAGTATAAAAAACCCTTTTCCATGGATTTTATTTCAACCTGACCCTTGAGGTTCCATTTTTTCTTGGCAAAAGATCTTCAACTATATCAATATTTGGCCTAGATCTAGCAAATTTTCCCACCAAAGCGAGAGACATAGTAGAAATATTATGGTTAATCAGTTTGTCTGGTAAAAAAAATTGCATACTTTCCCTTTTCCTTATCAGATAGGTCTTTTATAACCGGAAAGAGGGACTTGCCTATGGGTTTGATCCTGAATGAATTTGACCAAGTTTGTTATAACTATTCAAAGTTTGAGTTACCCAAAATTAACAATTTTCATCTCCCACCTAATTTTTCCTTTTAAATCTACACCATTTAGAAAAAAATTAAATATTCTTGAGGAGGACTCTCTCCTCTAGTGTTAAATATAAGTTTTAAATTTTTTCGACATGATTTGCTATTTTTTTTTTCTTTTTTTGAACAAGTGTGTTCTTAAATGTTAAAATATCTACTTTAAGTTTTTTCAACTTAAAATATATTACATAAAATCAAAACACTATAAAAATTATATGAAAATAATCTAGACCCTGAGCCCTACAAAAGGGTATTTTTAGATTTTAAAACAAGTTCAATTTTGATGGAGAATTCAGCTCCTAAACTGAGGTGGCTTTAACTTTTCCATTTTTTTCTTATTTGGCTGCCACATAGGTTTGTTCAGTCAGAAGAGTTTCAGTCGAAACTAAGGCCAACCAAACATGGTTGAATGGATAACCACGACCCTCGAAGCTCATATATTAAAGAGTTTTTTTTTTCTTAATTTTAAAAAATCAAAATAGTAAATTATTGCGACTTAAAAAATACTTTTTAATAAAATCATTTTTATAGAGTTTTAAAGGCGTATTTTTCATGTTAAAGGGCAACTATGAATTAATATTATCAAGGAGGTTTTTTATTTGTAAATTTATTTCTTATTTTAGTTTTTTTGAGATTTTTTTTGTGTTTTTAATTAAAGCGTTGTTCAATATCAAATTATGAACTTATCAATATTATTTTTGATTTTTTTATCAAGAGTATATGGTTTTGTGTATGCAAGTGAATTGAAGCTCTCAATTTGTGCAATGGGGAATAAAAGAAACAAAACAAGAAAATATGATCGAATAAGGGATGACAAAATGAAAGGTCATACAAAATGTAATGAAGATGAACCTGTTGAAGTTCAAGAATATGCAATTCAAGGAGGGGAACAAATTGGTAGTTTTGAAGGTGGAAATATATCTTTTGACATGGGCAATTTGATGGAGATGAATGAGGACTCACTTTTCAGTCAAATTTCATCTGAAGAAATGGTATCTAAAAGAACAATAAAAAACAATGCAAAAAAATTTGGGATGAATATTTTAAAAATAAAAGTTTGATTGGAAAAGCACAATTATTTGCTAGGTTATTCAAGAAAAAAGAAATGACTCCTATTTTGGAGTTGTTAGGTTTTGATAACAAGAAAATCTTAGGAGACACTGTAAATTGAACAATAGTTGAAAATTTGCAAGATGCATTGAACGACATTAACAACTCAAGCCAAGGAGCTGATTTAAGTGCTGCACATAGAGCATTGATGACTACTTTATCTAGTAGGAGGTTGACATAGAGAAAACAAGTACATGCAATTTCTGTTTTAATAAAAGTATCTAGAAGAACTGTTCAAAGATATATCAGGAAGAGAAATATGTTAGATAAAAATATTCAAAAGAGTTGGGTTAATATTTGTAGACTTCCTCGAAAAGACAAAATTTATGAAGATGTAAAAAGGTAGGTCATTGAATATTGGACCTCTCACTCCTATTTTTATTCTAATAGAATGGATACTATACAGATGAAAAATGAAGAGACTGGTATGAAAATTTCACATCCAAAACATTTTATAGATACAACACAAATTGAATTGTTTGAAGCATTCAAGAAAAAATTTTCAAATGTGAAAATCTGTCAAAGAATGTTTGAGAGGTTGCGACCTTTTTTTGTACACATAAATAAGGTACGTGAAACTTGTTTTTGTTGAAATCATGTTGAGTTTCATCTATATTTGAAATCATATAAAAAAGTTATGGTAGTACTTAATTCATATATGGTCATCCCTAGAAGTATGACACAATTTGTGAAGTCTATTTTATGTGATAAATCAAAAGATTTAGATGAGTTCAAAGTACAATGTATAAAGAGTGCATGCACGATTATGGAGATTACATAAATTTCCATTGCAAATTGAGAATATTAATGTTTCAATGCTAGTTTTGTGGAAGAGATTTGAATATGAGACATGCCGAACTAACCAGAGCTGAATCCAAAGCAATTGTATTGAAGGAGAGTGAATTGTCATACCTTTAGTTTATGATTAGGTTTTGTACTATAATTTATCCACATATCCAACATTGTCATGGTGAAGGATGGCAAGCTAAATAGTTTCATTATTCCAAATTTATTTTTCCACCTGGTTGTATTCTTTCAATTGTAGATTTCTCTAAAAACTATACATTCTCCCCTCAATCAGAGAAAGTTGCAATATTTGTGCAAGTGACCTATAGACACACACAATTTGATTTGGATGAGGTAGAAAGTACCAATCCAAATGAACACATTATCATCAAGGAGGTTCATTTCTATATCAATGATGATAAGGTTCATGATAGGAGCTATGTGGCTCATTGTTTTGCAATATATTTTGAAGATATTGTGAATCGCGGGATAAAGGCTTCACAACACTGGATTTGGTTTGATGGTTGTGTAGGTAAGTGTATGCACTTCAATTCATGTAATTCTCATTGATTACTTGTTAAATTATTAAATGATCATAATGTTGCATACAACTTTTAATCTCGTAGGAAAATTTTAATCTGCAAAAGCCTTGAATTGGTTAGCTATGCAACATGCTAGATGCAATGTTAAGTAGGAGAATGTGTGAAGCGTTCACTTTTCCAACATGAAATTGTAGGTACAAATGGTGTGAATAGTAGTTAAATATATATATAGGTAACATGATAGAGAATTCAAAGAAAATTATTGAATATATCAAAATCATTTTGCTAGTCGGGGCACCAAATAAAACAAACGTTATTTTTGGGAAGTGAAAGGTAATTTATATTTTGTTGGAAAATTCTAAATTAAAATTTAATTTCGTGCTCATCTCTGTCATCATAATTAATGATCTAAAAGTGTACAAATTTCATTTCATATTTGTAACAGATATAGACTGATCCATTCCTTACAATTGTCAAAGGATTGTTGGTATTAGAAGTTTACATCAATTAATGAGTACTGGACAACATAAGCCTCTAATTGATTCAAGTAAGAGAAAAATCTTGTTTCTATGCTAACTACATTGAGGACAATCCAATGAGCCAATGTGAGAATATTGCAAAAGGATATGTTTCATGATGGGATATGAAGGAGTTAATCAGAATGCCTCCTTATGAAGATGATGACATTGACATAAACATTCATGATCCTATATATTCAGCTGATTATGAGTGTGTTTATGGTTTAGTTGTTACATGTGCATGCACATACATGTTCTTTTATTTAAATTTAATTTATTGTACTTTTGATTTGAATTTAAAGTTGATCTCTAAGTTTTGTTGATCATTAGTGTCCCACACTTAGTCATTTATCTAGGTAGTTTTAGCTGGTCATCACTGCGGCCGAGCTATCTAGTATAGGCCGAGCTACCTGACACAGTCATTGTCGAGAAGATAATAGTTTCTGAGTCACACGGTTTCCAAGTTCAGTCCATGCCAAGAGCCAGAGTCTTTTTATCTCGAGCAAGACAGTTTTGTTATGTATATCAAGAATGACACAAATTTTGAGGTAAACTATTTTGGGTCAACTTATCTAAGCATTTAATATTTTCAATGGGATAATTATGCATTTAATTATTTGATCCCACTACGTGGCATGGAGCCAATAAGAAAATTGGATTGTCCTAAGCGACATAAGAATTTGATCATGATCATTGATCTAGATCTAATTGGTAGATCTGTAAAGTTTATTAAGATTGCTTCTTACCCTAATTAAAGTACTGTGAGAGGTGTATGCGTACATGAGAGATGTATGAAGGGTTGTTTTGAGAGAGGAAGCATAGATATAGAAGAGTGAAAGTGCAGTGAGTAGTAGAGTAAAGACATATCAGATTATTAGATCAAAGAAGGTATTGAAAAGAGGAGATCCGTTATCAGCATCAGAGAGCATATCAAAGGATCAGATCTTGAGACATTCTAACAAGTGTATCAAGTAAAATCTCTTAACAAATTAGTTCTAACAGACCTTTCTAAATCTCTTATCCGAGTGCTTACTTTGTTGTAAGTTTAAATCCTTTTACAAGGTAGATTTTAATGATTTGTATCTCATAACCGGGCAAACCTTTAACCAGGTAGATTACATATTGTGATCAAATCTTGTAGCCCTAACATGAACACTTTATTGTTGCAGTAGTGAAGATTTTTGTGGGTGTCATCCCCACCCCAGTTTTACCTTATTGGGTTTCTGGGTTACCAAATTCTGTGTCTTGTGTTATTTAATTACTGTCATGGATGCTACTAAATGATAGATCAATTACATTTATGTATGATTATGGATCAGTTTGTTTTAAGCAATAAAAAGTTGAAGATCTGATTCACCCCCCCTCTCAGTATCTTGCTTACCCATATTGTATTTACAACAATTGGTTTAAGAGCTCATTTCTCCTATAAAAGGTTTTAATCAGCTTGAGAGTATAGATCTTGAGATGAAGATTTACAAATTGGGTAAAGTCATTGAGAATCAAAAGATTGAAATTTAGCTAGCATTACATCAGCTTGAGACAACAAGATAGGAATTGAGAAAGTCCTTGATATCTAGGAAAGATTTGGCCAAACAAATGAATGACAGTCATTATTAGGAAGAAGACACTACAAGTCTATTTCAGAATGGAAACTCTACAGAGAGCGATGCAAAAATTTCAGATCTACTATAAAGGAACAATACATTGTGTGAAGAAGTCAGAAACCTAAAAAGAGAACAAGAAATGCAAACAGTAAGACTATGTGAAGCAGTGGAACAAAAGAAGAAAGCTGAAGATGACAAAGCTATAGATGAAGAAGACAAAAGAATGATGACTATCAGACTTGATGAAAGGACATATGATGTACAAATGATGAAAAATAATCAGCTTGACATGGTGAATCAACTCTTACTTTCAAATCAGGAGATCAGTAGGAAGGACATTGAAATTGTGAATCTAAGAACTGAGAAAAGTCAATTGAAAGATGAATTGAGATCTAAGAAAGAACTTAATGAAAATTTAAAAGACCCAATGAAGCTTTGACTCATTTTGAAAACCTAATGGAAGCATCAAGGAGATCTAAAGATTCTTCTGGATTAGGTCATATCAAACAACAAACATCTACTGAGAAAAGAGAATCATCTAAGATTGGTGAAAAGAGGAATGAAAAGTCAAAGAACATCAAACCTGTATGCCACCACTGTGGAAAACCAGGACACACAACAAACATCTCCCAAATCAAGAATGGTAAGTCCAATCCTAAACCTAAGTTCAATGGTTATTGCTTTAACTATAAGAAGTTTGGACATCAAGCACATAAATGTTGGGAAAAGGAAAATAATGCACCTCCTACACCTAGATTCAATGGGTATTGTTACAAATGTCAAAAATTTGGACATAGAGAACAATATTGCAGATCTAATGCTAAACAATAATGGTCATCAAAGACACAAGAAAAAGAACCAAGGAAAGGCAATACTTACAATTGGGATTATAAAACATGGCATAGTTGTCATTACTGTGGTGAGTATGGGCATGTTCCAGAATACTACATAAAGACACATTTCAGTGGAAAATCTAAGAGTTGGATGAATGGAAGCCTAGTTTTCTATAATTTTCTGAAAATTGGTCACACTAGGAAGGATTGCAAGACAAGGGTACTTGCTCCTACTATTGAAGAAATTAGAGCACAGATGAACCAGACATGGATAAGGAAAAAAAAACCAAGCAGCAACAAAGCTACTGAAGCCAAGGTCACCCAATCCAATGGATTAGGTGATCACACCATCACTAATTAAGCAAAATGGTATGTAAGGAACTATGTTTATATCTCATATCTTTTATCAGTTCCTAACATATAAAGTGCAAAAGTCCATATCTGCATATGTTAAGATGCATCAGTAAATATTTTTGACACATGTACCTAGCAAAGTTAATATGCACTATATGTGCCGAGCAACATTATTATTGTACACTAAGACCGAGCTCTCTAGTATGTGTTGAGCTAGTATGGGTTGTGACTGAGAGATAAATGAGTTTTGTGAGTCGACCGAGGACAGTTGTTTGGCACTCACTCAACGGACATAACATTTATTGCAAACCTAACTTTTGACCTTTGGATCCTATAAAGGAATGAGTTGTTCATTACTTATTTTTACCTTGTGATTGAGGATCTCATAGAGTGTTGGAGCATTTGCAAACTTGATTTCTTCAAAGATCTTTTGAAGACTTCTACAGTGTGCCATTAGCTATCCTAAGTAAAATTGCAAATTTTGACATCTATCGAGGTATTCTGTTCATCATCTTTTGAAATCCTATTTCTTTCAAAATCATGGCCGCTAGCTCTTCCACAACAACAAAGGGTATGGAGAAGGAGTTGTTAAAAGTTGAATTGGTAAGGAGCGACACTTGTGCGCCTCCTAATTTTTGAGTAGTTCTTGAGAGCACCATCCAGGGTCATCTGACTGGAGCCCTATCATCAATTCCACCTAAGGTACTCATGATTCATGATAGTAGGTCATGTTATATCTACAAGATAAGTGAAGTTGGCGATCATGAGCTAAGAGAATCTTACAGCAAATTGTGCAAAGACGAAGCCCTAAAAGTTGAACATAAACATTTAGCCGAGAGAGGGTTAAATCGTGCCCTAGAATTTCTGAGGGATTTTAGAATGGAATGGATCAAGATTGTTCCAATTCATGTACATGACATGAACATATGGCTGGAAAGTGGACCAGTTAAGATTACAAAGGAAATCATCCATAGCGTAACTGGTTATCCAATTGTTAATGGGAAGAGAACCATGAGATGTCAAAGTAAGGAAAACATAGAAGAATTCACTGGAGCCATTTGGAACAAAAGAGGAATGATGATCTCTACTATTATAGATTTGGAGCTTGATTTTTTAGTTAGGGTTATTGCTCATAAGTTTTATCAGTCAAGCCAATTGGACAGTATCCCATGCATTGCAGTCGACCAGGCTTGGAAGATTGTGAAGAAGGATCATACTTATAGCCTTGCCAAGCTTCAACTAATGCAAATGGCCAAGAACCTTGCTTCAATCAGAAAGGAAAAGAATTCAATGTATAATTTTGGATCTTTTCTCATTTGTATATTCTTCTACATACATAATACATTTCCTATGTTTGGAAACATAGTGTGGAAAATAGACAAACCTATTACATAGAAAATCAATGAATTTATTCAGCAATTAGGTGATAACTTTGATAATGTGATGGGAACACATTTTGTAGAATTTAAGAAAAATATGAGCTTGAGGAGTAGAATTCCCAGATCACTAGTTGAGAAACACTATGAGGATGTTTATTTCTAGCTAGTAGACACAATTTTCACCTATGTGCAGGAAGTAGTGCCGAGGGTATCATGGATAAGGCCATTACCTTATGAAGTGAACATTGATGAGACATCTACAGCAATAAAAACACTATTGGAAAAGGAAATTGATGGTGCAACCAAACATTTTGGAAACTATGAAGAAGCTAAGTCCAAAATCTCTATGGATTTGAAGGCTAGCACTACAGAGAGGAAAAGGAAAAAGATTGTCAAAAATATGAAGAAGATGGTTAAAATTGAGAGTGATGAAGAAGTAGAGGATGCACCTTTGGGTTTGTCAACAAGATATGGAGAAGATATGTCTAGTGGAGAAGAGGAGAGTGAACCTGAAGAGGATATCACTATGAAAGGAAAAGGGAAGCAACCACTAGTTTCCAAGGTAACTAAAGAAAGAAATACCAAACCTAAGGCTACCCCTCCTATTGCTAATCAGCCTAGGACTAGGGCATCAACTATTTCTACACAAGCCGAGTCAACAAAGGTATATACAAAGAAGAATGTTGGTGAGAGCACTTCAGGAAAGAGAAAAAAAGTTGGAACAAAGGTTGTGCTAAGCCAACTTGAGAAGAGACCGAGGACAAAACTAATCTTGGAACAAGAAGATGATGAGGAAAAGATAGACACATATGAACCTAGCAACATACCCACAACATCACATAAACCAATGACCAATATTGATGAGGTATGCAAGAATATTAGGAGTACAACTAGTTTAGAAGGATTTAAATTTATCAAGTATGAGAAGCAAAGAATAGAAAACAAGAATAAGATTCAGGAAGCATTACTAGATATGATGTGTACATTCAAGATGACACCTATAGAGATAGGAAACATTGTTCCTATAGAAATTTATGATATTTTATCACTAAAGTGGTAGTATGATTTGATGACCGAAAGATAAATAGGGGAAGGAACACTAGCTAAGGTCATTCCTGATTTAACCAAGAAACAGATAGCCAAGTTTATTGAGAAATATCAAAGGAAGTTTATTCCTAAACAAAGCGCCTATGCAATATCAAAAAATGATGTTGAAGGTGTAGTACAACAAAGCACTAGAATATGGAAGGAAAATTTTGGGTTAATCACTAAGAAGGCCGATGAGAAAGGTGAAGGCACCTCAGAGCTGAAGGAAATGGAAGACCAAACTGCTACTGATCAAGAAGATACTAAGACAGAACCACACAAGGAAACAGGAGATGGGAAAACTGTAGATTTGACAATGGATAGTCTCATTGACACTACACTTGGAGAGAATAGAAATGTGGATGCCAAGGATTAGAATGAGCCAATAGAAATAGGTATCCAATCACCCATTTGTACAACTAAATCTGAGTCAGAGAAAGATGGAGAAAAGGAGGTAATCAATACTAATCCACCTATTTTAGAGGTTGTACAAATAGTTTTAGAGAGTAAGATGGAAGAAATTGCAAATAAGCCTACAAAAAAAGAGGCTATACAATTGTTTATGGATCTAAAACACTCTGTATCATCTACTCCCACTGGACCCAAAATGGGTAGTATACCTGACCCACAGGAAATCTTAACTCAGATGAAGGCAGCAATTGAAACTAATACTAACAAAGGAAAAGATATCACAGAACCTGAACCGAGTATCAACTCACCAGAGCTCAAGAAGAGGAATTTAAACAAGAAAAATTATTTAAAATTAAATGTCACATTGGATGAAGTTATTGTGATTCCTAAATGGGCTCTTGAGAGTTTGACATATGAGCAGATTCATACTCTTCAAGACCTATTGAAGAGGAAAAAGAGACAAGAGGAAATGAAGAGGCAACAAAAGTAGAAGCAAGTTCTGCATGACATAAAGGATATTTTTGTTCAAGCTTTTGAGATGGAAGATGAAAATCAGAAAGAACCAATACTGGAACAGTTAGTTCACATTGTACAAAAAGTTACTGATGAAAATATTGAGGCAAATGACAAATTGTTGCAATGGTTCGAGAGAATATTTGAGAACAAATTTTTGGAGAAGATATCTGGAGAGATTGCTACAAAATAGGTTGAACTTTCTTCTCTTGTTGAGATTCTTGAGGAAGTTGTGAATAATGTTTTTTCATTGTAAAAAATATTACGTGATGTAACATTATTTACAAAGGATAATCAACAACTTATTGAGAAGTTGCATTTATATATGAAGTCAGCAGCAAGTTCATTGAGCATGGATGCTAGTTCTAGATCCATACATTTTGATAGGTTGACTCATGCACAGAGGATATTAGCTGAGCTTATGGTTGAAGTTGGCTGAATAAGGGACAAATTAATAACAATTTAGGCTAATTTGATACCTTATCTGGAGGTTATTCAAAAGGAACTAATAGATGCACAAGAATTGGTCAAGAGAGATTCTCATCTCTCTACTACATATAGTTTTGTAAGTCTAGCTACCGAGCTAGAAGTTAAGTTGGAGGTTATGAAGTTTGTTAAGGATAGTTGGGATACATATTTTGCATTGATATTATAGCTTCATAAACCATTTTTGGACAAATAAAACTTAACCCTCACAGTTATCAGTGACAAAAACAAGGGGGAAACTGTTAGTAATAACTGAGAGGGGGGGGGGGGGGGGGGGGANGGGGGGGGTGAATCAGTGGCCTCAAAAATTTATCCAATTTAACCCACTAATTAATAATTCTCAAATTATTATGTCCCAAAAAGATGCATGCCTTTGAAATATTTGAAACAAATAACTATCTGTCGGTTTACCTTGTCTGTCTTGTTTCTCCTTGATAATCGATGAGCAGTAAACTGTATTTACTGATACTCAGTAAATATGTAGAGTATACCAGTCAATCCATAAATGCATATACATAATGTAAAATAGTAAAGTAATAAATCATGCACATATAACACAAGGATTTTGATGTGGAAACCCTGTTAAGGGAAAAAACTACTAGGACCGGTACCCCAAATTTTCACTCTTCTGAAGTGAGCCCTGTTAGGAGCCAACCCTGTTAAAGGTTACAAACACACTATTAAGTGTGACCTTGTTAGAGAATTTTCAATACATAGGTTTTCACTAAGTATCTGGCATCTACGCTACCATCCTTGAATCAGTCTCATGACTGTCAATAGGCTTTATGCAAATCTTACTACCATCCTTGAATCAGCCTCCTTCTT
>MU225193.1:1160224-1203240 GCA_018584345.1 Thuja plicata | reverse complement strand
TCAAAAATGGAAAGGCAACACTATGAGTAATGATGTGGTCATCTCAATTATTAATTATGATAAAATTAGGCAAAAAGAAGGAGTCATTAAAAGGGTTTTTAATGATATCAATTAATTCATCTTAGATCGGGGGGAGTGGGACTGATGTCCAAAATAATGTGAAGTACATATCCAAGATATGGAATTTTTCTCTAATTATGAAAGCCTGAACTTTAATGTGTGCCGCTATCATCATTATTATCTTTGGCCAGTTCGCACATGTGAAGAGGATTGCGAATCAGTTTAATAGCTTTAAACGGCCAAAGAACAACCAAAATCAGAACACCTCCCAGTCTGTGAAAAAAGAGCAGGTAAAGTATCTGGCCATGGGTGGTGATCTCAGAAGGGAAGAGCCTACAGAATGCAAGTGGAAGTAGGATAAGGAAGTGTGGAGAATCTTGAAGAAAGGTCATGTTCATCGATATCTTCAGAGACTCCATGGTTTTGATATAGATGTATCCAAAGCCTTTGCTGATGGCTGGGATAAGGGCACGGTAAATATTGTGGGTAAATCTTTTAGCCTCAGCCTTGAGGTCCTTTCTGATATTACTAGTCTCCCGTTGGATGGTTTGAAGTACTCAAAAGAGGTGAAGGTTGGCACCAGAGCTTATAAGAAATTTCTTGTTATTGATGAGGAGAGGGCTCTTCTGTTGAAAGGTAAGAAATACTATGTTGATATGGATAATATTGATAAAATATGGGGTTCTGTTATCAAAGTTATAATGGAATACTTCACTCTTGAGGGGAGATTCTCTAGGGTCTACAATTATCATTTTGCCCTAGTTAATCACTTCAGACATGATATTCACATTTCTTTTCCCTATTTTCTCCTATGTTCGCTTAACCAAAGCATTACTAACTATAGAGTTAAGAATTTCCCTATCCTCCATGTAGAGCTTATCCGCCTAATAGCTAATTATGCTAGAGATCACATTCCTGACCCTATCCCTGCCCAGATTAAAAAAAGGAAGTATTTCGGGTCTCTGTCAAAGAATCCTAAATCCAAGAAAGCTTTTTTACCTTATGAGCCGACTTCCTCTAAGCCTCTGGAAGGGATGAAGAATGATAAGCACCCTAGTGTTGTCAGTGCCTTTGTTCCTAATGATGTCCTGGAACCCTCAGCTAGTCCTATCCTCCAGGAACCTGATGGTGCGAAACTTATCCCCCAGGATACTGAGTCTGAGGTTGACAAGAATACTCAAATGGAGTCTAATGTTGAGCCTAATCCCACTACCCAGACCCCTGCGGTGAAGGATTCAGAGGATCCTGAAATCAATAATGTCAAGGACAGCCTTGAGGAAAGTCAAGAAAATCTAAATATTGGGGAAAAGCTTAACCCTGCTCTGGAGATTATTAACACCGAAGGAAATGAGAATACTGAGATTGAGGTTGAGAATGTTGTCAATAAAGACAAAGAGACTGATACTAATCCTATTGATAGTAATGCAAACAACTCAGGGGACAACAACTTTAGGGTTTTGGGAAAGGGAAAATTTGGACTCTCATGATTCTCCCAACTCTGAGAAGGAGAACAAGGAAGAAGATAGTGAGAGAAACCTTCATGGTAGAAAACCCCAGTCTCTTCAAAGAGAAATTAGAAGGATGGACTCATAGGTTAGAAGAACTATCATCATGACCCCCCTTGAGATTGCTAAAAATAAATCCATCTACAGTTATAATCTGGACAAATGGGTGCAAAGTGATTTGGTTGAGCTTAAGAAAAGATGTATCAAATTGGAAAACAAGAACTCTATGATCAAGGATACCGTGGCTATTTTCAGAAAGGAGTTTCCTCATAATGCTGATGCCCGTGTGTTTGATTATGGTTCTAATATTGATGAAAAAATTAAAAAAGTAGTCGAGATAGCTATGATACCTATCCAGAATAAAATAAGTCGGAATGAGGAAATGTTAAAGCATTTGCTAAGTCTGGTGAACATAGGTATGAGGTCTACTCTAGAGAACTTGATTTCTCTGAGTAAAATGTGGGAAGGAAACAAAGATACCATTGACCTTACTGATCCTACCCAGCAGATGGGACCTGGCACTCGTACTAGGTCAAAGAAGCAGAAGGCTAATGATCAGGATATTCAGAAGTTGAAAGACAATGTGAAGACCATGCAGACTCAGCTAGAGGAATCTGAGAGCTTCTTGAAGACTTTGTTTTGACTTCGATGCTGGTGGCTTTCTTTCTCTGTTTCTCTTCCAGCTTCTTTTTTGTTTTTTACTTTGTAGGTGGTTATTGTTGAATCTGGGAGTTGTCCCTTTGTAGCCTGCTTCTTTCCTTGGGGAAGCTTGTTGTTCTTTGGGTTTTCATGCCTATCTCTCTTCTCTTTTGTTAAAGGGTTTCAGGGTCCCTTCAAAACCTATTTTTACCGTAATCAAAAACATCTTCTATCAGTTCACTCCCCCATGTATCTAATTGCTTATTTTTTATCACACTTAGAATGAATTATGCTTGTCTCTTAAATAGACTTGATTTCCTTAATTCTAGGTTCTTGATTCTTGATTCTTGATTCTTGGCGTGAAAAATAATCTAGCCAATTTGATTTATGGCTTTAACTCCTAATTTATCTCATAGTTATCTTCTCGCCAACTGTACAAATCACTTTACTTAACTGTGTTTGAATAAAACAAATAAAACAAATAGTTAAGTCTATCCTTGAGCTCTGCCAGCTAGATATTTTGTTGTTTTCTGATCTCTCTGTTCTGTTGGTCAAATCTATAGTTCATCGCCAGTGACAACTGCCAGTTTTGTCGGTGTCACTTCAGTTAGCTTCGAAATCTCTGTCCGTTGGGAAACACTATGTTTAGCTCATCGGGCATCCTTTGATTCTGCTTCGTCGAGCAATACTATCTTCTTCTCATTGGGCATCACTATGACTTTTATCTCTGTCTTTACCGATGGTGTGCACTCTACCGGTGTATTCTGTCACTTAGTGAATACTTGACTTTTATGCATTGCTGAAAGCATAACCTATATTCCATTGGTTCTTTGAAGTCTTTGGCATTATGTATATGACCATACAGATGATATCAAGTTGACATCAATGACAATATAGAACATTAACTGATTTAATGTCTTGCATCATCTTCAACTTAATATAGTCAACCATTTAATTAGTTACATGTCATCAGAAACAGGACAGGAAACAGGTAAAGGAAAGGAATCAAAAAAATATGTGCAGAACCAGGTATAAATATCTTTGCTGAAGGCATGTATATTATGTATGAAGTATAATCTAAGGGGGAGTAAATATGTACTTAGGAAAATTTTTTGGATATAAAAGAAATGAATAAGTGTTTTTGCCACTAATATCAAAGGGGGAGATTGTTGATCTCTAAGTTTTGTTGATCATTAGTGTCCCATACTTAGTCATTTATCTAGGCAGTTTTAGCCAGTCATCACTGCGGCTGAGATATCTTGTATAGGTTGAGCTACCTGTCATATTCGTTGCTAAGAAGATAATATTTTCTGAGTCACACGGTTGCCAAGTTTAGTCCATGCCAAGTGCCAGAGTCTTTTTGTGCCGAGCAAGAAAATTTTGTTATGTATGTCAAGAATGACACCAATTTCAAGGTAAACCATTTTGGGCCGACTTATCTAAGCATTTAATATTTTCAATGAGATAATTATGCATTTAATTATTTGATCCAACTACGTGGCATGGAGCCAATCATAAAATTGGATTGTCCTAAGTGACATAAGCATTTGATCCTGATTGTTGGTCTAGATCTAATTGACAGATCCATAAAGTATATTAAGATTGCTTCTTACCCTAATTAAAGTACTGTGGGAGAAGGTGTATGCATACATGAGAGATGTGTGAAGGGTTGTTTTGAGAGAGGAAGCGTAGATCTAGCAGAGTGAAATTTTAGTGAACAACAAAATAAAGACATATCAGAATATTAGATCAAAGAAGGTATTGAAAAAAGGAGATCTGTTAACAGCATCAGAGTGCATATCAAAGGATCAGATCTTGAGACATTCTAACAAGTGTATCAGGTGAAATATCTTAATGAAGTGGTTCTAATAGACCTTTCTAAATCTCTTAGCCGAGTGCTTACTTTGTTGTAAGTTTAAATACTTTTACAAGGTAGATTGTAATGATATTTAGCTCTTAACTAGGTAGACCTTTAACCAGGTAGATTACATATTATGATCAAATCTTGTAGCCCTAACATGAACACTTTATTGCTGAAGTAGTGAAGATTTTTGTGGGTGTCATCCCCACCCCAGTTTTACCTTATTGGGTTTCTGGGTTACCAAATTCTATGTCTTGTGTTATTTATTTACTGTCATGGATGCTAATAGATGATAGATCAATTAAATTTATGTATGATTGTGGATCATTTTATTTTAAGAGATAAAAAGTTGAAGATCTGATTCACCCCCCTCTCAATATCTTGCTTACCCGTATTATATTTCCAACATTTAATAGAATCTAGATTTGTATAGGTGATATTTTTGTTGTGGTTGTGTATCCTAACAATTTGGAAAGTATGGATTATTATCTACTAAGATGCATGAAAGAAAAATACAAGTTTCCAGAAGAAATTGTAGACGGCGATGGACAGGCATATCCGACTAGTTCACTGGATAAACATGCACTCATACAATGAAACTGGTCAAAATATAATATAGATGCAACCTCTAAGGGAGATGCTATGTCTACTATCTGGTATGGATCATCACTAGAGGATGCATCTTGTGTAGGTGGAGGAATGCCAGAATGGGAACACACCATGTATCTCCCTAAATGATCAGATGACATCTTTTGAACCTGTGTCATGATACTCATAATACTAGAAAATACATCCCTCCTAATCCTATCATGAGGTACACTCTATCCTACAACTATCATTTCCAAACCTTTTTGTATGACCAAAATGTTTGGACCCACCTTTGCCTTCTTATTAGCACGCACTGGGGTATTAGGCCCTCTGAATTTGTCAGATAATCCCCCTCCCCTGCCCAACATGATAGGGAAAATTTGTGTAATCAACATCATGATGAAAATGAAATTATGCAAACAATTGTTTTCAGAAATATAGTGGAAGCTCATCCTTCTAGGGCCACCTATGCTGAGAATCCTATTATGAATAACAATCCACAAGCACATTTGAGGGGGGGGGGGTTAATCAGTTGTGAGACAGATTATTAAACATTAAAATTTATAAACCAAAACTTCAATTCAAATGATGATAAAATAGTAAATACCAAAACAAAAACACAATCCTTTGTTGTCGAGGAAACCTTGTTAAAGGTAAAACCCCAGTGGGAATTAGCACCCACAAATGATGTACTAAGAGAATAGTATCCCTGTTAAAATATTTATCCATGTTAGGAGCTTATTACAACATTATGGTACACAGTCCCTATTAAAGGACATACCCTATTAGGAGTCAAGTGTAATAGTGGGCTCATTGCCCAGGCACACTACCCAAAGAAGGTTAAAACCACCCTCAAGGATTTATAATCCGAACAAGTGTATATAAGAAATATACAATCCCGCGAACTATCTGATAACAATTGTCTTTGCTTGGTCAGTTCTAATGAAGTACTATAATAAAAAACTCTGCTCTACATCCAACAACCAATCAAGCTTCACAGCTTCCACACTTTTCTATCTTTCAATTACCTTCTCATCATACCCCTATCACATCTTTTCAAAAGAAAATATCTCTCATGTATACCCTATTAAAATAATTGATTAGATCGGCCAATTAAGCTTTCCCAATATACAAATAATTATTTAACCCCTTGCTAAGATACACAAGGTACATAAAACAAGTAAACATCAATTAAAATACATCAGATATAATCCAAGATCCACAATCCATGCCTTCAATCCATAATGCACGCTACATCTATGAATTTGGACCCAAATAGGTCTCCTCCAGAATACACATCACAATTGACACCACCATCAATCACACAACTTGTGATCAACAAAAAACATTCCCCAACATATCTTCTATCATCCCTTATACTCACATAACATGAATCATCATCACTTGTAACACATCCCCAAAACAAAGAGACTCGCTCTGTCAAGCATCACTGTCACAGTCCAGAAACCACTCTTCACCAAAACATCTGTAACAACTCCAATATGTAATAATAAGCCAAGAGACCATAGGATTAAGGTCATCACACATCCTTCTTCATATCCTCATCTTTTCTCTTTCTGATTAATTCGTACAGTGTGTGTACACTTCTGTCAGTCATTATACAATAGTAATAACTAGTTAGTTCTCTCCATAGAAACATATGTTGACATCAGTGACAAAACATGAATGCTAATAGCATTAAAAGTACCTAATTATGATATCATCCAACAATTTTCCCCTTTGGTATTGATGGTAACATATGGGAAAATCCTAAGAAGACTCCTAAGAAGACTGACAATGTTAAATGCAAGGGTTTGGAGATGTCTTCTGGAAACAAAACCAGAAAATCTTCCAACAAAAAAAGCCGCAAGGGCCCTGTTGAAGCATATATCATGTTGTCTATCTATGATGATGTTGAAGGTATGAGGACTAAAGATGATCATGATGTGGAGTTTTCTAAGGATGAGGTTTACATTGGGCATCAGACCAATAGAGAGGAGGTCAAGATGGATAACCCTATTATCAATGAGCATAGGGGCGAGAAATGGGATATTAAGGATATTCCAAATATGGAAAACACAATCTTGGAAGAGATATCTGAAAAGATTGATAATCAGGTGGAATATTGACTACCAACACAAAAATAATTAAGAAAGGGAGGAGCATAATAAGAATATAGATGAAATTCAAGAGTCTCTAGAGAACATGATTAATACAGAGTCAGTGGATCTTGAGCATAATGAAATAGAAAAGGGTAAAAATGGTAATAAAGAGGAGAATATGGCTACAGAGGAAGAAGACAAAAAGATCTAAAATGATAACATATCCATTAACCTTGAGGAGGAAGCCTAGAAAGAGCATAATTATTGTGAAATTAACTCTACTTCTCCTGAGAGTCTAATGGGTGAAGATGAGGAGAAGAACAACCAGGAACACAGGAGCCTAGAAGAAGACCTCTTGGACAAGGATTTTAAAGTTAAAAGAGAAGTGAATATCTCATTACTTCAAGTGGAAATAAATAAAGCTATGTACGGGTACAACATTGATAAATGGGTGCAGGATGACATGAAGGAGCTTCAGGCTGAATGCAAGGACCTTGAAGATATAAATTCTCTACTAGAGGAGCTTGTGGATAAAATTAGGAATGATGCAATTATATATTAGCAAGGCAAAGACATTTTTGAAAAGGGTAAAAAATAATAATTCTACTTTGGAAGAAAAGTTAAGTACTATGATTGACAACAGGATGAAAAATATTACCGAGAAGACAAACAACAACAATGTTATGCTTAGGAAGATGACTACAATTATCAAATAAGGAATGCAAACTTCTGTGGATAATCTAAAAGTGTCGCACACCCTGCTGGAAGGGAATTATAATGATAGAGCTAAGAAGGAAGAAGAAGTAAAATAGGATATACAGACATCAGGCCCTGGATCCAGAACCAGATCAAGTACCAGAAAGAAGACTGCAGTCCAAATTAAAAATATTACAAATCTGTGGGACTTAATCAAGAACATGGAAACTCAGATGGAGGAAATCCGAATCATGGAAGACCTGGTGGATTCATCCGAGAAGTGATCAGTAAAGTTGGACTGTTTTGTTTGTTGGAAGTTTTTTTTTTTTCTATTTTTCTGGAAGTTTCTCGTAGTTAGTTTTTTGTTTTAAGCTAAACTTAACTATGTAACTCTAGGGTTAAGCCCCTTTTGGTTTTTTGTCTTCAGTTGTGACAGAATTTTTCTATTTTGGTTTTCTATGCTTATCTTTTCTTAACTATGTTAAAGGGTTTTAGGGTCCCCTTCAAAACATGTAGTTACCTTAATAAAAAACATATGGGAAAATCCATCAACACAAAAGTACTCTCTCTCAATACAATCTTCTCAATATCCTCAATAGAATTATCCCTAAAATAGTAGGGATTTTCACATAGAATATCTCCCCATTTGACAACAATGGGAAAGGGTGCCATAACTCTTCTTTGATCTTCTATAAGGTGTAGTTTTTTCAAATCTTCATGTCTAGAAACTAGGTGCAAAATCACCCAAATATGCTCTATAGTGTTCCCGGGATCAATCCCCCTGAGGAGTAGATCCATAAATCAAGTCCAGAAAATGATATAGCTCTAAAAGCCACTGGACTAATGCATGCCTGCATCAATTAATTACCACAAGGAGGGGCTCTTACCCCAAGCATGCTTCTGAGATACTCAAAAGCATCTTTTGGAAAAGATTTTGTAAATATATCTGGTATTTGTTCCTTTGTGCAAAAATACTCTAGTCTAATCTCTTTCTTTGCTACCTTTTCTCTCAAGAAATGATACTTAATAAAAATATGTTTAGTCTTTGAATGCATTACCGGATTCTTCAACATATCTAGTGTGCTAGTGTTATCACAATGGATAACCAGTGGATCTTAAAAAATTATTCCAATGTACTTCAACATTTGTTTCATCCAAACAACTTGTGTACAATTTATAGCAACAAAAACATACTGGGATTTAGCAGTAAACTGAGCAATACAGACCTGCTTCTTACTTAACCATGAAACCAACCTTTTTCCAAGGAAAAATTCTCCACCACTTGTACTCTTTCTATCATCCACTTTACATGTCCAATAAGCATCGGTATAAGCCTGTAAAATAAAGTCATCTGATTTTTCATACCATAATCCATACTCTATTGTTCCTTTCAAGTATCTAAAAATTCTTTTCATAGCACCAAGGTGTGTCTCTTTAGGATCTTCTTGATATCTTTCCACAATTCCAACTGCATTGGAAATATCTAGTCTGGTGTGAGTTAGATATTGTATACCTCCAATCATTGATTTGTACTTTGTCTGAAAAACACTCTGAGTTACATCATTACTAGTAAGTTTATAACAAGTCACCATGGGTGTCTCAACAGGTTTAAAATATTCCATTGCAAGCTTCTTCAAAATTTCCTTAAGGTACTTGGTTTGAGATATAAAATACCATTCTTATTCTGATTAATTTGCAAACCAAGAAAAAATTTCATCTCACCAATCATGGACATTTCAAATTCATTTTCCATTTCTTTAGAGAACTTTTTACTCATTTTATCATTGTTTCCAAAAATGATATCATCGACAAAAGATTATATGATTAATATTCCATCTTCATCAATTCTTAAATATAAATTATTGTCTGCTTTACCTTTTCTGAAACCAAGACAAAGTAGATACCTGTCTAGTCTTGCATACCATCCTCTCAGTGCTTGTTTCAGTCCATACAATGCTTTCTTTAACTTATAAACTATGTCTTCATCTTATGTTAAATGAAATTCATCAGGTTTCTCTATGTATACTTCTTCTTCCAAATCTCCATTCAAGAATGTAGATTTCACATCCATCTGATATACTTTAAAGTCTTTTATGTGTAACATAAGAAAGAAATAATATCATAGCTTCCAATCTAGCAACATGAGAAATTTTTTTTTCAAAGTCTATGCCTTCTTGTTGTGAGTATCCTTCACAAACTAGTCTAGCCTTATTTCTTACCACTATTCCTTCCTCATCCATTTTGTCTTGGAAAACCCATTTAGTTCCTATCACATTTGTGTTTTTAGGTCTTGGAACCAATTCCCAAGTATTGTTTTTCTTTATCTATTCTTGTTCTTTCTACATAGCTTTAGTCCAAGATTCATCTCTACATGCTTCATTAGTAGTTTTTGGTTGAACTTGAGAAATCAAAAAAATTTCATCTCGTACTTTTGATCTTGTCATCATTCCTTTACTTTCATTACCAATGATTTGATTTCCAGGATGATTCATCTTAACATACCTCGGAGTCTTAGGAGTTTCAGTAAGCTCAATTGATTCATCTTCAATCTAAAAAGGTTCTGTAGGATCAATAGTGACCTCATTTATCTCTGCAATCTGACCACAATCATACATTCTTTCTTGAATCTAAAAATTTTCATCTATCCTCACATTAGCTCTTTCAATCAGCTTCCTCAATCTCAAATTGAAACATTTATAGGATTTTCTGTTAGTAGAATAACCAAGGAAGATACCTTCATCACTTATAGCATCAAACTTACCCATCTCATCATATCTTTTGATATAGCATTTACTTCCAAATATTCTAAAATATTTTATAGTAGGAGTATGATCAAACCATAATTCATAAGGAGTCTTACTTGTACCTTCTCTGATCTAAACTTTGTTCAAGGTGTACACACAAGTACCAACAACTTCTCTTGAATGAACATGTGATACATTTCCTTCCAACATCATAGTTCTAGGAGAATCTAATATTGTTCTATTTCTTCGTTCTCCTATCCCATTATGTTGTGGTGTCCTAGGAGAAGATGTCTTTATGAATATTCCATGCTCTTCATAGTAGGTATTATATAAATCTGAAGTAAACTCACCACCTCTATCTGATCTCAAAATTTTTATCTACAAACCTTATTCATTCTCAACTTTTTCTTTGAATATCTTGAATTTGTCAAATGCCTCAGAATTCTCTCCTAAATATGTAACCCACATCATTCTAGAAAATTCATCAACAAAAACTATAAAGTACCTTTCACCATAATAAGATCTTGTTCTTGTAGAACCACACAAATCTGTATGTACCAAATCCAATTTCCCTTATGCTGAATAAGATTTTATTTTAAAACTGCTTCTAGTCTATTTCCCCATAACACACTCTCTACACATAGTGTTAGATGGTTTCACAATCTTAGGTAGATCTCTTACAACATTAGTCATACTTGCCTTCACAATATTATCAAAGTTAACCTGACAAAATCTTCTATTCCATAACCAACCGTCATTAACCTTCGCAATAAAAAAGGAATCCTCAAATGTATTCAAATCAAATACATTACCTCTATATTTAGTAACAAATGAAATCAAGTTTCCTGATTTATTTCTAATAGAACATTTCCCATCAATGAATTTCAATTGATAACCTCTGACCACTAGCTTTCCAACACTCAACAGATTATGCTTAAGTCCATCAACAAGTAGTACATTATCAGTATTAGTTTTTCTATCTAGAGAAATAGATACAACTCCAATGACAAGCTTAGGAGTATTGTCACCAAATCTAAAAAAACCACCATCATATATTTTCAGACGAACAAACTTGTTTTTATCTCCAGTCATATGATGTGAACAACCACTATCTATAACCCATTTAGATTTCTTTTCAACACGTGATACTAAGACTTTTTCTTCATGTATAGGTTCATCATCCTTAATAGAAATAAATCCAATTTCATCATATTCAACAACACCATCATCAGAAATGCCTTCACTAGCATAATAACATTCCTTCTCTTTTAAATACTTTGATCTGTAAAACTTAGGTTTATGTATTGGAACCCTTGTAGGACATCGAGATACAAAATGACCAATCTTGTTGCATGAAAAACATTTCAAAGGTGAATTTCCTTCAAATTTACCCTTACCTCTCTTTTCTCTTCTAGCAATCAGCGCTACCACTTCATCTAGCTTTCTTTCTTCTTCCTATATCTTTTCCCATTCATCAACATAGTCTCCAAGTTCTTCTCTCAAGTCACTATTGCTGGTGCTCACAATTCTAGATAAGGTCTTTTTGTTTCTATGCATTGTCACCTTGAATGTTGACTCAACTTTAGGTAGAGAATCTCCCAGTTTTGCGGCCTCAAAATTAGTTAGCTTTCCAATAAAAATCACTCTATTGTAGTTCGGTGTCAAAGGTATAATCTCCTCTATAGCTTGTACTTTAGTTCCGTATGTAGGTGTCAGAGCTCTGAGAATCTTCACAATCACTTATTCCTCACTGTAAGTACCTCTAGAGTTCCTGATGCCAGTAACCACTTCAATAATTCTCTGTGCATATGCTCTAATGTTCTCATCATCTTTCATTTTCAATGATTCCATCTTCATCTTCCAATTTTTTAGCTTTGCCTATTTTGTAAACTTATCTCCTTCATTCAGTGCTTCCAATCTTGTCCAAATTTCACATGCAGAATCTAAGTCTTTTAATTCTATGAATTCTCCTTCTGAAAGTGCATTGATCAATGATTCCCTTGTAACCATGTTACATGAAAATAACTTCTTTGCATCTTCAGTAGCTTTATCCAATTCATCCTCAGTCTTTATATTTACATTCCTTTTTGTGATCATCTAGTAGTTGATTCCCAAACATAGAAAATGTGTTCTCATCTTGTTCTTCCAACTATCAAATTTTTCAGGATCAAATTTCAAAATATCCTTCCTATAGTAAGTTGTCTTCAGGATCACCTCAAGCTATTAAGATTTCTCTCTAATGACCAGCAGCTCTGATGGAAATTGTTAGGAATAATAGTCCACAAGAACAACTAAGGGGGGTGAATTAGTTGTGAGAGATTATTAAACATTAAACTTTATAAACAAAAAATTCAATTCAAATGATAACACAGTAAATTCCAACACAATAAAATAATCCTTATTGTCAAGGAAACCCTATTAAAGGTAAAACCCCGGTGGGAATTAGCACCCACAAATGATATACAGTAAGTATAGTATCACTATTAAAATATTTATCCTTGTTAGGAGATTACTAAAACATTACAGTACAAAGTCCCTGTTATAGGACATACCTTGTTAGGATTCAAGAGTAATAGTGGGCTCACTGCCTAGGCACACTGCCCAAAGAAGGTTAAAACCACCCTCAAGGATTTACAATCTGAACAAGTGTTTATAAGAAATATACAATCCAGTAAACTATCTACTAGCAACTGTCTTTGCTCGGTGAGTTCCAATAAAGTACTACAATCACAAAATATGCTCTACATCCAGTAGCCAATCAAGCTTCTCAACTTCCACACTTTTCTATCTTTCAATTACCTTCTCATCATACTACTATCATATATTTTTAAAAGAAAATATCTCTCATATATACCCTATTATAATAATTGATTAGGTCAGCCAATTAAGCTTTCCCAATATACAAATAATTATTTAACCCCTTGCTAAGATACATAAGGTACCTAAAACAAGAAAAAAACAATTAAAATACATCAGATATAATCCAAGATCCATAATCCATGCTCGCAATCCATAATCCATGCTCGCAATCCATAATGCATGCTACATCTCTGAAGTTGGATCCAAATAGGTCTCCTCTAGAATACATGCCACCACTGACATCACCATCAATCACACAACTTGTGATCAATAAAAAAAATTCCCCAACATGTCTTATATCATCCATTAAGCTCACATAAAATAAATCATCATCGCTTGTAAGATATCCCCAAAACATAGAGACACGCTCTGTTAAGCATCACTGTCACAGTCCATAAACCAGTCTTCACAAAAACATCTGTAATAACTCCAATATGAAATATTAATCTAATTGACCTTAGGAATAAGGTCACCACACATCCTTCTTCATATCCTCATCTTCACTTGTTCTGATTCATCCATACAATGTTCGTATACTTTTGTCAGCCATTATACAATAGTAATAACCAGTCTGTTCTCTCCACAAAACATATGTTGACATCAGTGAGAAAACATGAATGCCAACAACATTAGTAGTACCCAATTCTACTATCATCCAACACAACCAACCATAAAGGATATATAAATGGTGCAACAAGGTCATTCTCACATCGAATATTCATATAACCTCTCACCTGAGCTCTGTCCTGGTAATGAGGAAACATGGTCTTCACCATAGCAGTGGAAACCTATGAGTCAATCTGTCTATACTTCACAACGCCAGCAACACTGCGGGAGAGAGAAGTATAGAATGTATCAATAGATATGTTATCATAAGGGTTGTATGATTGAACTATGTCAATCATACGAACCAGGTCCTCTCTAATAATATTCACCCTATCCCTATTAGGAAGGGTGGTGGAAGACTGAATCCTCTAATTGAGAATCTCAATAGCCCATCTCAATCAAGCTATGGTACTAGTGAATAAATCCTCCCTTCCCTCTCTAGAATCAACAGATCTATGAGAAGAGCGGTCACAACCATCTCGCTGAACACTAGCCTCTCTAGAATCTATAGGTGATGCCCCTCTACCCAATGCCCTGTGATAGAAAAATAGATATATGCTCGAAAGTATAAAGAAGAATCTATATAAATCTATGTACATGTACATGGTTCAATTCTAATTTAATTATATATTTAAACACATGTATTACAAATAAATAAAATTAAAAACACTTGAGTGTATATACATTTGAAAGAAAAATGATTTAAAATCATATACATACATGTACATATTTTCTAACAAAAAAGAGGTTTTGAGTTATGGTTCAATTTTGTCTAGGTTTACATCTAGCATAGTTGAATGTAGATTAATGTTTCATGTTTAGGTTTAGGGATCAACTTTTTTTATTTCTCAATTAGGTTTATGGTTAATTTGTTCGTTGTTAGTCCATTCATGTTGGTTTCTAGTGTTCTAAGGTTTATGTTGGCTCATGTTCCATTTTTACATGTTGCTTTCATGTAAGGGTTCATGTGTTGGGAAAATGTTAGGGTTTATGTTAGTTTGTAGTACGTTAGGGTTTGAGTTGGTTCATGTTCCATTTTCAGGTTAGGGTTCATGTTGGTTGAACATGTTATGCTTTATTTCTCAATTGGGTTTAGGGATCTACTTTTAAATTAGGTTTACATGGTTAGGGTTCATGTGTGTTTATTTAATATTAGGGTTTATGTTGGTTAATGTTTCAGTTTCATGTTAGTTTCTAGCTAATGCCATGTCATGATATATAAAATAGATAAAAGAAAACACAAATACATATGTTGGAAAGAAAAACAATTTAGCACATTAATTTTTATGTTGATTTATGTTTCAGTTTCATGTTGGTTTCATGTCAAGGTTCATGTTAGGGATCAATATGATCAAGGTTTCATGTTAAGGTTCATGTTGATTTATGTTTCAGTTTCATGTTGGTTTCATGTTAGGATTTTATGCTAGGGTACAGTGTTATATTTAATATGTTTTGTAATACTAGAATGTTTTGTAATACTAATGCTTTCTAATGCCTTGTAACAATTTCCTAATGTTTTGTAACATTTTACTAAGGTTTTGTTAGGGTTCAATATGGTTAGGGTTTCATGTTAGGGTTAATGTTAGAGTTAATGTTGATTTATGTTTTAGTTTCATGTTGGTTTCATGTTTTGTAACATTTTTTTAAATGTTTTGTAACATTTTCCTAATGTTTTGTAACATTTTCCTAAAGTTTTATAACATTTTCCTAATGTTTTGAAACATATGTAATAAAACAAAATTAATTAACTAGGTAACTAACATATTATCTTAACTGAAAAAAATTTAAATCTACATAAAGCAATAATTTTTATTTTTTAAAATTAAAAATAACAAAATTAAAACAAAAAACATCAAATAATAGTACAACTACATTAATTTAACAAAAAAAACTTAAAAACATAAAATTAAAAAAACCCTACCTATTTTTGGCCAAAGTTCTCCAATTCCGCTCCACAATTCTTGGAAGACACTCAGTACAAATGAGCCTCTCTAAGAAAATTTTGGTGTATATATGATTTTTAATGGTTCCGGTTGAAACCATTTCGGTCAGAATCGGTCCGGATGAAACAATTTCGGCCGGAACACATTTTCCACATCAGCGCCACATGGTGTTGCGTGTGCACCACATAAGTATGACCAAAAACCTTCCAGCAAAAAAAGTTCCAGCCGAAACTACAAAAATGGTCCTCAAGTGCGACACAACTTCATACTTTTACCCTAAAACTTAGGGTGAATGTACCTGGTACATGTTCAATGAACATGCAAACATCAATTGTAACTACTCATAATAAAATATCCAAAGAAAAACATGTAATAATCAGAGAATGAAGAAGACAAAACCATCGTGTGGACCTCACAAGGGGGTAACTATGACTTCACCTCACTTCGTACAAACATGAAAAGCATAGTATGTATATATCATTTTCATGAGAAAGGAAGGAATAATAATTCATTTAAATAACCATTGCATTAACATTTATGCATTTAATATAAGCATTAAATAAACCACCATGATAGCATGAACATATATCAATGGAAGTAATTACTAAAATATCCACACCATATAAGGCACAATACTATGGTGAAATGAGATATAATCATCAACATAATAATCTATTTTTTTCTTAAAGAAAAATAAGATAGGTAATCATAAGGCATCATGTCACATCTCTAGCATAATCATGCATATATGATCAAAACTGTAACATAAACCAATCATCTACTACAACTAAGATACTGGAAGCTAAAATAATGTACTATCCTCAGAAGCATCTCATCATGTCAATAACCAAAATAACATGAACAAATTATCTCAAATAAAAATAAACATGGAACAGAATGCAACCACGGGATACACTACATCCTCGCTCCTAGGCCTAGGCTTACTCCTGGTAGCCTACAAAAAGATAAGGGTACAAAAATCTCAACCATGAAGCATCCTCCCAAGTAGCAGAAGTATGATCACTTGGGTCCCATTGGACCCTTACTTTCTCTATGTCTTGACCTCTGAGGGTCAACCTTCGATACTGGAGAATGGGGATGGGATCCAAAGAAAGGTTTCTATCCTCTACCTATAAAGCACCCCAATCAAGAACATGGGTCACATCGGGAATATACTATCTCAATATAGAAACATGGAAAACATCATGGATGAACAATAGGCTAGGTGGAAATGCCAAGAAATAGGAAAAAAGATCGATCCCTTGAGGATTTCAAAAGGCCCAACAAAGTGCAGTGCTAACTTATAGCCTTTCCCATACTAGATAGGGCTCTTTCATGGACGAACTCACAAAAAGAAATGGTTACCAACTAGAAAGTGATGGTCAAGCCTATGGGCATCATCATACTTCTTCTACCAATATTGAGTTGTAAACAAATTCTCCCTAATATGAACAACCTTCTACTCCATATCTTGAAGCATCTAAGGACCCAAAACTACTTGGTCCTCTAATCGATCCCAACTCAACGGTGTACGACATAGTCAACCATGCAGAGCCTGGAAAGTTAAAACTCCAAGAGGACTATCATACCCATTATTATATGCAAACTCCACCGAGTACAAATAGTCCTCCCACCTTGTCTGCTGACCTAGAATATATATGCAAAGCATGTCCTCCAAAACTTGATTTACCCACTCTGTCTGACCATCTGTCTCAGGGTGATAAGCTGAACCAAAGTTGAGCTGTGTTCCCAACGCATGTTGGAGAGATGTCCATAGTGCTAAAGTAAAAATTGGATCTCTATCCAAAATAATCCTACAAGGTATCCCGTGCAACCAAACTACATCCTCCATGAACACATGTGCTACAAAAGAAATGGTGTACGAAGCTCTCATGAGTGAAAAGTAAGCCACCTTGGAAAAATTGTCAACCATAACCATAATAGAATCATGATGATGCGATGACATAGGTAACCCAGTAATGAAATCAATAGAAATAGTGTCCCACTTCTATTTAGGAATGAAATGTGGCTGCAAGAGACCCTCTGGATGTTGATGCTCTGCCTTCACTCTCTGGCACTCAAGACACCGTGCAAAAAAATCATAAATGTCTCACCTCATCCCTGCCTAAAAATATAACTATCTAAGGTCAACATGCATCTTCTTGACACCAGGATGTGCAGTAAATGACACATGATGTGCCTCTGACATAACCAAAGAATGAAGATCACCCGACAATGACACATAAATGCACTCATGGTGCCACAAAATTCCATTATACTCCAATGAGTATCCTAAAAAATTCTTTGTAAGGGTACATCCAGACTCAATATCCCCTCTAACCTCCTTATACCATAAATCAATAGGAAAAACCTCAAGGATACAGCTACGCAAATCTACTTTCAAGGACAAAATAGATATCTCATGCCTTCTCCTACTCAGGGCATCTGCAACAACATTCTCCTTCCCCTTGATGTAATGAACATCAAAATCATAATCACACAAAATATCCATCTAATGACACTGTCATGCATTTAGGTTTGGCTGAGAAAAGATATACTGCAAACTACGATGCTCACTACGCAGCTCAAACCTGTAACACAAAAGAAAATGTATCCAATGCACTAGAACATGCACAATAGGCTAACTCCAATTCATGAGTGGGGTAGTTTAGTTTATGGTCCTTGAGATTCTAGGACCTATATATAATCACTCATCCCTCCTGCATAAGGACTTACCCCACACCTTCCAAAGACACATCAGTGCACACCATAAAGTCACCTGCAGGATGTAGCACTACCAAGATAGGTACACTAGTCAAACACTCCTCAAGAGCTTCAAAAGATGACTCACACTATGTAGACCACACATACTTCTTCCCTTTCCTCCGAAGAGAAGTGATAGGATGAGCCAACCGAGATAAATTATTCATAAATCAATAGTAGTAACGCACCAATCCCATGAAAGTACGAACCTCTGAGATGATAGTCAGTGATGGCCAATCCATAATAGCTTGGATCTTTGAGGGATCCATAGATATACCCTTTCTAGAGATAATATGGCCCTGATAATTCACCTCAGTCTGGAAGAACTCACATTTGGCCAGTTTTCCATACAACTCATGGTCACGTAAGAACTGCAAGACCTGACACAAATGGACCTAATGCTCCTCCACAGTCTTCAAATACATCAATATGTCATCCAAAAACACAAGAACAAAGCGATCAAGATAGGTGCAAAACACACCATTCATCAGAGTCATAAAAACTGATGGTGCATTGGTTAACCCAAAGGGTACAACCGTAAACTCATAGTACCCATATCAAGTGCAAAAAGATGTATGATGAATATCATCCTCCTGGATAAGAAGCTAATGGTATCCTGACTTAAGATCTATCTTTGAGATCACTCTCGCTCTCTTCATCTGATTAAACAAGTCATCGATCCTTGGCAAAGTATATCCATTATTAACCATCACCTTATTCAACTACTGGTAATCAATGCACAAGCGCAATGATCCATCCTTCTTCTTTACAAAGATGACCAGTGCACCCCAAGGAGAAAAAATAGGATTAATATGGCCCTTGGCCATCAACTCTGCTAAGTGCAACTAGAGTTCACTCAACTCGTGAGTAGTCATGTGGTATGGTGCCTAAGAAATAGGCTCTGCTCTAGGAATGAGATCAATGCGGAAATATGTCATGTTGAGGTGGCATTCCAGGGACCTCACATGGAAATACATCTGCAAAATCAAGAAGAAATGGGTGATCAACAAGAGAAACCTCTTGAATCTCAATCCCACTGAGGTCACTAATTGAGACAACAAACAACTGGCACCCTTTTCGCATACTCCACTTCAGTTGCATGGCTGAGATCAAGAAAAGTGAAATAAGTCTCTGGACCCCTACTAGCTTGACACACCCACCAAGATCATCCACATACTCTAATTATTTCTATCAAAAATCAATATATGCTTGGTGGGAAGCTAAAAAATCCATACCCAAGATGATACCATAAGAGCATAATGGTAGGACATGAAGGTCTATGGTGGTGGTGAAGGTGCCCAAGTCCAACACACAACCACAAACCAGGGAGTCCATAGTCACTCTGAAACCTATGGCTAACTCAAACTGCCAACCATCAATTTTTCCTGCTGCCACTAGCCCACATCGCTCTACAAGGAAGAAGGAAATGAAAGAATCTGAAGCATTGGAATCAAATAATATAGAAGTAGATATACCATGTAACCAACCTATAGTCTCAATTATGGCTCCCTAGCACTCAGCTTGATAGTTTTTAATGGCCACAAACACTCGGTGGGATCTACCTACATCCTAAAATGTAGTTTCAGACATAGTTTCCCTCTGACTCGGTTCTATAGATGACTTCTAAGGACACATCATTTCCTTTAGCCAATCTTCCCACAATTGAAACATGCTATTGAACTATAACTGCACCCTACTGAAGGAGCACTAGACTATTGATAACTCACTCTATTGGCACTCAGCTAAATGCTCTGAGATGGCTTACTGCATGAAATCTACCTATTGTAGTACCAACTATGGTCTCTAGCTAGAGTACCATAACCACGTCCACTATGTTTCCCTTGTGAATAAAACTACCTACGCTTCTTCTAGCGACCTACCCATGGAGGTGTGGAGTGTACTTGTGGTGATCCTACAGGCTATACCTGTATACTATGTGCATCTAATCCAAAAGGATGTGCACTATAATTCTGTGCATCCAATTGACTACCAAGAACCCTAACCATGTTAGCCTCAGATAACCTTTCCTTTTTGGTAGCAACTATAAGTGTCCTAGGCTGATGCATACAAACATCTCCAAAAATAAGGCTATTAAGGCCCTAAACAAAATGCTGCACTAACATAAGCTCATCATGGTGATAGCTCAAATATTTCCTTAGCTCAAAGAACCTATGCTTGTAATGATCTAATATCATAGTCCCATATCAGAGATCGTGAAACTCATTAGCACATGCTTCTCTGTACTGATCAGATAGGAACCTCTCATAGAACTTCTCCTCAAAGATCTCCCATGAGACCATCACAATACTCAACCAGAGCTTATGCTCCTCTATATGCCACCAAGTAGATGTGAAGTCCCTAAGGTGCATGATAGCACACCAAGCTCTAGTGTTTCTCACACTATGAATACATAGAAAATCAATACTCCATATTTGAAAGCCAAGTCTCAGCTTTATTGCCACTAGGAGTACCCAAAATAAAGGTGGACAAGACCATTGGAGATCTCTCATCTTCCCTACACAGATATCATCCTCACCCGCCACTTCTCTATCCCTCCTACACTCACCTCTACCACTAGGTGGAGTATGAGAATGATCACACTCTCTCCTCTCTTCATACTCTCTCCTATTAGATAGACGTGATTCCCCTTAGTGAGACCCTTCCCTTTGAGGTCCCAATCGAGTAATAAATTCATGCAAAAATTGAACCAATTGGGGGTTCCCATAATTACCACCATGATCCTCTCTATAATCCTCTTGGTGGTCTTTGTGTTGATCTTCCTCTCTATGATCTTCCTCATTATTCTCTTCTTAATGGTTTTTCTCTTCTTGGTCATCCTGACGGGCATTTCGCCGACCAAGTCCATGTCTTGGAGTCATCCTAAAGGCACAACAAGAGATGAATCAAAACCACAAATTAAAACACCACTAGCAACACTAAGGCCATAATAAAAAAATGGTAACCTTCAATTGAGTAAACAATCACACACCACTCACACTAAACATAATGGGAGCATAATGCAGAGATCCCATTATTTTAACATGGGCTCTGATACCAGATGTAATGCCCTGCTCGAGAACCCTTGGAACAAAAGGATAACATGTGCACTGATAATTTGTTTTTTACAAGTGACCTAACAAAATGGAAGAGTAACAAAGTGCATCTGAGAAACATAAAAACTTGAAAGTAAAACTCAGCGAACATGGAAACTCACATGTTCTCCAACACAAGAACAAGTCTTTCAATACTTCCAAAGGTTCCCAGGCCTTTACTATGAACAAGATTCAATTACGAAGAGGAAATACATAGAAACAAGAATTGAGTAAATCAACCCCTAAGGACAATCGACATTCAACCTATTCTAAATCTGAATGATGTGACTCCAAAAAAGGTAATAAAAAATCTACTTTGCATCATCTAATTGGGGAAAAAATGGCCCTTGTCCATAGTGCAAGAAACTTCATCAGTAACTCATACAAGCAAGAATCAAGCCCTATACAAGGATTCTCCATGAATAAAATGATAAAAAGGATGGGAAGTAGAGTCTCATATGACTAAGGATGAATTCTCGTATGGCAAGCAATCGTAACTCGTATGGATTCATATAGAAACTCGTATGGGATTTCACTTGGTAAAATGTAGGCTTTGTTTCGGAAGCCATAACTTTTGCATCCAGAGTCTTTTTGACTTCATTAAAAATACGTTGGAAATATCTTGATGAGATCTACAATTTAAATGAACCTAAAATCATCTTAGGAAAACAAAATTTTTATGCCAATCAATTGAATCAAATGTAATCTAAAAATAGGTTACCATTGTTGCCAAAACTTGTAACAAACAGTTACCTTAGTCCAAATATTAGATAGGCTTATTGAAACCAATGTACATCATGAATTACAAGCTATATCCACACCAAATATTATTGGATACACGCACATTGCGGATATGGACACTCGATTAAAAAATAATAACATAAAAGTAAAGCATAATATACAGAGCTAGATCAACATCAAATACCTGCAACATCTATAAAATACAATGAAGAGAGTGAGCATTCAATCTCTAATACTATATCTGTAGGAATTCCATCTCTGTTCACCATTCCTTAGCAGTGGTATAGTTAGCAATTCCTCCCTACCATGTGGTACCCGCAGGCCCAACCCAACTTACTCAAGGAGATAGTAACCCAACCACAATTACAAGAAGACACTCACACCAAAATAGGCTACCCTCATGCCATAAAATATGAAAGACTCAAGGGAAAAACACAACCCGAGTGACGAATACAATACAAGAACATAACTAGTAGGAAGAGGTCACTACTCAACACTCGAGTATAAAGTGGAGATATGATAATGAAATGTCATAAAACAACACATGAAGGCTCGTACGGCTTCAAGATATCCTTCTCTCATCAAGGATGCTCTACTGAACCATATCAAAATCTGCAGATGGAAAGGCTATGCTATACCATATTAACATCCTCAGATGGAAAGGTACTATACCATATCAATGCCTGTAGACACAAAGGTAAAACATACCATATCAATGTTCACAGACGACAACATTAAAATCAATCAAATTCTTGCTCAAAAACATTAAAATGAATTCATCATCAAAAGACTAGGGGCATGACAGTTCCCTTTAATCAAGTTGGGACTGTCAGATAGAAGGCTTTGGTTCTCACAAGTTGGATATCTATGTCTACATATTCTTAGATATTTATTAAGCTCCTAGTAGCTTCGTATTGACCTTCGTTCGATCAAGTTCAGAGTTAGTATTATCAATTCTCGTTCGATCAAGTTTAGGATTGGTATCTTTTAGATCTTTGTTTTATTGAGCTTTTTTCAATCAAGTTCAAAGTCAATATTATTAGTCTTAGTCCAATCAAGTGCGAGACTGATCTCATCAGACATTTCATTCAATCAAGTGTGAAATTCTCAAATTTTTTAAAGTCAACATAAAACATTCTTTGAATCAATGTCGTGTTTGCATATCAATTCAAAGAGGGGAAAATGTAACCACTCTAATTTGGTCTTCTCTGACCAGAGACCCTATTTTCCCTAAGTGCGATCATACCCCTAATTATGTCAAGAAAATTCTTCAATTAATTGGCTTAATTATTTTAAATCAAATTTAATTTCCTACAAAATCAAAGTGATCTTATCACTAATTTACATTAATTTCCTTAGCCAATCAAATCAAATCAAATCAATTAAATAAAAATAATTAAATACATAGCTAAGGTAATTAATTAAAAGGAATTCAATAAAACCTCCTAATTACAAATCCTCACTTGCAAAATGGAAATTCAATCCATTATCCAATTAGAGTTAAATCACTTGGATCACCTCACATGGATCACCAAGGATTCAATCTCCACCTCTCATCACAATTCAATCTTGACCTCACATTCCTCAAATTCTTCTATAAAATGAATGAATTTTGAGCTCAATGGGCCCCTAATTTTAGAATTCATTTGCAAACTTATGCTATCCTAATTTACAAATGAAGTTTAGCTCAAATTCTTATAATTGTTATAATCTTTCATTTGGAGCACTTATAAAGAACTTTGCATTACAATCTAGCTTGCATTCTTAAATCTTTCATTCTAAGCATGAATGTGTCATTGATTTATGCATAATATGAGGGAAAATTATAGAATATTTCATACTCTTCTTAGATAGGTTGTAATATGTAGATTTTAGTGATGTATATGTGATTTTCCTTTGTTATTTTATGTTTATCTCATTAATGCAATGACATATTGAAGGGTTGTGTTGTAGCTTGCAAATCCACAAAATAGACACACAATCACATGATGAGATTATAATATACAATTTAGTATTTATCAAATTAGAAGATGGTGCAGGGCACCCTAATGTGATAAAATGGTTGGTAGATAGTAATAAAGGATTGGATTTAGTGGGATCATCCATAATGCAATCAATGATGTAAATGATCCATTTTATAAGGCTAATAGGCTCTAAGGTGTTTTATAAACCTAGAGTACTAATTAGACGAAAGGGAATATTAAGGGTTAGAATTGGGTCTTTAGGTGGTTTAAAGATATTTCTAGGCTTAAATGATGTTTGGTAAGGCTTATAAGAGCCTACAACTTCATTTAGAAGCATTAGAGTTGAGATTGCGCAAATGTAAGAAAAGATGTAAAAGTTGTCATGCAACTTTTTAAAAGTTGTTCAAGAAGTTAAAAATGGGTAACTAACAACCACAAACATTTTAAAAATAGTTGTAGCCACTGGTATGGTTCTATTGAGTCCCTTCAGACTATCCATGAATGGTTGGTTGATGGTTGTCCGAACTTGGTGGAGATTTGAATAAAGAAACTCTGATTTTGCTCAATTTTGTCTGATTTCTGTACTGTACAATCTGATTGGGGATTGAAGTAGATGAAATTTTGAAGGTTTTGCATAGTACTATGATTTTTGGTATTAATGCAATTGGTTTGAATCAATTTGGTGGAGTTTGGCGAGAGTTATGTTGAGTTTGGTGAAAACAATCCAGAAAGCCCTTGTTTATAGGGTCCGATGAAAGATGGAGCCCTAACTTGCAATCCCACTGTGGAAAATCCATGAAGCCTGGTGGAATGTATGTTAGGGGGGTGTACTTTAATAATCTCTAAGGTCAATATCAAGATGGATCCCTCCAAGGTGGAATAAATTCTCAATTTTCCAACACCTAGAAATACAAGTGAGGTAAAGAGTTTCCATGGTCTTGCAAGTTTTTATAGGAATTTTATAAAGAGCTTCGGTGGTGTATGTGGACCCATGATTGACAATATAAAAAGGGGTAGAAAATGTCAATTTTTTTGGACTAGTGATGTAGATGAGTCTTTTGAGTATTTGAAAAGGAGGGTAGCAGATCAATCCATCTTACTGTTACCATATTTCTATAAGGTCTTCATAATTGAATATGATGCAAGAAATGGGGATATAGGAGTTTTGAGTCAAGAGAGAAGGTCTGTGGATTTTTTTTTAGTGAGAAACTGAATGAAGAAAAAAAAACATTACTTAACCTGGGTGCCAGCAAGAAGTTGAGTCCACTTTTTGGGCAAAAAGTGGAAGTGTTTTCCCTGTTTTTCAAATTTTCTGTCAATTGATGTCAAAATTTGAGGCACTTAGAGATTGAATATCAAAAAAATCCACTAATAGAAAATGTAGTGATCAGAGTCTGTTGTTCAAATATGTAATTTATTTGAATACCCACATGGTAGAAAATATATTTAATAGGCATGTTTAAAAACCTTTTTTTTCAAATGCCTGTTTCAGGACCATACCCTGCATGTGTACGACCACCCTATCTTGAAGTAAATAAATGAATTTTTCTAAATCCTTTTGGGGGAAGGTACCTAACACATCAAAGATTGGTTAGAATATTTTTTCTTTTTTTTAATTGAATATATTTTTTAATTAATTTTTAATTGACTATAAAGTACATTTTCAAAACCTCTCGTGTACGACCACCATAATTTGATGAAAATTTCACTTTTTGTGATTTTTTTTTATTTTGAATAAAATTCTATGTAGATTGGTCTCATGTAATTAGTTTTTTCAAAAACCTAAAATCAAAAAAGTTATTAAAGTTTTAGTCAACCTTACTATTTTAAGTTTAGGTACCACTTTTGATTAATGAATATTGTTAAAATAGTAAAATTTATCATATCACTGTAAAATTTATATTTTTGAAATCTAGACAGTAAGATCTCTAATGGGTTTTAATTTCATCAAAAAATTCGATTAGGAAGACCCTCAAAAAATTACAGCAAGACAGAAATCTGGTGTTCAAATGCCTTAGCCATTATTTTGGAGGTCCAAGCATAGGCTTGGTCCCACCAAACCTGTCCCGAACTGAAATCCAATGCAATTGGTGGTTTGGTAAATTCAAATTTTAAAAAATGGGCACACGTTTAAAAACGGGCACACATTTAAAAATGTGTACCCATTTCTTAAATATAATAAATCGACATGTAAAAATGAGTTAAAATTTTTTTTTTCTTTTTTTTTAAAATATTAAAAAATGACACTCGTTTTCAAAAAAAATGGGTACCCATTTTGAAAAAAAGGCACCCATTTTTTGAATTGTGGATCGGGTGTCCAAGCCCAAGACGGGTGCCGGTTTTTTTCAAAATAGGTGCTCGTTTCTAGCGGTAGTTTTCAAGCCCACAAGACTTCCATAGAATTGGTACCCAACTTCTTGCACTTACCCACCTATGATCTATAGATGTATGTTATGGTTCAGTCTCTGAGAAAATGGAGACATTATTTATGACCCAGGGAATTTCGTAGTCTTTATTGTCAATCATGCATTGAGTTTTTTGAACATGAAAGAGAAGTTGAACCATAGACACATGAAGTGGATGGAGTATCTACAAGCCTTCACTTTCACTATCAAGCACAAGAAATGGGTAGCCAATAAGGTGGCTGATGCTCTTAGCAAGAGGAATTTGACAGTAAGGGAGATTCAATTGGAAACAATTGGGACCAGTTCAATGAAGGACATGTATTTAGAAGATGAATACTTCAAAGAAGAATATCAGGTATGCACGGAAATGGGAGACAAGTATTACATGGAGCTCTCTAATTTTATTTTGCAAGAGAGTTTAATGTTATTAGGACTTATCTTCATTCATGATTTTTTTAATCTAGGTTACTTACATTTTAAATACTTTAGATAAAGTAAACCCCTCTACAAAAAAACATCTATTTTATCCCCCTAGTTTTCCATGCTAGTTGAAGTGAGGTGGTGCAAGGGAAACTTCATCTCTTGAGACTTTAATCGGTGAACTAGCAACATTATTATCCTAGTGATAGTCCTGTCGTGAACATGGTGACTATCAATCCAACTTTTGCACCTTCCCAGAGGGTGCTCGAGATAAAAATCACATTCAATCCTCTGGGTGAACCATACAGTGGAGAGCCTTCTCCCCTTTATGCCCCAACTTCGACCAATGAAATGTGTATTAGATTTGTCTTGGTTGAACCTACTTGTTAGGTAGATTTAATAATATAGGAGATCCTCTTTATCAATAGTTTAAATTGGGGAAATTATGAAAAGTACCCCACCATGATGAGGATGCATGAAAAGTTGTCTCTTTGCCCTTTCGAGTTCACTACTTTGATGGTCCAGGTGGGATATAAAGCAATTTTCTCAACATTCATGATAATTATTGAATCAAATCTTTTTAGGGTCAAACTAGGTATCTCTTGGTTGACCTCTATGGGAGTCTTCCCATCTGTTATCCATAAATGTTTGAATTTTCCTTATGAGGGGTATATCCATACCATTTTGGACACTAGATATCATCCTTTGGTGTCCCATGGGGAATTCTCCCTTGATCGCTTTTGGCCTAGTCTAATAGGGCCTCTATGTCCCTGACATGATATAACATTCCTTACTTATTAGAAGTATAAGGTCAAGGAACTTAATATTAAATATATAACACCTTCTCCTTCTCATCCCTCTTATGAGGCTCAACATGATTTGTATTATGTACCTTCCTTATTAGGGGCTCAAGGAAAGCATATATCCCATGGGAAGTCTCCTCGTCTTCATCGGGCCATGAAGCCTCTAGTGGTGTCTTTTGTTCTTGCATCCACATCTAATGTGGATAAAGGAAAGGCACCCTACTATCAAACCCAAGGTATGTCCACCATTTCCCATTCCCATCATTCCAGACAAATCTTTCTTTACTTTTTATGGACACGACAAGAGGTCTCATAAGGCTATGCCATCTCCTCTAGCACGTAATCCTCATCCTTTGAGGGAATCCTCTATTCCTCCCAATAACCATAGGGAAAAAGAGGAAGGGAACCTGTGACTGAGCCAACAATGCCTACATCATCTTGAACTCCTACTCCATTAGTAGGGATATCTCCTTTTTTGATGATGACATTGATGAATACTCCCATGGAGCAAGATGACATTGTACCCTTGTATGCTTCTCAATCAGACTCACATTTGTGTTAGAACCAACTTGCACATGAGTTTAAGTATTGTCAATGAGAGAGGGATTTTTCACATGAGGCCATCACAAGAGTAAAGAGTGTGTCTTTTGATCCTGTGTCTACTTTCACTTCAACCTTTGCTCCTTATTTAGTTGCAGCTATGGCAGTTCCTTGCCCTGTAACCACCTTTATCATACTTCTCCTATATCAGGAGTAACCATCGAGCCCCATGCCAAATAGGTCTAGGTGTTCATCTCCACTTTGGAGGAGCTACCTCTAATAACCACTCAACCATATGTCCCACCATTACCTAAGCTGGTGAACACACTACACACCCAAGTGGTATCCAGTACTGTAATGTCCACCCAGCCTACACCCACCCCATCTCAGGAATGCCACATTAGCTTCCTTGTTGTCTTGAAGGCTGCTAAAGTTGATTAGAGGTCTTCTCCTTTGTATTTGAAGATAAATTTTGAGAAAGGCCCTATCCTAGAGTTTAGGCATCATAAATCTTCTCCAGTGGATAATTTTTTTGTTTTTGTCTTATGAGTGGAGCAATCTCTATCTTCTCCCAAGTTTATCTTTACCCCTTTCATAGAGGTTGACAAGGAATCTTCTTTATCGTTACCTTCTTATGGATCTGATTCAAGCTATGAGTCTTGTATTTGTGACTCATTAGTGGATATTCTAACATTGACTATGATCTTCACAAGATCCCTCTCACTCACCATAATTTGAGCTGCTAGATGACAATGTTGAGTCTTCTTAATCATCGGCTCTTGCTAGTGGTGGGAAGCTTAGATCTAAAATAATGACCATACCATTGAAATTATGACCTCCCTTCCCATATGATCAAGATTGAGAGGATTGTGATCTACTCATGGATGGTCTGTGAGGGTAGTGCCTGCTTATACATCTTTAGATTAGAATGTGTTAATTGATTGTATTCCACAGTACTTGTCTTTTAGTGTTTCTCCCTCCCAGAGGACCCTTGTACTCTGTTGGTACCTAGAAATAGGATTTTTTTTTATTGTGTACCTTCTTCTATTTGCGATCTTACTCTTCTATTTATCATATCTTTTATTTTCAACTTTTGGGGACAATGCAAAGTATTACAGGAATTTAGGGACTCCTTCCATCTTGACCCAAATTTTTATTTTCCTTTGTCTTAATGTGCTCTCTTTAGATCCAAGCCACACTTGGAAGTGATGATATATATCCCTTGAGAGAATGTATCCTTTCTCTTTTTGTTTTTAACACCAATCCATTGGATCCCCTGTCTCTATGTAGATATTGTGGAAATCATGTGTCACTCATCAGGAAGTGACATTTTATTGCAACATCTCATATATTGACATGAAATAATGTCTATTCTCTCCTTATTTCTTATTGCTGCCCTTTGAGAAACACAGTCCATTCTAAGGGAGGGCTATTTTATCTATGTATCTGAATTAACTTTTATCTAATGATCATGATGTCTCTACATCACAGGTTTTTCTCATAAAATTTTCAAATTCTTGATCTCAGTGTCTTCCTTTGTGAGGGCCAATCTAATATCTTAGTGTCTTGATCTTTCCCTATTATAAACCTATCTGTGCATGTGAAATTGTGTCAGATACCTGCAACTTAAAACACACACTTCAATGAACCATTACGAGGTTAGCATATTAGAAAATGAAAAAAGCATAATATTGAAATGCCCAAGGCTAATCGACATCAGCTCATTGCCTTCTAGTAGGCAAGAGTTTGAATCTTTCTCTCAGGTCATTACAAGAAACAGTGACTACACCTGTTCTAAACGAAGGATTCTGAAATAGCTAAAATGATATGATTCTAAATGATATGCAAATGTTTTTATTCTTTTCAAAGCCCAAATTAAAAATGCTCTAGATTGTGAAGTTTACATGCAACTAAAAACAATTAAAAAATCTAAGTAATTGAAACTAAGAATGCAAGATGCTTGAATGCTTGAATGCCAAAAATAGTATAATAATGATAGCTAAAACTAGGTTTTTTGTGAAGGAAATGAAGCTCTCTTTTATAGAAAATCTCTCCCAAAATTGACAATCGAGATTAGAGGAAACGAGTGGCTAAGATTCAATTTGAGGAAGCACAATCCATGTGCAAGAAATTTGATTGGTCGAAAGATTCAGTCTTTTTGGAAACTTCCAAAAATCATTTTCAGTTAACAGCTTTATTCCCAAAATGATAAATAGATAGGATTAATTTAACTAAATAAAACAGATTTGTTTCCAAAATGAGAAAACATAAGATTAAATCAATTGAATAAAACAAATTTATTTCCAATTGAGAAAATATAAGATTAAATCAATTGAATAAAAGAGATTTACTTCCAAAAATCAGTTGATGACATCATATGCATTTTTAAAGATTTAATTGATTTAAATGCATATTTTAATTCAAAAAAAGTAGTTGATGACATCATATGAATTTTTAAAGATTTAATTGATTTAAATGCATATTTTAATTCAAAAAAATAGTTGATGACATCATATGCATTTTTAAAGATTTAATTGATTTTAAATGCATATTTTGTTTTTATTAATTAATTAAATTTCTTTTTGAATTTTATTGACAATTTAGTAATTTTATTTAATTAATATATTAGAATATCAATTAAAAAATTAACATAAGGTTTATTTTCCAATGTATTATGATTTTAGGAATTAATTAATTAATCAAGTACGATGATTGATTAAGACCTAGGGTTCATGTCAGATTAGCTTGCATTTGATGAATTGTCTGTTTGGTTTAGGACTTAGAATTATCAAGATTAGGGTTTCTTGATAAATAATTGAGATTGGGGGTCTAGGGTTTAGATGACCACTTTTAGGTCATTACATTTTCCCCTCTTTGAATTGATGTGAGATCAGTGCATTGATTCAAAGACCCGTTAGCGAGAAGACCCAGAACAGTTTGATTTGAAGCGCTGAAACCATTCTTTTGAAGAAGAAGACCGACTTTGAGCTTGATTGGACACAGATCGATCAAAAGATATAAACATAATGCTCAATTTGATTTGAAGCGATGAAATTGAATATTTGTGAGGAACTCTTAAACCTCTTGATTGGTTTGAACAAATAACCAGTTTGATTTGAAGTGATGAAACTGATTATCGTTAAGAGATTTGATTAGGAAGCAAATTGACTTGATTTCAAGTGATGAAGCCAATTTGATCAATATATCTGGTTTCAATAATGAATAGCCCGTATAAGACCAATCTTGTCTGGTTTTGAGTGTATTCACCACTATATAAGACCATTGATTAAGTTGCCTTTGATTTAAGATGATCTCAACTTGATTTGATGTGATGAAGCTGAGATGCCCCAAGTGATGGGGTTTTGATTGAGGATGTGATCACTGGAATGTTGATGTCTTGATCCTGCCCCCTCTGGAGAAAAAATGAAATATGGCTAGGTGCCCTAGTGATGAGAAGAAATTTCTATTCATAACATGATGCAAGAAGAAGCTGATCTGATTAGAAATAGGTCCCACGTGGTTAGGACAAAAGATGTACTTGATGAGAGGTCCTGTTTGACCAAGATCGACCAAAAGTAAGATACATGGATTGATTAGAAGAAAAGCATGAGAGATTTCCATTGGTTGTGCAAGTAGTCAACTGTAGAATTTGATTTTGATCTTGAAAGTAGAATCAGGACAGTTGAATTAGCAAGGGGTGTCATGTTTATGCCTAACTGACAACTTGACAATGAGAAGAGTGATCGATAAGAACCTTAGATGCTTCACATTGGAGATAGATATCGATATTATACAGATTTCAACACTATGTAGATGCAGATGCAAGAATAACATGAATGCAACCTAAGGTGTAGTCACTGAAGCTTTAGCATTGAAAATTTTCATCATTGAGCATTTTTGGAACATCGGAGTCGATACAATCCTTACTTGTGCCACTGTGACCATAAGAATATGAATATGAATTTCATCGAATAAGATATGGGAAACTAATGTAAGCATCAGGTACAAAAGATGAGATGACCTGAATGTTGTTTCTAGTTGATGTTGCAAGAGTACACCAACATCAAGGAATTCAAAGACAAGATAACCATGAGTGCAAACTTGCATAAACAAGTAGAACAATAACAATCAAGGAGATAGGTCTGACCTCACCTTAGCATACAAATAAACAAGATCGAGGGATGTGAGAATTTTCCACCTTAATTCGGGAGCTCTTATCACATACACCTAGTTTATTTGACATTGCATGATCATCGAGACCACACCAACAAGCAGTAGACAAAGAAAAGATTTAACAAAAATCAATGAGAATAGGTAGCATACAAAGAGAAGTTTAGCATATGTCAGCCAGTTTCAAAGTTTTTTGATGTGTATATGTATGAAGTGTTGAGAAACACCATCATGCTTGTGAGTGCGATGTGTTTGATTTCTATCAATCTATTGTTTATGTTTGCGATATCCAATGTATGTTAAGAAAAACACATGTATCCAAAGATAGTGTTAAGAAACACTGTTGATGGTGGTGTTGAGAAACACCTTCTTGCATCAGTAGTGAGTTGTCCTTTAGAAATGACAAGATGACTAACTATAGTGTAAACCAAAGATGTGATTAAATTTGGGGACCCATGCCCCTAGTAGAAAAAGGCAATGACTGACTTGACTCATACTGTGAGGAAAAGTCTGATTTGATTGCCCCCAAGTTATGACTTTGGATTGGTTTCAAGCCAGGAGGGTTCTCAGAAGAACCAAAGTGTTCATTCTCAAGAAAGATCACATTAGTTTTCCCCCAATGTCTAGCAAGGTGGAGGAAATTGTAGATGGATTATAAATTTGATGGATGAGGTGAATAAACAATGATGGATGAAGAGGGTGAATGCGACCCTCAAGGAAAGTCTCCTCAAGATTACCCAAGCTAGGGAAAAAAGATATAACATTGTAGGATCATGGAGTGATGCTGGATAGCATATAGGGTAATGACCCAATGTCCTGAAAAGCATGTAGTCCAAAAGAATGGACATGTCAAGAGACATCCAAGAACTTGCTTTTTCAATTTTGATCAAGACCAAGGGTTCAATTGGATAGGATAGTGATGGGTTAGAGTTATGATAACGTAATTAGGATAAAGGGTAATGGAGGTATAAGTGAATGGTTTGGATTATGGCATGAATGCTCAGAGATAGGAAGGATAGGCTTGGGATAAGAAAGGTCATGATAGGGTGACATAGATGAGAGAAAGTGAATAGGCTGATGGAAAGGATAATAGATGTCAAGATGCATGATGCTCATGGATAGGCTCAACCTTGTCAAGATCACAGGAAGGAACATAGATGCTCACGTGCTAGCTGGATGTAACATATGATGGATTAGACAACATGGAAGGAACTTGCCCCCAAGTGAAGAGTGCAAGTAGGAGGAATTATGCATGACACCTGTTTGCCACGTTTTCATCATGGTACTTATCCAAGGTGCCACAAGAAGTGGTTTTCACCATAGGACGGATTGATTTATCTTCACTTTTTCTACCAAGGTGCCTATTTACCATATTTTTACCAAGGCAAATTTTTATTATTTCTTTGGATTTTTGATTTTATGGAGGAACTTAAGCTTCTCGCTCTTTAGATAGTGCTCCTTTGAAAGATATGCTATGATGGGCCAAGGCCATTGAAATTATGCTCAAAGATGTTGATAGGGTTACGATAGGGAAAAATGATATGGAGGATAAGGGAGATGGTAGCTAAGGATTTATGTGATGGATTGGATATGAGGAATAGCAGGATATGGGATGGATGGGTAAGAGGCAGGTGCAGAACATTGGATAGGGTATGGTGATAAGATCAACATTGACACACCCCTGAAGGGTAGTGGACGGATGGAGGAAAACTGGATGGAATAGCTTGAGGCTTTGATGTATGAGTGGATATGGATCTTGGTACATGAGGACCAAAGATGGATGAAGATGGGAGATGTTTAGAGGGAGATGAAGTGGAAGACTTTGGAAGCTTGGATGCCAACTCTGACTTTTCCTTTGTGTTCAAGCCTTTTAAGAGAGATTTGGGAATCCACATAGATTTTGTTTTTATTTTTTTATCGAAGTCCTTTGGAAGAGACTTGGGAATCCATATAGTGTTTAATTTTCCTTTGCTTTTGGATGATTTAGAACATAATTATTCCATGATGGATTTAGGAACCCATATTTTCTTTGACATTATTCTTTGCTTAGATTGAGAACACAATTCTTCCATGATGGATTTAGAAACCCATATTTGCTTTGATTTTATTCGTTTCTCAGTGGACCCTTGCGGTCTCTTGAATATTTCCTTTTTCTTGGTAGTCACATGTCGATTAGATTGGACATAGTGATCTTCATATGTAAGCGGATTCTTGTATTTCAGATTTTTGCATTGTACATCCAAATTGCTTCCAAAAGACTTGGGGAGTGTGGATGGATAGGGCCGATATGACTAGTTCATATGGATTGGTTGATAGGGAGATTTCAAGGATGCATGTCTTTTTTGATCTTGATAGGGGATAGTGGAAGTGGATGAAAAACTAGTAGTGATAGGTATGGTGGATGGAGGGATATAAGGACCCAATATAGATGGAAGGTTTGACGGTTTTAGCTTTGGGATATAAGGACCAAGGATGGATTTGGAGGATAGTGAAGGATGATGCTTACGTTTGAATGGAGGGAGATAAGGTGTGGAAGGGATTTCAATATATTTAGAGTGAGCTGCATGACCAAGGCTCTTCTCTTTTGAATTCACCTTTATATCAATAGGTGCATGAGTAGCTTTGATAGGAGCAATTTTGATAGGAGAAAATGAAGCTTCAGGGGATTTGTTTTTCTACAAGGGATTTAGAGGAACAATGTTTTCTTGAGGTGGATATGGAGAAGCATGACAAGGAGATGAAGGGATGCTCTGATCTTGACAAGGATCTTTAGATGGTGTGGAAAGGGTACCTTTCTCTTGATTTTCAATAGATTCATTAGAGATGGTGGAAAGGATATCTTGATCTTGCTTGGGAGATGGATAAGATATAGGAGATGTAAGAGTTTCTTCTGGGAAGAAATGGAAAGGGACGATGAAATCATCACGGGACTCTTGAGATGTGTGACTTTGGTCAACTGTTGGATAAAGATGGATGGTGTCTTGATCTTGATCATTACTGATATATATTTCTTCACATTGTGAATTATCCTCTTGACATGGAGCCACTTCTAAGGACGAGGTAGGAGTTTTGATCTGCATATGGGATTCTTGACATGTTGATGGACAACCATTTGGAATAGGCATTATAAGCGTTGAAGCGCATGGAAGCTTTGGGTCTATGATCTGAGAAGCCTGAGAAAGCCTTGAAAACGTATGCTGATTAGCTTGGATCTCTTTTAGAGGTAGTAACTGAGGGTAGACATATTTGTCATTAGGTTAAGTTCTTGATAGAGATGGTGTGGCTGGTTTTGAAGCTTTATGAGATGGAGGAATGGCAGAAGAAGTAGATGTGATCTGTGAACCATTGCTAGACATGGATTCTTGATATTGATCATGCTTGAGATTAGTATCTTCACTAGATGGTTCATTAGGATTTTCCACTCCGATTATACCATCATCTATGAGATCTTGGATCTTATGTTTCAACTCCATGCAAGATGAAGTTTTATGCTCATTGTGTTGATGATATGCACAATAGTTACTTAAGAATCTCAATCTAGGTGATGTGGCTTGAGGCAATGTGATGAGGTCATTCTCAAGAAGTTCTTTCAATGCAGATTCATAAGATTGTCCCAAAGGAGTGAAGTCTCATGCATTTAACCCAAGGTTTTTCTTTCATGATGTTACTAATCCCTTTGGAGGAAGACTTCATGGTGTTTTCAATAGATTTTAGGGCTTTGGAGCCACTTGCTTGATAATGATAAAATAGAAAAGGATAGATTAAGCTTGATGAGGGTTTATTGGATTATGTATCCTTTTCCCCCTTTAATTCTTGGATTTCATATTGCATAGTTTGAAGTTGTTTTGATAAATCTGCCATAAGAATCTATTCTTGCATGTTGTTAGGACAATAAGGTTTAGCCCATTTGCTTTTAGACATTGTAAGATTTTCTTGATGCGCTTGCATAGAAGATTGAAGGGAAGGTATGATGAATTAGTTGATTGACTGACAGGTGTAGATGTGATATCTAAAATGCTGATTAAGTCTAAGATAACTTCTAGTTCACACAGGCATAAGATAAGTTGATTCGCTTGACTGACACTGTGATGATACCTAAAGTGTTATCCAAGTCCAAGACCAAAGAGACCAAGAGATAAATGTCCAACTGAGAAGGAGATAGAAAAAGGCTTTGATGTTGAGTCAAGGTTAACAAACCTGTTCTCACAACTTAGAAAAAGGATAGCACAAACAAAGATGATAAGATTGAACAAAGGACTTGGTCAATTGGACAAGTGTAACAACATCAGATTTAAAGATAGCGATAGGTTGGACTAACAAGAGATTGCAATTGCATGTGAACTAGAAGAAGCATTATGAAAATGAAAATTTCAAAATAGACTAAATATAGTAGGATAGACTGATGAAAGACCAAGCTTGAAAAGTTTTTGAAACAAATTTGACAGAGTTTTGATAGATTTTTGGCAGAGTTTCTGGAGAGTTTCAATAGATTGTTGAAGTTTTAGACAAGACAAGATAGGCAAATATCCAAAGTTTATAGTTTTCCAGATCGTTTGATTATTATTGTTGTTGTTGTTGTTATTTCAGTAAACACTCACGCAAAACACATCATGGAGATTTTTTGTTGTATAAAAAAATAATAGACACACCATAATCCTAGGTTAGCCAGGGCAATATCTGTTGAATTCCCACTTGAACCGAAGTTCAACCACGCCTACTCATAGCGGACAACTTAGAATCTTGCAGGCACGGTCTCCTCCTTACAGTGCACTCACTTCTCAGGCACACCAAGCTTTGAATCCCAAGGGAATCACTTCCCAAAGGACTTTTGTCTCTACCAAGAGCTGTGGAAATGTGGGATGTCTTAGTCGGTCTCCGACCTTTTGCGCCAACAAATAGAGGGTTTTTGGTCACTAAAACATAGTTTGTAGTCAAGGCATCCAGTCAGGTGGCTATACATTTGGCACATTAGCTCCGTTAAGGAGGCCTCCTAGCCTACATAAGTTACATTCTATAGGTTTTTATGCACCACGAGGGTACTGAGGGAGATCTTCTTTCAGCATAGAAAAATTGACACCTGTTCACTGTGAGATTAATCACAATGACATTTTTTATATACTGGTTTGGAAGGGCTTGGCTTTAGCCTATTACCGGTTGGGCAATCCACTCTCACTGGCTCTATTAAAGCACTCAGGAGGTAGCCACGCTAAAAGAATTATATGAGTTTCTCTTACACCCAAGATCTTACGTTCATATAATTCTTAGGATTACAATCTAAAAGATACTTCAAACACATAAGAAAATGACAATAATATTTCTGGATTTTTTATCATCCCAAAAGGGCGAGAGCATAGTTTCCTAACATCATTGCCATTCCTAAAAATACCAAATAGAAGTTCATTTTAGAAGTCTTGCATGTGGGTTCCTATTTTAATAAAACAAAACAAAATGCAAGCACAATGTTTAGCGCGCTATCAATCAAGGCAACCTACAAGATGATTCGTTAGTAGTCTGTGTTTTTAGTCTTGTTTTCAAATGTCCTGCAAACCACTATTAGGCTGTAATCAATAAGACAAGTCAAAGAACAACAAAACTCAAAACTCGTTAGCGTTAAAAATTAGAAATCCATAAATATGGTTGCATATTCAAAAAGTAGATTAAAAATCACGCACTTTCAAAAAGAATTGCACTAAAAATGTTATCGCATGAGCCCGTACGAGGCTTTGGAAGTTGAAAAATAGAGGATTAGATAGGTACAATGATGAAAACCTGTAATTTCTGATAAATCTGTGACTAAAATCCAGAAACTAAGAAAACCCCAGAAATCTTCAGACAATTCTACCCAAAATAAAAAAAATTACACTCAATTTGGACCTAAAATGAGCAAGATATCATCGTTTAAAAAGCTTAATGGTGAAGGCTAAAGATTTTTCAAACCCCGCTAACGTCATCAACCTGAGAGGTTAAATTTGATGGTTTCATGGCTGTCACTAAAGGCCATGCATAATGATGGTTTGACGGCCTTCAAATTTAACACAGTAAAAAAATCAGTTTTTTTTTTTCAGTTTTTTTTAATAATTTTTTTTCAAAAAATCTACCTCTAGTTACATGTAGAAAAATATGAAATCTACCTCGATTTCTATGCAACAGGGACTGTACGGCCTCCTTGGGCAATTTTTTTTGCCACAAATTCAAATTTTGACAAGTATAGGCATGTTTATAGTCATTTTCAACCGAAATGACACTTCGAACGTTATGGTGCAATAAGATTTGGCTCAAAAAGAGATTTGAGTAAGCTTTGTCTTAAAATGACATTCGAGCCCCATGGTGGGCGCTAGAAATGTGCGTGTAAAATTGTGTCAAATACCTGCAGCTGCAAACACACACTTCAATGAACCATTACGAGGTTAGCATATTAGAAAATGACAAAAGCATAATACTGAAATGCCCAAGGCTAACCGACATCGGCTCATTCCCTTCTAGTAGGCAGGAGTTTGAATCTTTCTCTTAGGTCATTGCAAGAAACAATGACTACACCTGTTCTAAACGAAAGAATTTGAAATAGCTAAAATGATATGATTCTAAATGATATGAAAATGTTTTTGTTCTTTTGAAAGCCCAAATTACAAATGCTCTAGATTATGAAGTTTGCATGCAACTAAAAACAATTAACAAATCTAAGTAATTGAAACTAAGAATGCAAGATGCTTGAATGCCAAAAATAGTATAATAACGATAGCTAAAACTGGGTTTTTTGTGAAGGAAATGAAGCTCTCTTTTATAGAAAATCTCTCCCAAAATAGACAGTCAAGATTAGAGGAAATGAGTGGCTCAAATTCAATTTGAGGAAGCACAATCCATGTGCAAGCAATTTGATTGGTCAAAAGATTCAGTCTTTTTGGAAACTTCCAAAAATCATTTTTAGTTAACAACTTTATTCCCAAAATGGTAAATAGATAGGATTAATTTAACTGAATAAAATAGATTTGTTTCCAAAATGAGAAAAGATAAGATTAAATCAATTGAATGAGAAATATTTATTTCCAATTGAGAAAATATAAGATTAAATCAATTGAATAAAATAGATTTATTTCCAAAAATTAGTTGATGACATCATATGCATTTTTAAAGATTTAATTGATTTAAATGCATATTTTTATTCAAAAAAAAAATTGATGACATCATATGCATTTTTAATGATTTAATTGATTAATATGCATATTTTAATTCAAAAAAATAGTTGATGACATCATATGCATTTTTAAAGATTTAATTATTTTAAATGCATATTTTGTTTTTCTTAATTAATTTAATTCCTTTTTGAATTTTATTGACAATTTAGTAATTTTATTTAATTAATATATTAGAATATGAATTAAATAATTACCATAAGGTTTATTTGCCAATGTATTATGATTTCAGGAATTAATTAATTAATCAAGTATGATGATTGATTAGGACCTAGGGTTTAGGTTAGATTAGCTTGCATTTGATGAATTGTCTGTTTGGTTTAGGACTTAGAATTAACAAGATTAGGGTTTCTTGATAAATAATTGAGATTGGGGGTCTAGGGTTTAGATGACCTTTTTTAGGTCATTACACTATCTAGTTCAACGCTATGTGTACCCACATGATCTAAGCCACCCTATCACATGTCTATATAGAATTTTCTATACATGTCAGTGTACCATTTAAAACATCTCCATCACATGATTATCTAGCATTCACTATGCATGTTAAAGAACTATAAAATAACCCTATCATATGGTTGTCCAACATAACACAAATTGCCACCCATATCGACGCACCATCGATGATCTTGGGTCTACAGGTTATCCTCATCATCTATCACACTCGTCAGAAAATTGTGGGTTGGATGCAACTCGACAATAATTCATAGTTTCCTAGCTAAAGGCAACTCCATGTAGTATAATACGTCTAGGTAAGTAAGGTAAGTTGTTTCTTACTTTAGCTTGCATCTCTTTCTATGATATGATATTCCTGCTATACTCAGGGAAAAATGTAATGACTTAAATTTGCACCCTTATGTAAATTACCATTTAACATCACCCTCAGCTTAGCTTAAGACTCAAAAATCCATGTCATCCACCTACATCCTCTCAACATGCTCTTTCACCATCTATTTCAAAATCTCAATGATGTGGCCTAGATGGCATATGACGTGTACACACTACATTTAATAATCTACAAGTCTTCAGACATGCAAGTTGCCATTAAGGAGTTACAAACTACCATCTTACAATTGTTATGGCCATTTCCACCACCCACCGATGCAAGATTTGACCTTGCATGAATTTAGTCCCATTTTAAGCCTTATTCTAGGCTCTCTCACAATTTTTTGGGCTCTCTCTTGAAAATTTGGCATTCCTATTCACATCTACAACTTCCTCACTCCATTTTTGTGGTATTCTTAAGTTCTTGATCACATTGGAACTACATCAGTCTCACCATCTTCATTATTGAGCTTCCATCTGTTCAAGGGGAGTCTATATACTCTATTTATTTGTGTCTTTTGAGAATATCATATTACCTCTATCATTTTATTGACATCTTATCATTGTATGTCTTTTATTTATGGTTATCTATCACCATTTATCTCATGTCTATTCAGTTGCTGTGGTGGTGGGAACACCAAAGAAGGGATGTCACTAAGGAAGGTTTCTAAACAACCCCAAAATCTTTCTCGTTTCCATGTGTGTAGGCTAGTGGAGGTGCAAAATCAACATATCAAATTTGTCAAACATTGAATCAGGTGTTACACTTTCCTTCTCCTTCATCTTCCATTATATTCATAGTACACTAATATTTTCTATTTCATCTATTTTCTTAGCTTTTGTTAGTTTTATTTACTTTTAGTCACTACTTCTGTACTCTGTCTGTACGAGATGCTAACACGTCACATTTTTTTCCTACACCCGCAGTGTTGTTTGTGGCCTGCGCTAGCATCTAGGGTAGTGAGCTTGCAGAACTCAATGATTTCTTGTCATAGTTAGATATTTCAATTTTAGTAGTCTAAATATTTTTATCATCTCAAATATTTCAGTTATTATCATTTATCTTCATTCAATATTTGTTTAATCTATGTTAACTTGTATTTCAAATACTTTATATTAACTAAACCCCTCCACATTAAACATATATTTGATCCCTCGAGTTCTGCATACTAGTTGAAGTGAGGTGGCTCAAGGGAAGGTTCATCCCTTTAGACTTTAATCGGTCTCTAGGTTGTCACACTTTTTCCTTCTCCACACATTGATAGGACTTTTATAAGAAATATATTAACAATACCACATCCAACTTCTATCATACCAAATTCTAAACATGTATGCATACTTATATCTAGAGATTTTTACTAAACTTATATTATAGCCCAATTTCAAAATGACAACTAAAAAGTATATAAATATCTATTCTTTCTAAAGTAACATTCAAAGATTTATTATTATTTTATAAATGAAATCAATGATATCATGTTGTTCTCTTATCAAGATAAAGTCTAGCTAGATATTCTCACAAAACACAATTTAAATTTTAAAGAAATTAATATGGATCTCCTAAGAATATTCTAATAATGATTCTTGGCTTCAAAAATATATGAAGTTGATTATGTAGATATATCTTAGCCCTAGATATCAAGTATTGTAATACTATCATATCGATGATTTTGAATTTTTTTTACCATTAACACTTTTTGTTTCTTTCAAAGAATAATACTATATCACTTAATTGCTCTTTCCAAAGCTCACTACCTTGGATTTGATATCCCTACAATCCTTAAAAACAAGTTAAACTTTTTAGATTCCATAAGCCTAAAGATTCCATCATAAGAGAGGATATACCTATTTACACCTTCATGGTTCACAACTTGTTTGTGATTAAGGATGAAATAGGGTTTGAATGGAAACTGACAACCTTTACAATAAGATTTTGGGGGGATTTGGCGCCCACAAAAATAGTGCAAAAAATATAGCATTACCAAACAACAACCCCACGAGTAGAAATATATCATTAGCGTAAAAGATTCTACTAGTACAAAGCGAGTGAACCCATAATAGTGGGTTACAGTTTTTCAGAGGAAGAAATTCCTCCAATTCATCCAAAACCCAAAATTTGCAAGTTTCGACCGAAAAGAAATTTCGATAGAAAGTATCGTACTTGGTTACTTTTGTTCAAAATTAACTTTCGATTGAAAGTAAATACGATGTAACTTTTGATCATAAGTAATGAAATGAATTTTTTAACCCCACCGTCACTTTCATTTAGATGTTGGGGTTTTGTCTAAAATGAAAGTGTTGCAGCGGAAAGTAACTTTTGAACATCATTTTCTAGGTTATATATATATATACATATATGCATATATATATATACATATATATATACACACACATATATATACATATATACATATATATATGTATATATATGTATATGTATATATATATATGTGTATATATATATATATGTATGTATATATATGTATATATATACATATAT
>MU225193.1:1143636-1159853 GCA_018584345.1 Thuja plicata | reverse complement strand
ACATACATATACATACACACACACACACACACACACACACACAGACACACACATATATATATATATGTGTGTGTGTGTGTGTGTGTGTGTGTGTGTGTAGGTGTAAGTGTGTATATATATCATGTATGGATGTATGTGTATACATATACATGTAGAGTTTTTAATTTATTGTTCATTTTAGTGTACCTATACATTTAAATTTAGTAATTGATTCTAGATTTAATGTAGACTCACTTTAATTATTTTCGAAGTTTAGGAATAATATATAGACTTCACTTGAAGTTAAATTAAATCTTTCAGGTACACATAGAGCTATATAGATCTCTAGATATATATAATTAGAAATCATGGTAGATCAACCAATTCCCCTTCAAGATCTATTTACATGAACTAATCAAGAGATTGAGAGACACGATAAATAATGCTAGTACCAGTAGTGTTTATAAGAACAATTGCCATTCCATTATTGATAGTCTGATTAGTATTAGGGATGACATTCATTGCGCTAATCCTTATTTAGATACTACAGAGGCTATTCTTGATAGGAAAAGGGGAGAGGTTTCTTCTGGCGTATCTCTTATTGAGGTACATAGTATAGAGCCTGTAGATACCATGAAATAGGAATGTTTCCCATTTTATGTTAGACAAAAGTATGTGAAGGGATACCAAGTGAATAGATCTCAAGATCATGCTATTGTGGTTTTGATATACCCATGATTTCTTGTTGTTCATGGTCGTTATCCAAATAATGACCAGATTCAACTTTGTTTTGCATAACAACCTTTTTCTAAGATTTTTTTAGGGAGGGTCATGAATTACACTAATTTTCCACCATATCTCAAATAGGGGCATGGTAGGCTTGCTGACAGAGATTCTTACATTGACCTGATCAACAATTACCAACACACATGGCCCTTGTCAGTCAGAGGGAACTTTCTATTTATCCTACGTTGGGTCCTAACACATATGAGGTTGTTCATAAAACCCAAATTTGAATAACCATTAACAGAGTTGGGGACATTGCAGCTTTTTTTGCTTCAATATCTAGTGATCAGGTTGACCATTATTTGATGTCTCATTGATACTCTAAATCCTCAGGTAAAAATGTCCCACAATAGTACCTCAGAAGATATTTATAGTGTGGCAGGCATCCCTTCCTTTTCCACCCTAGAGGGTCTAACAAGAGATGTGGCATGTGTAACGTTGACTAGTTTGGCTGAGGATCTCCTAGATGCATATACATTTATAGAAGCAAACCATGATACCTCCATATCAAATGTTAAATCTCATGTGGGTACTATCAGATACCCTCATCCACATCATTATAACCACCAAGACCGTGGTCATAGTGGTAGTGCCCACCAGGATCCACCTACAAACCACTTTATTGCTACAGAGGGAGAGGCACAACGTACATACCCTTCGACGAGTGCAATACACCAGTCCTCAATTGTTGGTCTTGAGGATGTTAAGTTCAACATGATGACTACATGTTACATGGATTTTCTAACGCTTGATTGTTCAACTTCCATGCCATTCCAGTTTCTCAGTCCAGTACATTCATCATTATTGGGACATGTGCCAACTAGTCATGTTGTAGATGTAGAGTTGAGCCTAGATGAGGCCCAACAAAATCTTGATATCTTGGTTGACATGATGGAGGATAGGGAGTCTGAATACTATCAAATGCCACCATCTACATAGATAAATCATATTTTTAATGTAAATTAAATAAAATTTCATGCTGTAAATTTATTTATTTTAACTATATTGATATTATATCATGTGTATATATATGATTTTTGTAGGGGGGATGTCTCTTTTTACTCCTTCATTGAGGTCTGATCATGTACGTTGATGGGACTCACTTGATGATATCAACACTAGTGGACAGGTAAGTTGTAAATTTATGCATGTGTATATGCATACATATTTTATTTTAAATAATTACATTATATATATATAATTCAAATACATACATACATACATACATACACACACACACACATACATATATATATATATATATATATATATTTATATATATGTGTGTGTGTGTGTGTGTGTGTGTGTGTGTGTGTGTATATCACTTTCTCTGTAGGGATCAACAACTTCCTTCACAACATGATAGTCACTCTGAGGACCTCTTAGTGAGGAGCCGACATGACGAGTCCCAGGGTGTCGAGCCATCTTGCTAGTCATTTGATCGTCTAGTTTTATAGATGTATAGTTTGACCTAGACTATATACATATTTGACATGTTACATTTGATATTTTTTGATCTAGACTTTATATGTTCTTGAGACATGTTACAATTGATGTTATTTGATCTCTAGAATTTAGATGTTTCAAATGTTACATTTGATGCTATTTTATCTAGACTTTATATATTTGACATGTTTTACATTTAACATTAAATATGCATGTACATTTGAGGATTACATACTTGATCTATGATTTGATGATTAGATGCTTTACATGCATTAGATTTTATACCTATGTACATGGGTACACATGTTTTTGATGAGAGAGACTGAATGGGGGGTGGGGAGAGAGAGAGAGAGAGACCTTCTCTCCTACTATGATATTTTGTCAATGCTTCTTCATGTAGTCTTTGATCGGTTTTAGGTAAATACTTTCGTGTAGTCTTATTACCCTTGTCCTTTTATCTCCCATCATTTTCCTTTTAAAATACTCTTTTAAAATTACACAAAATAAAAAAACGCACTTCTAAATGTCTTTCTTGTCCAAAATGCAAATTATTCTTCAAATTTTGTGTTTAGAAAATTGAAAAAAATCATATTTATTTATATATGAAACCATCAATAGCCTAAAATATATTAAATCAACCGACTAGGGTTTCTATTGAGAGTCGTTAAGTGTTTTTGATCGAAAGTGGTTGAGTTAAGAATTTTAATCCCATAAAATGCCAGGGGTTTTCGATAGAAAGGGGTTTCTATCGAAACCTCCTGGTTAGCATGGTTCTCCAAAGGCCAAGAAAAATATGAAGTTTTCAAGCCTTCAGATCTTAATCTGAGGGCTCAAATGCGGTAATATTGACAAACCCATATGTAGGACACAAGTACTCGGATCAAAATTTCCAATGGTTATGATTTTAATAAATTTCAAATGTAGGTTTCTTACCAAACATCAACCTCTGTGTTCAACGTTCATGGAAAATATTAAATGAGGGAAAAAATTCTGAAAAATATCTATGCACTAGGTATTGAAGTCTTATTTCTATAAAAAAAAAGTTTGAAATTGGACAAATAAACAAAAAGTTACAAGCTAGGGAATGAATGCATGTCAAAAATATGGTTAAGTCAACTTCAAATGTTAATAAAATATGAAATACTAAGGAAAATGTCATGAAACCCAATTCTAGGCATTAGATATGGATGAACTACAAAACTAAATTTGAAAGAATCAACTTGATATCTACCTTTTTAAAAAAAAGTTATGCTCTATATAGTGAGTGTCACTCTTTTAAAATGTTGTTTTCAACAACATACTAGTTTTCGTGGGAGATAGAAAAAATGATTCAAATAAGTTCCAAATTTCTTAAAAAAGCTATATTTAGAATATAGAAAGAAAATCCTAAATGACTCTAATTTACTTCATCTTCCAATTTGTAACGGTTTAGCGACAATATGCGTCTGAAAGTGAATTTTTTTCAAATGGTTTATGTCTCTCTTTATGGTTTATATTATGATTATGATTAAGGTTATGCTTTGAATGACTAGAATAGGTATATTCTATCTACCTAATGTCTGTAACCTATGCTCAACCACTAATTTTGATGGTAACATATATAAATATTATTAAATAATATTGCAAGGTTCTAACAAGTCATAATGACTATGAAATAATACTAGCTCGCTTGCATTGAAAAAGATGCAAGGGTAAAGCCAATAGGAAAATAAAAAATGTATAATATTATTATATAAACATATTATTCTATAATAGTAATTTATATTATTAAATATTATAGATACTATATGATAATTAACCAATAAATATATAATATATTTAATTTATAAGTAGGATATATTTTCTACAGCAAGTCCAATTGTGAAATATCTCTATCAAGATTCAACTGTGTAGTTTTTTAGACAAACTCATTGACCCATGTTTCATGGGAGGTCACACATCTCAGTACTACTCCAACTCGAGGATGATTCACCTGGGTCAATGAGTTTGACTCAATAAACTATACAGTTGAATCCTGATAGCAATATGACAATATATTTAATTTTAATATACAATTTTATAATTTTAATAACAATATTTTAATATAATGATATTTTTAATATTTATATTATTAAAAATGAGTGATTTTTTTGTCAAAATAAATAAGTTAAAATAGTTTTAAAAATATTATAATTTTAATTTTAATATTATAATAATGATATTTTAATATAATGATATTTTTAATATTTATATTATTAAAAATGAGTATTTTTTTGTAAAAATCAATAAGTTAAAACAGTTTTAAAATTTTTATAATTGATAATATAACCAATGATAAGCCTAATAAGATTTTCATAATTATCATCTAATAAAATGATTTTAATACTTTAAATAATAAAAATTTAATTTAACTATTTCAATATTATTTCATTTATATCTATTTAATTATCTTTGGTAATCTAATAATAATTTTCTTCTCACAACATTAAATCTATTTTTTTAATTTTTTAATTTTATTTTCTCAATTTTCTCAATTTTCTTTTTTTTTAAATTTCTATCATAAGCATAAATCTATTTTTATTATCATCATTTATTTTATTAGCACCTTTCTAATTCATTTTTTATTCTTATTATTTTTCAAGATCATTTAATTTTTTTAGTCTTTTTTAGCTCTTCATTTCTTCCTCTTTTTGTTTATTTTAGTTTTATTTAAAAAAATTATTGATTCAAAATTAAATATAAAAATAATTAAAACCACATAGCTCATCGTAATATTAAGATATTGTATATATTAAATTAATAAAAATAAAAATATATTTAAATTATAAATTCAAATTTTAAAAAAAATATCTAGCTTATCATAAACATATACATACTACCATTAAAATGAATAAAATAAAATGTTAAATACGGGATAGCTTTTCAAAAGTAAAATAAAGTAAAATAATTTAAAAATTTATTAAAATTTTGCATTTCAATAGATTTTATAATAGGGTAACCCAAGGTCAATAAGTAAAATTATTTTAAATAAAATATTTTCCAAAGATTAATGTAAAGACCGAAAAAAACAATTAAAGCCACATAATCAATATATGCAAAAATTTCTCCATTGTCGATTCCATAGTCTTAGTCAGTCAATCAATCAACCAAAAAACTCTAAATAACAAGTAAAAAGGTACACATAAACTATAAGTTCCATTTATTCATTTTGACATAACTCAAAAGGCAATGCATCCAAGTATAATCGACCATTCTGTCAAACTTACAACATTATTATGATCAATAAAATAACAATGTTCAATCTATCAGGTAGCCGACCAACTTGTCATGTACCTTACATCATACATGAAAAATAGATACAAATACATTATGTACAAGACCATAAGGTCATAAGAATCAATATCATGAATGCCATCAGACAACTGTCCATCTGCATGCTTCGGTCTCCTAAGTCATCGGTCACCTGTCCATAAGAAAATATCGAGATGAGAGTGTGGTTCAAGAGCTTAATCCACCCAACCACGGAGTGGTTAGCTCCCTCGCAGCTCATCTTGAAATGAAGAGCACACCGACCCTGCCCAAGAAGTCTATTACCTGACATTGATGGATCGAAAGGAATATGGTGTGTCTTTGAGACTAACTACTTTCCACATATGTCTAAGTAGAACTAATCACAGATTCAGGAAGATGAAACATAACCATACACATTTAAGAAAACATGTGTTACAAAGCTTTGGCCAAAGAACTTTAAAACCAGACTTCTATTGACAGGTAATGAACAAACGTTTTTACCCTTTCCTAGTATTCCACATACTACACCTTCCTTACCATTTCCAATATGTACTTTAGTTTAACAAATTTTCAACACAAAAAATCATTTCAGCATAGCAACCAAGATTTAATCTTGACCTCCAAAATCTATGCAAACTGAAATAAATATTACAAGTTTTAATTTCCATAACATTGGTTTTCTGAAAAAAAAAACCTCCAGCAAGGTCAATTCTCTCAACTAAAGTCTAACAACTCCTATACAAGAACAACATACAAGGATTTCCAATATGAGATTATAGATTTCTAATCAAAGAAGCCAAATCTTCTATTTGTTCAACAAAAAAAAAACTTAAAAGTTTGCTGCTGTTGTTTGTAGATAGGTTTTATTAATTCACTACAAATGAAAAGTCTCTCTTTTGCTAAAAATATTTGGTTTGATTCTAAATTAATCACACAATGGGAGCATTGATACTAAGAGAATAACATCATTAGTCTTAAGTAATTTTCCTATGAAATAAATTCAACCTTTCAACCAGCAATATCCATCATTAAAATATGAATGTACAGAGATTTTAATTTTTGTGTATACATCAAATAGAACGTAAGGAAATGGTAAAGAAGAGGGAGACAATTTTTCCATTTCCTACTAAAAAAAATAATCCACCTACAAAAATATTTACTAATTTGATCAAATAAATTATGAGAAAATAAAACTACACTGAGCCAAGCTAAATGAAATTGGCACATCCATATATTCTAGTTTCAAAAATAGAGAGGATTCGATCATCTAAGAAGGAACAATACAAGGAGAAAAGACAAGTAAACATCTTCCAACTTCAGTATACAACCCAAAACTAAGTATTCAATTCCTTAATAACAGTCGCTACAGGAAAAAAATGACAATGATTTACTACCAGGGAAAAAAATAGTCATACATATCCAACATTTGTATTCATCAGAGATTTATTAAAAATAAACACAAAGAAAAGAACCTGTATCTGGAAATGGTGAAGGTAATGAAAATTCCACTGAGTGCTGCCACACTTCAACCCAACGTGCTCCTTTTCTGTCTGTCTCTGGTTTCCTTTCTTTTACCAGCACCGAATGTATTTTGTCCCCTCAAACTACTGTTTCTCCCCTATTTTATACACTATCTTTTCTTTCGGTAAGTGTCATCTCCCTTCCATGCATGGTCTCCTATATTTCCTCCTTTCTTTTTCCTTTTCTAACTTATTTTCTCCTTCTCCTCCTCGATGCATGCATTCCACATCACTTACTTAACACGTACCTCACCTTTACAAACTGCACATTTGTGTTTACTCAGCGCCCTCCCCTCTAAAATGGTGAAAAGTTCTCTTTTTTTCAATACATGAGTCCCTTTCCTTGGTTCATACGCTCAGTCTTCCTTAAATGATGCACTATTTTCCACCTTCCTTTACTACGCCTCTTTCTTCTTCAAAATAAAATGTGGTCTCCCATTTAAAAATGTCCGTCTACTTCATAATTAAAATGTGGGTCCCCCAAATCTGCCACTTCTGCCTCTTACAACTACGACCAAGCTCCAAATCACAACTTCTTACATTAAATTTACTTTTAGTTCATCAGATAGTTAAAAAATTACGGTTATCAATTTTTTAAAGTTTTGATCATATACGGTATAATCTATTTCACATTTTCTTTCAACAATAGAGTAATAAATAAAAACTAATTTTTTTTTTAATAAAAACAACTATTATAGAACATTGATTCAAACATTTAACGTTTTCCCTTAAGGTCAATTCTTTAAATGATGGAGCAATGTGGAAGGGTTATGACATCCTTCTCCCTTAAGATGTTCATTTTCCATGATGAATCGATAAATTTTTTACAATTATATCCAGTAAAATCAAGACATTACATCGACACAATCAATCATCTAAGTTCCATTGTTGAAGATAATATATGTACCCGCATTCAAATTACATTATAAAATTAAGAAGATTAAAAATTACTTATATCATACTCTAATCAATTTTAAATCTCCACACACACCATGCATTTTCCATTTGAGATAGAGTTGGAAAAAAACTCATTAATCTATCGTAAGTAAAATAATCAAATACTAAGTGGTGTGTGAAAACCCTAATTTTTTAGATCAACCATTATTGAGAAGATAAACTTCTCTTCCTAAAACACACCCTTGCCTTTAATTCTATAAAATCCATCAAACCACTAGATTGATCATCAGTAGGTTAGTCCACAAAACCAAAATCATATTTAAATAACGTTCAATTAATCATCCATAAAACATCATAATATTCACATTAAGTCATATTACCATTTTTGCGACATTATTTACTCAAGGTAACATCAAAACATATAAATCATATGAAAATATATATACTTCCACAATATCCAGAATAATGTCTAATGCATCAAACATAACCACAAAGCATAACAAATTTGGTCATAAGTATCTGACCAAGTCATCAAAGTCCAAACTGTTACTAAGAGTCCCAAATAAAGAGTCCATGAAATTGGTTATGACAACCCGATGTCTAATGAAAACACATAATAGTAGCAATGTCTAAGAATATAACATGAGTAATTGAAAATAAGAACATATATAAGTCTAATCAAATAACTGTGGAAAAGATCTATTCATGTCATCCGCATCCTCCCAAGTAGCACTATCAATAGAGAATTGGTCCCAATGGACCTTATACTACAATACATCTTTGTTGCGCACCCTGATGGTATGCTGATCAACAAGGTGGGTAGGAATCACTAGCACCACCCCTGGATCCTATACCTACAATGCATGCTAATCTAGGATATGAGATGCATCTAGATGATAGGGTTTCAACAAAGAAAGATTAAATACATTATGGATTCGGGCTAAAGCGGGTGGTAGATCAAGTCTGTATGAAATGAGGTTGATGACCTCTAAAACATCAAAAGGACCTACATATCTTGGTGCAAGCTTGGAATAATTGCCAAAATAAATTGAGCTCTTATGTGGTCTAACATGCAAGAACACCTTGTCCCCTTCTTGGAACTATCTGAAAGTCCAATTCCTATTTGCATAACTCTTTTGATGATCCATTGCTTCTTTCAACCGAGCGTGAATCAGAGTTATCTGTTCCTCCATCTCTCTCAAAGAATCAAGACCAACAATGATTGTGTCCTCTACTCTATCCCAATTGATAGGAGTGCAGAATTTCTGCCCATATACTACCTCGAATGGTGCCATTCCTAATGACGCATGGTAAGAGTTGTTATAGGAAAAATCCACCAATGGAAGATACTCTTCCCACTTGTATTGTTGATCCATGCAATACATCTGAAGAAAATCCTCCACAACTTGATTTACTCTTTCTATTTTCCCATCAATCTAAGGATGATAAGTTGTGCTGAAATTCACTCGTGTATCCAAGGAAGCATTCAAATTTTTCCAAACCTTGATGTCATCTGAGTATCTCTATCAGATATGATGGTCTCTGGTACAATGTGCAATCTAAAAATCTCTTGAATAAACTTCTTGGCCAAAGCCAAGGATCCATCTCTCAAACTCCCTGGAATGAAATGAGATACCTCAGTTAGTTTGTCAACTACTACAAATATTACATCATGCATACGTCGTGTCATGGGTAAACCTTGGATAGAATCCATACTGATGACTTGCCATTTGTACTTTGGAATATCATGTGGATACAAAGTTCTGCTGGGTGGACATGCTCACCCTTGACTCACTAGCATTCTAAACACTGAGAAACATAAGCTATCACATCATGCTTAAGCCCTAACCAAAAGTATAGTGGCCTCAAATCAGCAATTGACAGGGTGATCCCACAATAGTGGGTTACACTTTTTTTCCTAAATGGACAGTGAAGTCTACATTTTGAAAGAAACTTTCAGATTCAGATGCATATTGTCGTTAAACCGTTTGAAATCTGAAGATGAAATAAACTAGAGTCTTTTAGGATTTTTTGTCTAGGTTCTCTCTCTCTCTCTCTATATATATATATATATACATATATATATATATATATATATATATACATACATATATATATATATATACATATATATATTTGAACTGATTTTAATAGTTTTTTTTCTCCCATTAAAACTGCTATGTTGCTGAAAACGTCATTTTCAAAAAGTTACATTGACTTCATAGGGCATAATTTTTTTTTAAAAATAGATATCAATGCGCTTCTTTCGAATTTGGTTTTGTAACATTCATACAAAGGGCATGCAATTAGTTTTATGACATTATCATGATTATTGCATATTTTATGAACGTTTGAAGTAGCGTAAGCCGTAATTTTGACATACCTTGACTGTATAGCTTATAACTTGTTGTGTATTTATCAAAATTTTTTTTTGATAGAAATTAGACTCGAAGCTAGAGGGCACTGTTATTTTTCAATTTTTTAAATTTTTCTACTATTTTTCATTGAACGTCAAACTTGGAGGTTTATTTTCGATAAAAAAACCTACATTTGATGCACATCACAAAACATAGACCTAATGAATTCAAAAAATTTCAAATCTATATTTGTTAGAAAGCTAGTTCAGAGTACTTGTGCGATGAAAATGGACATCTCCATATTATTCCATTTGAGCAGAGCACTTGAGCCGAGAAGCCATGAAAATTGTAGATTTCTCTTAACCTCTGCAAATGGACAAAAATTTGTGGGTTTTGATAGAAACTACTTTCCATTGAAAGTAGTTTCATGATTTGGCATTTGTTATCCATTTACTAAAGCACTTTCAATCGAAAGTTTCAAGTTTCAATAGAAAGTCAGAGATAACTTTCAATAGAAACCTATGTCGGCCTATTAGGTGTCGTTTCGGGTTCATAACGATTACATATAAATCAATATATGTTTTCATCATCTTATTAATTTGAAAGTTTCAAAATTATTCGCATTTTGGAAAAGGAAGACAATTTTGCAAATTGTGATGGGAAATAAAAAAAGAAGGAAAAATAAGAGTACACAACATTATTCATAAGTGACTGAATACAAACTACGTGAAGAAGCTCAGGAAAGATATTATCATAAGAAACAAGGTACATCTCTCTCTCTCTCTCTCCATATTTTAAGTTGATTATTATTACTTGTCTTAATGAAACATGTAAGCATGATATTGCAATATTCTAATTTGATAAATAAGACCTAATTAGACCTATTAGGACATAATTAGACCTAAGACCCTAAACACTGCCTAATTAGGCCTAAGACCCTAAACCCTACCTAATTAGACCTAAGACACTAAACCCTACGTAATTATACCTAAGACCCTAAACCTTACCTAATTAGACCTAAGACCCTAAACCCTAAACCCTAGAAATCCTACGTAATTAGACCTAGATCAGGACATAATTAGACCTAATCTCCTAATTCTAGACCTAATTACATGACCTAATTAGATCCAATTAGATCCAATTAGGATCCAATTAGACCCAATTAGGACCTAATTACATCCAATTAGGACAATTAGATCCAATTAGGACCTAATTAGAACTAATTAGATACAATTAGGATGTAATTAGATCCAATTAGATCTAATTAGGACCTAATTAGACCCTTTAGGACCTAATTAGATCCAATTAGACCCAATTAGGACCTAAATACATCAAATTAGGACAATTACATCCAATTAGGACCTAATTAGATCCAATTACCCTTTAGGACCTAATTAGATCCAATTAGACCCAATTAGGACCTAATTACATCAAATTAGGACAATCCAATTACCCTTTAGGACCTAATTACATCCAATTAGATCCAATTAGGATCCAATTAGACCTAATTAGGACCTAATTACATCCAATTAGGACAATTAGATCCAATTGGACCTAATTAGATCCAATTAGATCCAAATTTAGGACAATTAGATCCAATTAGATCCAAATTTTGGACAATTAGATCCAATTAGATCCAATTAGGATAATTAGATCCAATTAGATCCAATTAGAACAATTAGATCCAATTAGAATGTATTGGGACCTAATTAGATCCAATTATACCCTTTAGTCCACATAATTAGACCCAATTAGACCTATTTGGACCTATGATAGGTTAAATATGACCCCTTAAGACCCCTTAAGATCCCATTAGACCCACTTAGACCCAATTAGACCCTTGATTATACATGTTAGACCTTATTGTACCTATTAGGATGCACTTAGATCCAATTAGACCCTTTAGGACCTAATTAGACCCAATTAAACCCTTTAGAACCTAATTAGGTCCAATTAGATCCAATTAGACCCAATTATGACCTAATTAGATCCAATTAGGAAAATTAGGACAATTAGATCCAATTAGGACCAAATTAGATCCAATTAGGATGTAATTAGATCCAATTAGGACCTAATTAGACCCTTTATAACCTAATTAGATCCAATTACCCTTTAGGACCTAATTAGATCCAATTAGGATCTAATTAGACCCAATTAGGACCTAATTAGATCCAAATTTAGGACAATTAGATCCAATTATACCCTTTAGTCCACCTAATTAGGCCCAATTACACCTATTTGAACCTATGATAGGTTATATGACCCCTTAAGACCCCTTAAGATCCCATTAGACCCACTTAGACCCAGTTAAATCCTTTAGGACCCAATTAGATCCAATTAGGACCCAATTAGACCCAATTAGGACCTAATTAGATCCAATTAGACCCAATTACGACCTAATTACATCCAATTATGAGAATTGGGAGAATTAGATCCAATTAGGACCTAATTAGATCCAATTAGATCCAAATTTAGGACAATTAGATCTAATTAGGACAATTAGAATGTATTAGGACCTAATTAGATCTAATTAAACCCTTTTTTCCACCTAATTAGGCCCAATTACACCTATTTGGACCTATGATAGGTTATATGACCCCTTAAGACCCCTTAAGACACCATTAGACCCTTGATTATAAATGTTAGACCTTATTGTACCTATTAGGACGCACTTAGATCCAATTAGGACAATTAGGACCTAATTAGACCCTTTAGGACCTATTTAGATCCAATTAGACCCTTTAGGACCTAATTAGATCCAATTATCTACCTAATTAGACCCTTTAAGACCTAATTAGAGCAATAAGGACCTAATTAGATTCAATTACCTAGACAATTGTGACCCAATTAGACCCAATTAGGACCTAATTAGATCCAATTAGGATAATTAAGACAAGTAAATCTAATTAGGACCCAATTAGACCCTTTACCTACCTAATTAGATCCAATTACGACCTAATTAGACCCTTTTAAACCTAACTAGATCCTTTAGGAGCTAGTTAGACACAATTAGCCCCTTTAGGACCTAATTAGACACAATTAGACAAAATTAGACATAATTATACACAATTAGACCCAATTAGACCCTTTTGTTTAAAATAATTAAATATCTAAATGTATGCAGGAAATTCTCAAGAAGCACAACCTTATGAAGCTGGAGAAGGGTCATTGCAAGGTGAGCAAGCCCAACCTTTAGAAGTTGGAGAAGGGTCATCGCAAGGTGAACAAGCCCAACCTTTAGAAGTTGGAGAAGGGTCATCGCAAGGTCAACAAGCTCAATAAGTACAACCTTTAGAATCCCAAAAAAGTACACATCTCTCTCTCTCTCTCTCTCTCTCTCTAACTCTCCCCCACTGTCTCAATTTAGTCTCTTAGTACAGTTAATTATGCATTTTGTGTCTTTCCCCTTCAAATGAGATATTAAGAGAATTTTTTTTTTTATTTGCAGCCCAAGTACAAACAAAAAATGAGAGTATTATTCTAGCCCAAGATTTGAAGAGAAAAATTAATTGTAAAAGCATAGATCATTTAATCGAAATGGATGTGGAAAAATTGAGAGATTATGCTAAACAACCCATAAATACTACGAAGAGGGCATTGAATTAAAAGTATAAGGAAATAATTGTACAATTTGAGAATCTTGATACACTTGAAAAAACCCAACTATTATCAATTACACTTCTTAAAGATGAGTTAAAAGTTCCATTAAATTTGTTGGGTGTAGATGCAAGTTTGAAAAGGACAAAAATGTCTAACGTACAAAAAAATATTGTTGAAAGTGTTAAGGAAGGTTTGCATTCCATTGGGAAAAAAACTAGATCTGTAGATAAGTCTATTTCAAGAAGAGTGATACTGACATCTATTTTAAACAAAAACATGTCCCCAAAAAGACAAATTTCTTCACTTTCATCCCATATTGGGTACAGTAGGAAGACAGTAGGATATTATTTTAAAAGGAGAATCAATTTGGATGATACTACATTGGAAGGTAATTGGACACTAATGTGTAGAGCTTTACGCTCTGATAGGATTAACAAAATAGTTAGGAACTTGGTTACGACATTTTGGACTGATCATACTCGTCCTTCACCAAATAGAAGAGATGTTATCAATAAGAGGACTAGGCCTAAGGAGTATTTGCAGCACAAAAAACATTGGTTGGACAACACACAACATGAATTGATTCTTATGACCTTATGGTCTTGTACATGATGTATTTGTATCTATTTTTCATGTATGATGTAAGGTGAGTAAGATAGAGAAACATTTTCATAGGTATTGACAATGGATTTACTTGTTTTAATCTTATCTTAGTGAAGGGCACCCATACAGATTCGGAGAAAATATTTTTTGAAAAGGCCTTAGAAATGTTTGAAATAAAAAAAGAGGTCAGTTAGAAAAGAAGGTACAATGCCAAATCTGAGTTGGGATAGGAAAGCAATCAGGCGGAAATAGATCTATTTTCTCTGACATCTAATCTTTCTTTCCTTGGTCAGAAAGCCCAGTAGCGAGAGCAATTTTTCAAAATTCAATCCATCTTATCATTAGGGAAAAATGAGCAGCAACAGAAACAAGCAAAATCATCCCTAAATTCAGTCTTGAGTGAGGTCATTTCCACATCTTTTTCAAATTTTCACAATGTCAAATCTTAAGTAATCAACATAATTCTCAAATCTTAAATGACCAAGAGAAGCTGGCAAAGGAAGATGAAGAAGAGAAAGTGGAAATTATAGAGATCAACGAAGATGATATTCTGGCAGAGCATGTCCATTTCTGAAATATTTGTGGGAAAGGCTTCAGGCGAGCAGGAATGTCTGCATTCATATGTGATCCCATGAAAATCAATATAAAACCCAAGAGGTGCTCAAATCAAACAGGCCCAAGCCAACAAAATTGCACTTTTCATGCCCAATTGAAGATTGCAGGCGGAATAGGGGTCATGTCAATTTCAAGCCCCTGAAATCGATGGTGTGCTTGAGGAATCATTACAGAAGAAGCCACTATGCTAAGATGTATACCTACAATAAATGTGGGAAGGAGCTTTCTTTTCTAAATAAAAAGTCATCATCATGCAGGCCATGCTGCGCCAATTCTCTAAATTTTTTCAAAAAAACCCAAAAGCAGAATACAAAATCATATTCCACATATTGGGTGGGAAGAATTTTCTGCCCATTTTGGGGTTCAAAACTGGGTAAAAGTACAGAACTGTGTCACACTTGGGGACCATTTGGCATGTTTTGGCCGGACCTATTTCTTCCAGATCCCTTTTGGCCAAAACATTTTTGGTCATACATACATGGCACACACGTGGTGCCATGTGGCATCGATGTGGCAGAGGGGTTCTGGCCGAAACAGGTCCGGCCGGACCAGTTTCGGCCGAAACCCATAAAAACTATATAAACGCCAAAATTTGGTTAGAGAGGCTCATTTGCACTAAGCGCCTTCCAAGATTTGAGGATTGGAATAGGGGAACTTCGGTCAAAAATAGGTAGGAATTTTTTTTTTTGTTTTTTTTTAATGTTTTTCAATTTTGTTATGTTAAATTAATGTAGTTTTACTATTATTTGATGTTTTTTGTTTTAATTTTGTTATTTTTAATTTTAGAAAATATAAAATATTGTTTAATGTAGATTTAAATTTTTTTTTTAGTTAGAATCATATGTTAGTTAGTTATTTAATTAATTTAGTTTTATTACATGTTTCAAAACATTAGAAAAATGTTACAAAACATTAGGAAACTATTACAAAACATTAGGAAAATGTTACAAAACATTAGGAAACTATTACAAGACATTAGGAAAATGTTATTTAGTTATATTACATATGTTTCAAAATATTAAGAAAATGTTACAAAATAGTACAGGAAAATGTTACTTACGAAAACATAAACTCTAACAAATGAACCCTAACATGAAACTAAAACATAAATCAACATAAACTCTAACATTAACCCTAACATGAA
>MU225193.1:1084769-1105812 GCA_018584345.1 Thuja plicata | reverse complement strand
ATTTTGAAGGAAAATTATTTTCTGCTATTTCAGGTGGCCCAACTTCCGGAGACCATAAGTCATCACCAGTTGACCCGATTGACTATTATAACCCCATTTCAGAAATTCCACGAAGCGCTCTACAACAATTGAATTAAGTGAGCTTTATTCAGTCCAAGTTTCAACCTCATCCAGGACCTCTAAAGCCTTCAAAACTGAGCTCGAAGTTTTTGTACCCTGTTTTCAATACTGAAAATTTTCAATATCTTCAAAACTAGACCTGATCTAGCCATGAAACTTTACTGGCAGGCTGATATGACTGAGATGAACCTCCACATGCATAATCAAAACATTCAGAGATCGTATGACCAACTTACTAAAAATAGCAAGTTTCCATAAATAGCAGCTCTGCACAAGGTAGCCCTTATTGAAAAGAAAACATAAATATTTTTGGGTGATGCAAGATTGCCCTTACACCCAGGATGCTCCTGCATCATCTTGACAACAAGATTTGTTTTGATCTTCTGTTTGGCCTCTTCATAGGTACCAAATCTTAGTTGTTTTTTGTCTATTGGTTCATTTAATAGTGCCTTAATGCACTCATTGGCTAATCCTATTTTGATTTCATAATTCAAATTTGAAAGCCATGATTTCCTTGGAACTACTGCTTGTATGTATGTGAAATCAGTATCTACTATGAAACATATTTCTTCATGATGTTCCTCTATTAAATTCTCAGGAATTTTGGTTCTTGCTTGTAGCATTTCCTTTATGGTTTTGAAATACTCATGCATCACATTATCAAAATTTGTTCCTAGTGATTCTATGAATTCACCTATCTGAATGGTAATGGGTTTGCTTATGTCCCATGTAACTTTTCCAATGGAAGGAAAGTATTCTTCAAAGTAAAAGAATATGCACATTATGAGGGAACTAAACTTACATGTGTTTCTCCTTGAAGACCTTATTATGCACATGTTCTCCTCAAATTAATGTAACAGGATCTCTGCAAGATCCATCTTCTTCCCCTATTTGATAATCTTGTATGCTATTCTCATAGTAGTACTAGATATGTTGTTCATTTGGCTTGCTTGGAATATCTTGTATCCAATAGCACATGCTCCAAATTTCAGCTCTTCGTCGGTAATGGTGTTCACTTTTAGTGCTCTTTTATCTGATTTTGCACCACTCAATTTTTCCACTTCTGCCAAAGATGGGTGCTTGTGAGCCTATGGTTTATCGGTTGTAGGATAACCAATAACCACATGACTAGCATCCTTTGTTATTTCCTTTGGTTTGTTTAGCCATAGAGTCTTGTTTTTAACTTTGCTAAGAACAATCTTTATCCATTCTATTTTAAAGACCTTGGGAAAATGCAGTGTATTTGTAAGTCCCTTTACTTCCAAGTGTTTGTGCTTTTCTTTGAGCTTTCTAGCATCATCACATAATGCCCTATAAGAATTATCTAGGTCTAGATCTCCTATTTCTGAGATCTTACAGTGAATATAGGACCTTACGTCCTCTACCATTAAAACCCTAGGTGGGATTCGGGAGAATGCTCCAGAATCATCAGGTTGTGAAGCTATTTCAGGGTGTAGCTTGAATTTAGGTTCAGGACATGCACCTTTGCTGACAAGCTTGAAGGGTTTCTTCTTATCTTCCTTAATTTTCTCAACTCTAGATGTCAATGCCATCGCGTTGCAAAATTTTAGGGCTTTTTGTAAATAAAAATAGTGTAGTCAGTGAGTATGATTACTTACAGATTCTCTATGTTTGCATGTGAATGTGAATGCTCTTGAGTCAGATTGATTCTTTCTGGGTTGCTCTCCAAATTTCTCTCAAATCGCTCTGGTTTGCTCTTCTTTGCTCAAAAATCGCGGGTGCAAAATTGAGTTTACCCGTCAGGCTTTTATAACCTCTTTGTACCCTAAGTTATCATTAATGCTTACCAACTCGTCAGTTTATGAAGATTGATTTCATCGATAAAGACATTCATAACATCTTTGATTTCTGTGCAAAGCATCGGGGTTGCTAGCAGTTTTGGAGACTTCACCGATGATTGTCGGTGAGGTTGCGAAGACAGCTTTTGTTGATTCAACATTCACTGATATCCTTTGATTTACACTTAGCTTGTGTAATGACTGATACATCCCCGTAAGTAGTGCTAACTTTTTTGTGTGTGTTCACCGATGCAAATTGTGCCCAATAACTGATGATTGCTTTTCAATAGTTTTAGCAAAAAACAATATATTGCATCTTTATTCATGCTAATATTACAATATGAACTATGTGTAATGGAACCGATGCATAGTAAAACTTGTTATAATGTAGTTCCGTACTTGTGCAATTTAGTTGGATGTAGTGATGTCACCAGATCTATTGGATGAGGTATCACCATTTGCATTGCTTGTTCTAGCACCTTCAGTGTTAGTGGCTTTTACCCACATCTTGTTTCTCATTCTCTTGATGTCATCAATGGTATTTCCATTGGGATGTGTACTTGTGTCTGTCAGTCGGTCTTTGCAATCTTTTATTATATGTCCAACTTTATGACAATGTAAACATGCCATACCTAGATTGGTCTAGCCTCTTGACCTTCTAGTCCACTTTATCATACAGTTGGCAGCAATATGACCATACCTTTCACATGCCATACAGTTTACCCATGTGTTATAGTCCCAAACATATGAGTTACCTACTCTTGCTGGTTTGTAGCTTTTATCAGTTTCCTTTGGTGTCCATGCCTTGTTGTTCTTTTTCTAGTAATCCTTATGTGTATGCCCATTCATCTTGCATGTAGGACAGTACTTGTCCATATAGATTTTTCTCTTTGGATTTGTCACTTTGGATCTGCACTCATGTGCCTTGTGTCCTTTCTTTTGACATTTATAACAATTACCAGTAAAAGTAGATTGTGCTTGAGAAATACCTTTCATTTTTCTTCTCTAGATGTTTGAGGTGTGGCCTGGTTTTCCATAGTGATTGCATGATAGCTTCTTGGATCTTGGGGTTGTGAAATCATTCCTCTAGTCTGGTTGATTAGAAGATTCACCATTCTCATTGTACCCTTATCCTATGTAGTTGTTGACTCTTCTTTGTCCATCAAGAAAATCATCCATTCTTTTGTTGCTATCCTCAACCTTTTTAATCAATTCATTGTGTTGATTCTAGACTTTGATTTCATGCTTCAATTTTTTGTTCTCTTCTCTTAGCTCACCTATGATCTGTATTCTTTCAATGAGTTCTGTATTTAATTTATTTTCTTCTTGACTCATAAGAATTATCTGGTTTGTAACCTCATGGTGATGCTCAGTGAGTCTTTCAATCTTTGATTCTTTTTCTTGTAGCTTCTCTGAAATTTTCCTCCTATCATCAATGGCTAGTGTTCTTTCATTTTCAGCTTTTCTTGCATCATTCATGACATCAATCATTTTCACCATTTGAGTCTCTTGACCAATTTGTGGCATCTTGATTTGATCTGTCAGATGTAGATTGATCTCTTGTAGACTTTAAATTTCTTCAACTGATGCGTCTAAAGCTTTTCTCATTGATGATTCTGATGTTTCAAAGTAATCTATTATATCCAATTCTTTGTAGTCTTTCTCATTCAGTCTGGTTTCCATAATCTTTCTTTCATCAAGAAATATTCTCAGTTTTATTTTTGCCTCCTTATACTGCTCATAGTTTATTTGCATTTGTAACTACTCATTCTCAGTAGTCATGTCCAGTCTGAACTTGTCTATTGCTCCAATATTTTCTCTCAAGTCTTTAGGCTTTTTAAAGAAAGAGACTTAGCTCTGATACCAATTGTTGGAATTATATTGGAATGATGAATTGAGAGGGGAGTGGTGAATCAGTACCTCTAAAACTTTTCTTGGTTAGCCCATTAACCCTTAATCATCAGTTTGTAAATTATCTTATCTATATCTTCATCTTTCTTTATGTATATACAATCATATCATAAGCTCTTTTAGTATGTAACCATAATAGAAACATTCATGAAAATAGATAACACATAACACAAGATATGATATCACAGAAAACTCCTGTTAAGAAGTAAAAACTGCGGTGGGGATTGTTACCCACAAGACTTCACTATTTGCAGATAAGAAGGGGCCGATTAAGGCTTACAATTGGTCACTTCTGATTACCTAACCTATTAGGAGTATTAGAGTGGAGACCTGTTAAGATCTACTTCATTTGAAGCTTTAGCAACACTATTAAGTGTGCACTCTGTTAAGAGATTTGTAAAGAACTATTAAGTCCACCTTCTACAAAAGGATTTAAGATGTGATGCACTTGTTAGAATGCAACTACATAAGTATTTGATTTGATGATGTATGCAATCTTTAATTGATAATAATAGATCCTATTAAGCTTTATACATATAAGTAATCATCCTTCCATGATTGAATAATACCTTTATCTTCTCATTGGTAACCTCTGTGTGTTCTTGAAAACTAATATGATCTGTTTCTAAAATTTGCACGAATTCTTCCTTCTGCTCCTTAGATGCTCTTTGTGGCTATCAACAACAATGAATTCATCATTCACAATTGATTTGAACATCTATTTATACTAGATTTTTCCTCAATTCTTGATTCATGCTTCGCAAGTTAACTCTAGATCCGAGGTTTACAACTTGACCTTGATCTTTAGTTAGATATGTTTTAGATCCATTAGGATGCTTTAAAACATTTACATTAAGCTTGCTTGACCCTCAAGTTATAATTTAAAATAAATTAAAACTCTATAAATAGAATTACATTGCTTTATCTGACGTGTAAAACTCAGATCCACTATTTGCAGGTTCTCTAACTGACTATCGGTTCTGACGGTCGGTTTTCTTGGTCATCGGTGTTCCTTTCTTGAATTGGTCATCGGGTATGCCTTTTCTATTATGTTGGTTTTGTTCTCAAAACTGTGTCGCCGGTGATGCTTGTCAATTCTAGACTTAGCATTTTTCATGACCTTTGTGTTCTGTCGGGTATGCTCATTGTTCGCCGGTAATACTTGTAGTCCGTCAGTAATGCTTGTAGTCCGTTGGTGATCTCTGTAGTCTGTCGGTGATCTCTATCAATCTTTTTCACTAAGTGTAATAATGGCAAAATTAATGTCATCACTACCCGGTTAAGGGATTTCCCTTAGGCATGTTAGGATATTTATCCTATTAAGAGTAGCCTTGTTAGAGGATTTTAAATACTTGTTAAAGTGTCACCTTGTTAGAGGATTTACAACAAAGATCTGTTAAGATCTACCCTGTTAAGGGATTTAACCTGCTGTAACTATTAGGGAACAACATAAATAATGATATGTGAAATACCACTACCTCTACTCGACCAGATCCAATGAAGCACAAAATCTATTTTCAACACACCTGAGTCTTATGTCGCTTGATCATAACTCATACTTTGCACTTCACTTGTCCAACACACAATCAACAACAACCTTCAACTTCATCTATTATATAATGAAATTTTAAGTCCACTGCCTTAATCAAACTCTAAAATGGAATTTAAAAACATCCCACTCAAAACCAATCACAAGAAGACACTCACACAAAAATAGGCTACACTCACGCCATACAATATGCAAGACTCAAGGGTGAAACCACAACCCACGTGATGAATACAGTACAAGCACAAAACCAGTAGGAAAAGGTCACTACTCAACTAACAGAGTATAAAGTGGAGATACGATACTAAAATTTCACCACACAGCACATGAAGGCTCATGCGGCTTCAAGCTATCCTTCTCTCATCAAGGACACTCTACTGAGCCATATCAACATCCGTAGATGACAAGGTTATGATGTACCATATCAACATCCTCAAATGGAAAGGTATTATGCCATATTAATGTCTGCAAATGGCAAGACAAAACATACCATATCAACATTCATAGATGGAAAGGTAAGACATACTATATCAACGTCCGTAGATGGAAAGGTAGTCACAAAAAGTCTCATGTTGTTTTATTTTCCTATTTAATGTTTAAGGTTATCAGCTGTTTATTAAGAACTCAAGAAAGGTTACCCTGGAACCCCTTTGTGCTCTATTCTACCTTAAAGAGCCACTCCATTCTACTTCTCAACACAATCCATATGTAAAAGTTTCCCAAAAGACTCAAAAGTACAAAAATCCCCAAAATACCCCACAATGGCTTGATTGGTCTCAACCAAGAGTAAAGGTATCAATGCAATCCTGTCATGGTACACAAAATCCTCTGATGTGGTCACAAGAACCATTATCACATATTCTAATGTGATCAAATCAAGCATGGAGAAAAAATCTCATAAAAGGAAAGACACGCAATTTCCCATAATAAACTCAACTGGACACTTTGCCAAGAGTGCATATTCACTCATGAATCTAAAATTTAAAAAATAAAACCATAGGATGGTTGGAATCCTGGAGGAAAACACACTCCAATAATGAAATCTAACAGAACAAAATCAACAACAAAGCTAGGTGGCATGCAAAATGAGGCGACCCCAAAATTTCCCAAAAACCAAACTCAGAAATCTACACAACAAAAACCAATTTTCTCATAGGAACCCAACAACACACTTAACCAATAAAATTCTAGTTCTATGTAAACACGAAAAAACAACTAGCATAACATTATTAAAATCAATAATAAAAACCTCAGTTGCTCATGGTGAGTCAATTGGGCAAATGAAAGCTACCAAAAAGTGGGGGATTACTAACTCTCATCCCACAAGTCAAAAGAAAATAATAAACAAAAAAAACTAGGGAGAAATGAATAAAATATTGAAGGCCCTACCTCACAAACGGAGGAGAAAATAGAAAGAATGAGGAATAAATAAATTTCCTTGCTGAATTGAAAAGTCGATCAACATAAATGAAGGTATTCATGGCACGATCCCAACGAGCCACTACCCACCAGGATCTGACAACCCAGTCAAACAAAATGAACAAAAGAGCTGATTTCTCCAATCAAGTTTGGAGGAAAATCTAAAATTTATAAAAGACCAAAAGGAAAAAGTGTGTAGAAAGAACTCACTTTCAATATATATAGCACTTTATAAAAAGTGATTTTTAAAAATAGGTTATTTAGATAATTAAAATAACCTACTGACATTTCGCCCTACCACAATAACAATTGATTCCAGATAATTAGAATCCAACTATGGCCAAATAGCCAGTAAATAAAATAAGTATTAAAATCCCCCAAAGCATTAAAAATCAATATTTAATTAAATATCATCCATAACCACTGCAAGAACTTCTAAATGCATAGGCAGTCAGTGATCTATCACAAATGTATAATGAATCTAGATTTACCCACATATACAAGAGGGAATAATATACTACTCAGGATATGTCGTCCATATAAGAACAACATCGGCTTAATATGAAAGGTCGGTGATACTATCTCCTGTGCCACTACTGGTGATATAGGTACACACTCAACTCCTAAAGGGTAAAAGTACAAACCTTTGTCACACTTTTATAAAGGAAAATGTCCACAACATGCAAACTGTTAAACTTTAACGACATAAAAGTAACATTTGTGTTTAGAATTTGAAAATGATATAAACTAATAAAATGTGTAAAATTGGATGTAGTTTATGCCTATAATTTTTAAAAATAAAATTTGAATAAGAATTGACATAGTTTTTTAATTTTTGAAATCTATTTTTTAATTGCTGAAAATCTAGGGTCTAGTTCCCACCAAAAAAATATATGCAAATAATCTTTTTTTTCCTCTAATTTTAGGATATGTTTTAGATCACATATATAGCTAGTGCAGAAAAAAAAAAGATTGGTTTTCAGTTTATATTTTGTCTGTTATAACTATTCAAAGTTGGAGTTACCCAAAATTAACAGTTTTCATCTTCCACCTAATTTATCCTAGCAAATATATACACCATTTAAAATATATATATTGTTGAAGAGGACTCTCTCCTCTAGTGTTAAATATAATTTTTAAATTTTTTCGACATGATTTTCTATTAGTTTTTTTCTTTTTTTGAACAAGCGTGTTCTTAAATGTTAAAATACCCACTTTTAGTTTTTTCAACTTATAATATATTATATGTAATCAAAACACTCTAAAATTATATGACCATAATCTAGACTCTGAGCTCTATAAAAGGGTAGTATTTTTAGATTTTAAAACAAGTTGAGTTTTGATGGAGAGTTCAACTCCTAAACTGAGGTGTTTTTTAAATTTTTCATTTTTTGCTTATTTGGGTGTCACATGGGATGCCACATAGGTATGTTCAGCCAAAATAATTTTGGCCGAAACTAAGGCCAACCAAACATGGTCGCATGGATGACCACGACCCTCAAAGCTCATATATTAAAGAGTTTTTTTTTAATAAAAAAAATCAAAATAGTAAATTATTGCGACTTAAAAAATGTTTTTTAATAAAATCATATTTTAAATAGTTTTAAAGGCGTATTTTTCGCGTTAAAGGGCAACTACGAATTAAGATTATCACGAAGGTTTTTTTTTTGCAAGTTTATTTCTTATTTTAGTTTTTTGAGATCTTTTTTGTGTTTTTAATTAAAGCATTGTTCAATATTGAATTATGAACTTATCAATATTATTTTTGGTTTTTTTATCAAGAGTATATGGTTTTGTGTATGCAATTGAATTGAAGCTCTCAATTTGAACAATTTGTGCAATGGGGAATAAAAGGAACAGAACAAGAAAATATGATTGAATAAGGGATGACAAAATGAAAGGTCATACAAAACGTAATGAAGATGAACCTATTGAAGTTCAAGAATATGCAATTCTAGTAGGGGAACAAATTGGTAGTTTTGAATGTGGAAATATATCTTTTGACATGGGAAATTTGATAGCTCAATGAATGAGGATTCACTTTTTAGTCAAATTTCATCTAAAGAAAGGGTATCTAAAAGCACAATAAAAAATAATGCAAAAAATTTTGGGATGAATATTTTAAAAATAAAAGTTTGATTGGTAAAACACAATTATTTACTAGGTTATTTAGGAAAAAAAAAATGACTCATGTTTTGGAGTTATTAGGTGTTGATAACAAGAAAATCTCAGGAGACAATGTAAATCAAACAATAGTGAAATTTTTTTAAGATGCATTGAATGACATTAACAACTCAAGACGAGGAGTTGATTTAAGTGTTGCACGTAGAGAATTGATGGCTACTTTATCTAGTAGGAGGTTGACATAGAGAAAAAAAGTACATGCAATTTCTGATTTACTAAATGTATCTAGAAAAAATGTTCAAAGATATATCAGGGAGAGAAATATGTTAGATGAAAATATTCAAAAGAATTGGGTTAATATTTATAGACTTCCTTGAAAAGACAAAATTTTTGATGATGTAAAAAGATAGGTCATTGAATATTGTACCGCTCACTCTCGTGTTTCTTCTAATAGAATGGATACTATATAGATGAAAGATGAAGATACCGGTATGAAAACTACACATCCAAAATATTTTATAGATACAAAACAAAGTGAATTGTTTGAAGCATTCAAGCAAGAATTTTTAGATGTGAAAATATGTCAAAGAATGTTTGAGAAGTTGCGCCCTTTCTTTGTATGCATAAATAAGGTATGTGAAACTTGTTGTTTCTAAAATCATGTTGAGTTTCATCTATATTTTCAATCATATAAAAAATTTATGGAAATATTTAATTCAGATATGGTCATCCCTGGAAGTACGACACAATTTGTGAAGTCTATTTTATGTGATAAATCAGAAGATTCAGATGAGTTCAAAGTACAATGTATAAAGAGTGCATGCAGTGATTGTGGAGATTTACATAAATTTCCATTGCAAATTGAGAATATTAATGTTTCAAGACCAGTTTTGTGGAAGAGATTTGAATATGAGGCATAACGAACTAAGACAGTAGATGAATCCAAAAAAATTGTATTGAAGGACAGTGAATTTCCCTAGCTTGATTTTATGACTAGGTTCTGTACTATAATTTATCCACATATCCAACATTGTCATGGTGCACGATGGAAAGCTAAATAGTTTCATGATTCCAAAAATTGTTTTCCACCTGGTTGTATTCTTTCAATTGTAGATTTCTCTGAGAACTATACATTCTCCCCTCAATCAGAGAAATTTGTAATATTTGTGCAAGTGACCTATAGACACGCACAATTTGATTTGGATGAGGTAGAAAGTACCAATCCAAATGAACACATTATCATCAAGGAGGTCCATTTCTATACCAGCGATGATAGGAGCTATGTGGCTGATTATTTTGCAATATATTTTGAAGATATTGTGAACGACAGGATAAAGGATTCACAATACTGGAATTTGCCAGATGGTTGTGCAGGTAAGTGTATGCACTTCAATTCATTTTCATTCTTATTGATTACTTGTTAAATTATTAAATGATCATAATCTTGTATACAACAAATTAATCTTGCAGGACAATTTAAATTTGCAAAAGCCTTTAATTGGCTAGCTATGCAACATGCTAGATGCAATGTTAAGTTTCTATAGAACTCCTTTAAAAGTGGACATGGAAAATGAGATCACGATAGAACAGGAGCATGTGTGAAGCGTGCACTTTGCCAACATGAACTTGCAGGTACACATGGTGCAAACAGTAGTTTTATATATATATATATATATATATATATATATATATATATATATATTTCAAATAATATAATTTCAACTTAGATCTATTTTCTTTAAACTGATAGTTCAAAAATTTACAGGCAACATGATAGAGAATTCAAAGAAAATTGTTGAATGGTGTCAAAATTATTTTCCTAGTTAGGACACCAAATACAACAAACATCATTTTTGGGAAGTGAAAGGTAATTTATATTTTGTTGGAAAATTCTAAATTAAAATTTAATTTCGTGTTCATCTATATTATCATAATTGTTGATCTAAAAGTGTGCAAGTTTCATTTCATATTTGTAATAGATATAAACCAATCTAATCTTTACAATTCTCAAAGGATTGTTGGAATTAGAATTTTACATAAATTGATGAGTACCGGACAACGCAAGCCTCTATTGATTCAAGTAAGAGAAAAATCATTTTTTTGTGTTGACTGTGTTGTGGACAATCCAACGAGTCAATGTGAGAATATTTCAAATGGATATGTTTTTGATAGAAAAAGCAGCAAGAGGGTGCTGGCCCATGGAACACAGGACTAGTAGCACATTAACAGCATATTAATGGAACTAGTCAAAGCTTACAGCAGTTTAGCAGGATATCACAGACACCAAAAGTTTTGCCTCCATCAAAAACAAAAGTAACAGTTCTACTCAAAATGATTAAAACAGAGTAATTTCTATCAACAGTAGCATCAAAAATATTGTCACTAAGCCACGCAGGGCTCAACCAAACCAAAATAATAAACTTAACATTAACCCCAAACACAGAACAGGGGAACCGAGGGACAAGCCCAGCCAAAATAACCTGAACCATATGTAGCAACATTAATTCTTCTCTCCCAGCTATTTAGACAGTAGGGTTCTCACCCACTCCTCAAATGGATATATTTCATGATGGGATATGAAGGAGATAATCAAAATGCCTCCTTATGAAGATGATGATATTGACATAAACATTCATGATCCTATATATTCAGCTGATTATGAGCGTGTTTCTGATTTAGTTGTTACAGGTGCGTGCACATACATGTTCTTTTATTTAAATTTAATTTATTATACTTTTGATTTAAATTTAATATATAGAATCTGGATTTGTATAGGTGATAATTTTGTTGTGGTTGTGGATCCTAACAATGCAGAAATTTTAGATTACTATCTACTAAGATGCATGAAAGAAATTTATACAAGTTGCCAGAAGAAATTGTAGATAGTGATGGACAGTCATATCTGACTGGTTCACTAGATAAACATGCACCCATACGACACAACTGGTCTAAATATGATATAGCTACAACCTCTAAGGGAGATGGTATGTCTACTATCTGGTATGAATCATCACTACGAGATGCATCCTATGCAAGTGGAGGAATGCCAGAATAGGAACGTAACATGTATCTCCCTAAATGATCAGATGACATCTCCTAAACCTATGTCATGATACTCACAATACTACAAAATACATCCCTCTTGATCCTATCATCAGGTACACTCTATCCTGCAGCTATCATTTCCAAATCTTTTGGTATAACCAAAATGTTTGGACCCACCTTGGCCCACTTATTAGAGTGAACTGGGGCATTTGGCCCTCTGAATCTGTCAGATAATCCCCCCTCCCCTACCCAACATGATAGGGAAAATCTTTATAATAAACATCATGATGCAAATGAAATTCTGCAAATAATTATTTCCATAAATATAGTGGCAGCTCATACTTCTAGGGCCACCTATGATGAGAAGCCTGTTAGGAATTACAGTCCACGAGAAAAATGGAGAGGGGGGTGAATCCATTGTGAGACAAATTATTAAACATTAACATTTATAAACCAAAACTTCAATTCAAATGATAAAATAGTAAATGCCAAGACAATAACACAATCCTTTATTGTCGAGGAAAGCTTGTTAAAGGTAAAACCCCAGTGGGAATTAGCACCCACAAATGGTGTACTAAGAGTATACTATCCATGTTAAAAGATTTATCCCTGTAAGGAGCTTATTATAACATTACAGTACACAATCCCTATTGAAGGATATACCCTGTTAGGAGTCAAGAGTAACAGTCGGCTCACTGCCCAGCCACACTCCCCAAAGAAGGTTAAATGCCCTCAAGGATTTATAATCCGAACAAGTGTATATAAGAAATATACAATCTAGTGAACTATCTGATAGCAAGTGTCTTTGCTTGGTCAGTTCCAATGAAGTACTATAATCACAAACTCTACTCTACATCTAGTAGCCAATCAAGCCTCTTAGCTTCAACACTTTTTTGTCTTTCAATTACCTTCTCATCATACCACTATCACATCTTTTCAAAATAAAATATCTCTCATATATACCCTATTAAAATAATTGATTAGGTCAGTCAATTAATCTTTCCTAACATACAAAAAATTATTTAACCCCTTGATAAGATACACAAGGTACCTAAAACAAGTAAACATCAATTAAAATGCATCAGATATAATCCAAGATCTGCAATCCATGCTCGCAATCCATAGTGCACACTACATCTTTGAAGTCGGCCCCAAATAGGTATCCTCTAGAACACATGTCATAGCTAACGTCACCATCAATCACACAACTTGAGATCAACAAAAAACATTCCCAAACATGTCTATTTTCATCCCTTAAGCTTGCATAACCTGAATCATCATCACTTGTAAGATATCCTCAAAACATAGAGAATCACTCTGTTAAGCATCACTGTCACAATCCAGAAACTAGTCTTCCCAAAAAAATTTGTAGCAACTCCAATATACAATATTAAGCTAAGTGACCTTAGGAATAAGGTCATCACACATCCTTCTTCATATCCTCATCTTTTCTCATTCTGATTCATCCGTACAATGTCTATACACTTCTGTCAGTCATTATAAAATAGTAATAACCAATCAGTTCTCTCCATAGAAACATATGTTGACATCATTGATAAAACATAAATTACAACAACATCAGTAGTACCCAATTCTGATATCATCTAGCAATTTCACCCTTTGGCATTGATGGCAACATATGGGAAAATTTATCAACCCAAAAGTACTCTCTCAATACAATCTTCTCGATGTCCTCAACACAAGTCTCCCTAAAACAATAGGGATTTTCAAATAGAATCTCTCCCCCTTTGACAAAAATGGAAAAGAGGGCCAGCCTTAATCATCACACACTAAGCATTGACTACTTAGGTGGCTGGTGTGGACCCTCCTAACCTCTCCCTATCATCGTTTGCATTGTCGTTACTCCCATTCACGTTACTGCCACACAATTTTAAAATTTTGAACTATTTTCCCGCACGTCAATGCAAGTTAAAAATTTTGAACTATTTTTCCCTCTCATCAATGCAACAAAAAGGTTTGGACCCGAACAATTTTATTTTCACAGCCAAACTAGGAGCTTTGGAAGGGGAATATTCTGATTATAGTTGGAAATTTTATGTAGACATGTCTGCAAAATATGGATGCATAGGTGACAAACGTGAATTGTTTGACAAGATGCCTCTGATAAATTTGGTCTCATCGAATGCTATGATTGCAAGAGATCCATAAAATATATTTGCTGAAAGGATTTTGAAAATTTCAATCCAATATAATTCACAAGTTCAAAGCCATATCCTGAAATCTTTGCCAGCATCCTTCCTGCCTGTAACAAAATGGTGACAAAATGTCTTGAAAGCAATGTGATCTTGAATTAGAAAGCACGTGAGCGGGTTGGTGTATACCCTGAAAGAATTAGGTATCAAAGGAGTGGGTACATAAATTATTTGACAAAATATTATGGGAAATGAAAAATCATAATGAGGCACGTGAATTCTTTGACATAATGCCTCAAGAAATATGGTCAAATTGTTATATTATGTTAATACCAATATGAATGTCAATCAATGTTGATATGCAAACTTATTTTAAGATTATTGCAAATAATCCCCATGTCAAATGGATTTTAATGTCAATCAAATTTCTTTGCATCCAACCCTGTATGTAATACATGTAGAATTGAAGAGCTTGTATCTGTTTTAAATTTTACAAAAGTAAACGACTGTATAAAGTATATTGTTTTATGTGCATTTAAAATTTTATGTAATAATTGAAAATTAATTGTTTTGTTTATAGATTGGTTTTATATACAAAATATTAATATTTTAAAATCATTTATGGTTTTATTTTATGAAATTTAAATTTCATTTTAACAAACTATAATGCATATGAAAGATGAAAGATATTATAAAATATTATCGTATCAATGTATATAATGTCTATGATTAAAAAATCACAAATGTACAATATAATTTTTTGTATTATTCAAAATTATTTTATTGTACAATAATAAATAATAATTTGAATATTTTTAATACCAAATTAAATAATTTTAAATATTAAATGTCATGTCTCTACATATGCATAAGAGAATTTGTAGAGATGAATTTAACATTTTAAACAAGAGTTAGAAAATGAATATTTTTTTCCCTATAATTCTATATATATTTCTTAACCATTCGGAAATCATGATGTGCTCTCAAACAAAACAAAGCAAGGCTTCACTCACATCATGAACAAGTCAAACATATAAATTTTATTTCAAAATTATGTTCACAATTAGACAATCTTTTCCATTTAATAAGATTGTACTGCATAACATAGACAATTATTTCTAAGATACCAAGATAGAAATTATCCATAACTTATGTGTATGGGAAGTAAAGGATAAGGGAAAGTGTATCTAATACAACAAGTGTATGGGATATAATCAAGGAGTAGAATGTAAAGGTCAGATTAAAGTGGTAATTCATGTTTCAATATATCACCTTTAGTGACTTTTAGAGGGAATTCTTATCTTCCACATATAAATAAAACCTATATAAAATCTCTTATAACCTATCGTAAAGGGTCAAAACCCATGTAAACTCAAATTTCAATCTATTATACCAATTTTAGATTATTTATTGTTTAATTTCATTTCATATATTTTTCAAACTTTTATGTTTGTTTTATTTCTATAATTTGATACATTTAATTCAATGAATATTAAATCAATCCAGTATGTGTTTATACCATTGATACTTGGTTGATGGTGATCCAATACATGTGGTAGAATTGAACATGTTTGTGCAAACCAAATCATGTACATAGTTTCTGCTCCTTAAACATTGTGTCATCTTATACTTTAGTTGTGGGTAATTTAAGATGACTAAAAAGTAGTTACAGGTTCAGTTTGAGAATAGTCCTCAAATTTATTTCAAAATACTTAAACTATCTAGTTAATATAATTCAACTTACTAAATCTAACAACTTCTTTAATGATTGTATTACCCATGTCTTCAAATTAATCTTCAAATTGACATGTCCTTGACAATGAGATCATTTAAAGATGGTGTAATTTGATAAGATGCTAGCTCCAAACCACAATAAAATATAAATTGAGTATGATTGGGATAGTTATAAATTTTATTATAAATATATTGCCCATGCCTTCAAAATAACTTTGAAACTGGTATATCCTTGAAAATGGTAACATTTTTTGGTGTTCAAAATTATAATTCTCTAAATCTATAAAAGTAGGATTCTTCCTAAGCACTGGGGGTGTCAAACTTAAAAAAATATCATCAAACTCATGACTAGGTAAGGTATCTTTGTACTAATTACTAAGGTGGATAATACCTTGTTTGATTTTGGGATCCACTAAACCTAGAATGTAATTCCTAAAGGTATCTTAAATAGCTTTTATATCAAATGAACATAACATGATAATTTAATAGATCTAGTATTTAAAACCAATGTATACTGAACTAATGACATATAACTGATTAAATGTTTGATAATGTTAAGTTGTAGATAATGCAAGACATTAAATCAATTTATGGTTTGTATTGTCATTGATGTTAACTTGATATCATCTGTACGGTCATGTATATAATTCCACAGACTTCAGAGAATCAATGGAACAATGATTATGGTTTTAGCAATGCATAAAAGTCAAGTATTCACTAAGTGATAGATAACACCGACGGAGTACACACCATCAGTAAAGGCAAAGAACCAAAGTCACAGTGATGCCCGATGAGTAGAAGACAGTATTGCCCGACGAAGCAAAATCACAGGATGCCCGGTGAGCCGAGAACAGAGTTGCCCAACGAGTAAAATCCAATGATGCCTGACGGATGAAGATCCCGAAGCTGACTAGAGTCACACTGACAGAACTGGCAGTTTTCACCGATGACTAACTGTAGAGTTGACCGATAGAACAGAGAGTTCAGAAAATGAAAAAATATCTAGCTGGCAAGAGCTAAAGATAGACTTAACTGGTTTTTTTCATTGTTTTATTTGACCAGAGTTAAGTGATTGATTTAAAGAATATTTGTACAAGTGGCATAAAGATAACTACGAGATAAATCAGGAGTTATGCTTTAAATCAGATTGGTTTGATTGTTTTTCACACTAAGAATCAAGAATCAAGAAATGGTGAATATCATGTTTAGATAAGAGACAAGCTTAATTCTTTTCCATATTACAAAGAGGGGGAGTGAATAGAAAGAGAATGCTGAAGAGAAACTGGTGAAGGATAACTTCATACAACCTTGATCAATCAAGTTGAAGGAGAGCTAAAGAATTTTGCAGACACCGATGAATAGTGAAGCACAACATCACAGAGAAGAAAGTGTGGAGCACAATGAATTAAATTGATACATTGATCAGAGAGATAATGTGCTTAAATAGATCAAAAATCTGCAATTCAAGTTGCATTAGAAACAGGTCATTGTGTTTCAGTTCAACCATTGAAGCATCAACTCTCTTAATAGAGCAGGACTTAACAGTCTTCTATATATTGAGGTACATCCCAAGGAGTGCCAAAAAGGTTGATTCATGAAAGTAGCACTAAATTTTCCTAAAGCCTATTACAGTCTAAGAAGGAGCCTGATTCAAGGAAAGAAGGAAACTAAGATGCTTGATACTAAGTGACAACCTAAATGTATAAAATCCTCTAACAAGGTCACACCTAATAGTGTGTTTGTAACCTTTAACAGGGTTGGCTCCTAACAGGGCTTACTTTAGAAGAGTGAAGAATTCAGGGTACCGGTCCCAGTGGTTTTTCCCTTAACAGGGTTTCCACATTAAAATACAAGTGTTATGTGTGTATGGTTTATTACTTTACTATTTTACATTTCACATATGTATTTGTGGATTTATCAATATACTCTACATATTTAGTGAGTGTCGATAAATAAGTTTAACTGCTTATCGATAATAAAGGAGAATAAGGTCAGAAAATGAAAACTGATAGACAGTTAATTATTATAAAGTATTTCATAGCATCCATCTTGTAAGGGACATAATAATCCAAGGTTTATTTGATTGGTGGTTAGAATAAAGAAAAGTTTTTGAAGCCACTGATTCACCCCCCCCCCCCCNCTGATTCCCCCCCCCCCCCCCCCTCAGATATTATTAACAATTGGTATCAAAGCTTGTGTGCTTAGAAGGAAGGTTTCAAGACCTAAGTCAGGATCACAAGATGAACAGACGAGATGTACCCAAGTTGAACAAAAAAGACAACTTTGCTTCATGGAAGAGAAGGATAAGACTCCACTTATCAGGTATTGGTAATGATGTTACTCAATACTTAGATACTAAATATGTGTTTCCTACAAGACCTTTGATAGTAGATCAATTGAGAGAGAAGCATGAGCATAACTGCATGGTTATAGAGCTTTATTCCTCACTCTCCGATGTTGAATTTGAAGATGTCAAGGATTGCAAAACTGCAAAGAAAATGTGGGAAAAAGTAAAGCTTGTACATGGAGGTGATACAAATGTTTAGAGAGCCAAGGGAGAAATCCTTAGAGGAAAATTTGATGATCTCATAATGAAAGAAGGAGAAAACATCACACAGTACAAGACAAGAATAAAAGTATTCAATGCTATACAAGGTGTTGGAGGTACACTTGAAGAGGAGACAGTGGTAAGTAAAATCTTAAGAACCTTACTACCTGTATATGCTATTAGATTTTCTTCTATTCAAGAAATGAGAGTAGTAGAAAACAACACAGTTACTCTTGATAGTTTAATTGGTAGATTGATTTCATTTGAGATGAATAACTTTGATAATAGTGTCTTACCAAACTTAGAGTCTACATTTAAGTCTTCTATGAGAATAAGCAAATCAAGTCAAAGACACACATCTAGAAGAGATAGTGAAAGTGAAAGTGAATAAGAAGGTCTAGATTTAATAGAAGCACTCATGGCAAGGAGAATGCAGAGAGGCAAAGGTAAATACAAATGAAAGTTACCACTTGTATACTTTAATTGTAGAGAGATTGGACACTTTGCTGCAAGATGTCCTAACAGAAGAAAAGAGGACAAAGGTAATGACAGATGTTTTGAGAAGAAATCTGACAGAGGTGATAACAAGGATTATAGAAGTTATGAAGAATCAGAAAGAAGAGACCCAAGACTACAAGGATAAAGGCAAGAAGGCTAGCCACCTAGTTGCTTGCAAAGATGAAGATACTGACACTGAACCTGATGAAGACATTGAGATGGTATTTGTGGCTGTGAAAGATGATTCAGATGAAGATGAAAGTTATGTAGAAACTGCACTCATATCTAAGGTTAGCAAGAATGACTTCTGGATTATAGATAATGGCTAAACTCACCACATTAATGGTGACAAAGAAAAGTTTAATACTTTTGAGTATTATAATGGTGGTACAATAGGAATGGGTAATGATACACCTTGTTCGGTTGAAGGTAAAGGAACTATAATGTTGAATAACCTGATTAAATGTGAAAATGATTATTGGGTAAAATGATTGAATTATAATTTGTTAAGTGTTTCTCAGCTGAATAATTCAGGTCACAGAGTAGCATTTGAGAGCAAGAAGGAAAATATATTCGATGAATCAGGAAAAATGATTGGTATCGGTGAATGAAATAAAGGTAACTTATTCTTTTTGAATGATACTAACACCACTTGCTTAATGACTAGAAATGAAGACATATGGTTATGGCACAAAATATTTTTTCATGTGAATTTTGACAACATGATAAAAATAAGCAGAAGAAGAAATGTAAGGGGCTTACTGACAATGATAAAGCCAGACAACATCATGTGCAAAAATTGTCAAAAAGGTAAAATGACAAATTCTAGTTTCAAAAGTAAAACCCATACATCTGATGATATTCTAGAATTAGTCCATACTTATTTATGTGGACCTATGAGGACAAAGAGCTATTATGGAGATATATATTTTATTCTCTTTGTTGATGATTACTCTAAAATGATGATAGTTATGTTTCTAAGAGATAAATATGAAGCATTTAAGATGTTTAAGTGGTATAAGGCTATGGTAGAACAACAAAGTGGTAAGGATTTGAAATGTTTGAGATTAGATAAAGGAGGAGAATTTATATCAGATGAATTCACTAATTTTTGTAATGATCATGGTATAAAAAGGCAGGTTTCTTCACCAAGAACACCACAGCAAAATGGGATTGCTGAGAGAAGGAATAGATCAATATTTGATTGTGCAAGAACACTAATGATAGAAAAAGACATCACCCAAATCTTTTGGAGGGAAGCTGTCAACACTGTTGTTTATACACTAAATAGAGTACAATTGAAGAAGGACACAAACAAGACACCTTATGAGCTATGGTATGGTAAAACACCCAATGTAAGTTACTTCTAGATATTTGGTAGTCAATGTTATGTCTTAAGGATGATAGAAATGGATAGCTTGATGCCAAAAGTGATGAAGTTATTTTTCTAGGGTATTCTACCAAAAGAAAAGCTTTTAAATGTCTTATCAAGGCCTCTAACAAAATAGTTGAAAGTGCAAATGTAAAGATTGATGAGTTTGCAAAAAAGAATGAGCTGGAAAGCACAAAAGAACTAGAGGACTACAACAAGTTTGTATATTGTGAAGAACCCAACACTCTACCTGAGAAAGAGTGCTTAATCCTTGAACAACAAAATGTTGCAACCGACGGTCAGACTGGTGTTACTGACAGTTAGGATAATAATCAAGATAATGTGCAAGGTAATGAAAATCAGGAAAATAATTAAGATGATAGACAAAGAACTGTACCTGTACTTGAAAGATATGTAAGAAGGAACCATCCATAGATCCAGATCATAGGAGATAATAAATCTAGTACTAGAACAAGAAGTAAGTCTTTAACCTCAAATTGTTTAAATTTGTGAGTTTGAGCCAAAGTCTATCAATGTTGTACTAGATAATGAAGAATGGATAAGTGCTATGAATGACGAGATTGAGCAGATTGAGAAGAAAAAAACATGGTCACTTGTGCCAAGACTAGATGACAAGAATGTCATCAGTACAAAATGGATATTCAAGAATAAGTTGAACGAGAATGGTGAAGTCACAAGGAACAAAGCAAGACTAGTATGCAAGGGGTATGCACAAGAAGAAGGTATAGACTATGGAGAAACCTTTGCACCCAT
>MU225193.1:1067266-1084206 GCA_018584345.1 Thuja plicata | reverse complement strand
ATGGCTACTGGATGTAAGTTAACAAAGGAAGACAAGACAACAGAGGTAAATCAGACTTTGTACAGATCAATGATTGGAAAACTCATGTATGTTGTACACACTAGACCAGATATTGCACATGCAGTAGCAATTGTTGCTAGATTTTTTGCTAACCCCAGGGAATCACATATGAATATTGTGAAAAGAATCCTAAGATATCTAAAGAATACTGAGGAATTTGGCTTATGGTATAAAAGAGAAGGCAAATTTGAACTAAAAGTGTTTACTGACGCTGATTGGGCTAAAATATTGATGATCGGAAGAGCACAACTAGAGGAGCATTCTTTATGGGTAACAGACTTGTCACATGGATTAACAAGAAGCAAGGATGCATCTCACAGTCTACTGGAGAAGAAAAATATGTTGTTGCTATTGCAAATTGCTCAAATATTGCATGGATCAAACAGTTGCTGGGAGGTATGCATATGAAGATCTTAGAACTAGTGACTATCTATTGTGATAACACCAGTGCAATAAACATTTCCAAGAATCCATTCATGCATTCCAAGACTAAACACATTGCAATCAAGTATCATTATTTAAGAGAAAAATTTCAAGAAAAATAGGTGATACTTAAGTACGTGCAACCAAAAGAACCATTAGCTGATATCTTCACCAAGCCACTGCCCAAGGATACGTTTGAGTACTTGAGAAAGAGACTAGGGGTCAAACCCTTGTCCACCAGTCAGTAAAAGACTGAAGGCTACATTAGCCTATATATTATCAAAATATCATTCATGTTGATGCAAGAAAAAGGATGAACTTCAAAGCTACATCTATATATGTAGAAAGGTATATATCAAAACCGAGCACCAGAGCATATTGTTGTATTGCTAATGGATAAGGGAAATTCAAGGAATATATTATGGATGGAAGAAAATGATTATTTGACATTAATGTCTGATATCCGTACGATATTTGTTTGGAATTATTGTCAAAGGGAGAGAAAGTATCCATATTATAACATTCTTTATCCATATTATCACATTCTTTATCCATATTATTGCAGTCTTCATAAAAAGAAGAAAGATTATCCATTATCAGATTACTCCAATAGGGAGAGATTATATCCAAAGGGAGAGTTGCTGACAAGAGATAGAGACATCAAAGAAGAAGAATAGTCAAAAGAGAGATATTAAAACAAGGAAAGGATGCAACACATTAGAATAAGAACACAGAGAACTGCAAGAATCAAATCTAAGCTAACACAGAGCTTACCGACAGTTAGACATTTTTATTGATTATCAAAACAAACTGTTTGGTAGTTTGATGAATCTCAACAATTGTATTTTATATTGTATTAGAAATAGTATAGTGTGATAATATTGTATGTTTCCATCAATGCCAAATGGAGAGATTTATGACATGTAACTGATTAAATGTTTGATAATGTTAAGTTGAAGATAATGCAAGACCTTAAACTAGTTAATGGTTTGTATTGTCGTTAATGTCAACTTGATATCATCTGTATGGTCATGTATATAATGCCAAAGACTTTAGAGAATCAATGGAACAAAGATTATGCTTTCAAAAATGCATAAAAGTCAAGTATTCACTAAGTGACAAATAATACCGACGGAGTGCACACCATCAGTAAAGGCAAAGAACCAAAGTCACAGTGATGCCCGACGAGTAGTAGACAATATTTCCCAATGAAGCAAAATCACAGGATGCCCGACGAGCTAAGAACAAAGTTTCCTGATAAGTAAAATCCAATGATGCCCAATGGATGGAGATCCTGAAGCTGACTAGAGTCACACTGAAAAAACTGGCAGTTGTCACTGACGATTAACTGCAGAGTTGACCGACAGAACAAAGAGTTCAGAAAATGATAAAATATCTAGCTGTCAAGAGCTAAAGATAAACTTAACTGGTTGTTTTCATTGTTTTATTCAACCAGAGTTTAGTGATTAATTTAAAGAAGATTTGTATAAATGGCATAAAGATAACTACGAGATAAATCAAGAGTTATGCTTTAAATCAGATTGGCTAGATTGTTTTTCATGCCAAGAATCAAGAATCAAGAAATGGTGAATATCATGTCTATATAAGAGAGAAGCTTAATTCATTTTCGTATCATGAAAAGGGGGAGTGAATAGAAAGAGGATGTTGAAGAGAAACTGATGAAGGATAAATTTATACAATCTGAATCAATCAAGCTAAAGGAGAGCTAAAGATTTCTACAGATGCTGACAAACAGTGAAGCACAACATCACAATGCAGAAAGTGTGGAGCACAAAGAGTTAAATTGATACATTGATCAGAGAGGTAATGTACTTAAATAGATCTGAAAATCTGCAATTCAAGTTGCATTAGAAACAGGTCATTGTGTTTCAGTTTAACCATTGAAGCATCAAGTCTCTTGATAGAGAAGGACTTAATAGTCTTCTATATATTGAGGTATATCCCAAGGAGTGCCAAAAGGTTTGATTCATGAAAGTAGCACTAGATTTTCCTAAAGCCTATTAATAGTCTAAGAAGGAGGTTGATTCAAGGATGGTAGCAAACTGAGATGCCCGATACTAAGTGACAACCTCTATGTATAAAATCCTCTAACAAGGTCACACCTAATAGTGTATTTGTAACCTTTAATAGGGTTGGCTCCTAACATGGCTCACTTCAGAAGAGTGAAAATTTTTGGGGTATCGGTCCCAGTGGTTTTTCCCTTAACAGGGTTTCCACATTAAAATCCATGTGTTATGTGTGTATGGTTTATTACTTTACTATTTTACATTTCACATATTCATTTTTGGATTTATTGGTATACTCTACATATTTACTGAGTGTCAGTAAATAATTTTTACTAATTATCGGTAATCAAGGAGAATAAGGTCAGAAAAGGAAAACTGACAGAGCGTTAATTATTATAAAGTATTTCATGGCATGCATCTTGTAAGGGACATAATAATCTGAGGTTTATTTGATTGGTGGTTGGAATAAAGAAAAGTTTTTGAAGCCACTAATTCACCCCCCCCCCCCCCCCCCCCCCCCGCTCTCAGATATTACTAACATGAACCACTATATATATCACTAGGTGAAGACAAAATAATTTTATATGATATGTATTAAGTTACTATAAAACCTTGCATATTCACCAATTAATGATAATATTATCATAATCCCTTAAGATAATTTATTTAACAATAAATAAAAAATAGATAAAGTCTAGACATATTAGACATGATCTTGTGATGATTTAGATTTTTTAGTTCATGTAAAATGGTTCTCTCATATATAACACAAACTAATGACCAATATGCATATCTAATTCCAACTTCTGATCTATTGGTCAATGATGTTTTTAATTTTGGTATATGGTAGATCATAACTTCCAAGCCCAGTGGATATTCATTGGGTCATAATGTTCAAGAACACCTTGAGGAATAGTAAATTATAATTTGAAGGAAAATGAGTTGTGCATATACATATACACCATGAATAATGATTTTTTTTAAAAATATTTTTAGTTGTAATGTTGTAAATTACACCCTATGTAATTATTCATTGCATAATGCCTCCACTTTAGAAAAAAATAAAAATCCCACCTAAGCCTTCATATCATCCTACCTATCTTGTCATTTCACCTATCTGGATTCTTGACCATGCGACCTATTTGGTATAGGATGTGTGCATGTCATAGAGACATCTGTGGTGCACATTCATTCTCTAAATTTGTAGAGTGAAGGTGGTTGTTGGGATGTTACACCTACTATTTTTGGAAGTATAAAACCACCCTAAATAGTCCACCAATGTTGAGAATCCTATAACCATGTTTGAATCCATCTTTAGCCTTATTTTCAATCTCTTAGTCATTTGAATCAATCACATACACTTTCTAAGCATTTTCAATCTCTCTTGAGGTCTCATCTACCATTTTTTATAGTTTCTGGCTTATTGTTTTCATTTTATTGTTGTTACGTCACTCTCCCTCATGCACACAAGCTTTATCTCACCTTCAACCCATCAAGCTTCGACTTTGTGGCTTTGAAGGGGAGTAATCTAACCCGAGCACTCTCTTTATTCAATTTAGCATTTTGTATCGCTTATCATTTTTAACTTGTTAAATCATTTTATCGTTACTAGTTTATCTATCATGTCTTGGTTGTTCTTGGAGGTTGAAACACAAAAAAAAGATTGTGACTTTAGTAGGCCTCTAAAAAAACATCCCAACACTTTTATTGGTAGCTCTTTCATTTTCAATAGTTAGAATATTTTGATAAATTTATAAAGCATACTTATCTTTGTTTATTTATCTTGCATTCATATTTATGTCAAAATATAGGTGAATTAATTGATCCCCCTAGCTCATGAGTGCACTAGTTTAGTGAGGTGGCACAAGGATCGATTTTTTCCTTAGGATTAAATCAATCTCAAGGGAAGTGAATTCCCTTCTCCATATTAGTTATTCATCTCAGACTATAGAATGTACTTTGTAATAAAAAAAAATTTCTTACTATTGGATGATATTAGATTTGGGTAATACTGATGCTGTTGATATTCATATTTTGTCACTGATGTCAACATATGTTTCTGTGGAGAGAACAAATTGGTTATTACTATTGTATGATAATTGATAGAAGTGTACGGACACTGTACAGATGAAACAGAATGATCAAAGACAAGGATATGAAGAAGGATGTGTGATGACCTTATCCCTAAGGTCTCTTGGCTTAAGATTTGATATTGGTGATGTTACAGATGTTTTAGTAAAGACTAGTTTCTGGACTATGACAGTGATGCTTGACAAAGCAGGTCTCTGTGTTTTGGTTATATCTTATAGGAGAAGATGTTTTAGGGTATGCGAGCTTAAGGGATGACATAAGACATATTGAGGAATGTTCATTTTTTATTGATAGTCATGGATATGTTGGTGATGTCAGCTGTGGCATGTATTTTGGAGGAGGCCTATTTGGTGGTTGACTTCATAGATGTAACATGTATTATGGATTGTGAGAATGGATTGCAGATCTTGGAGTATATCTCATCTATTGTAATTGATGTTTACTTGTTTTAGGTACCTTTTATATCTTAGAAAGGGGTTAAATAATCATTTGTATATTGGGAAAGATTAATTGGCTGACCTAATCAATTATTGTAATAGGGTATATATGAGAGATCTTTTCTTTTGAAAAGATGGAAGTATGATGAGAAGGTAATTGTGAAGACAGAGAAGTGTGGAAGCTGTGAGGCTCTATTGCTTGCTAGATGTAGAGCAGAGTCGGTGATTATAATACTTCATTATAACTGATCAAGAAAAGACAGTTGCTATTAGACAGTTCACTGGATTGTATATTTTATATATACACTTGTTCGGATTGTAAATCCTTGAGGGTGGCTTTAACCTTCTTTGGGAAGTGTGCTTGGGAAGTGAGCCCATTGTTACTCTGGACTCCTAATAGGGTCTATCCTCTAACAAGGACTATGTATTGTAATGTTGTAATAAGCTCCTAATTGGGATAAATCTTTTAATAGTGATACTATACTCTTAGTACATCATTTGTGGGGTGCTAATTGCCACTGGGGTTTTACCTTTAACAGGATTTCCTCGACAATAAAGGATTGTGTTATTGTGTTGGTATTTACTATGTTATCATTTGCAATGTGGATTTAGTTTATAAAGTATAAATTGTAATATTTTGTATCACAGCTAATGCACCCCCCTCTCAGTTGTGCGTGTGGACTGTTATTCCTAACAATTACAAAGCTTTTCACAATTTATAATTTTATCTTATTCACTTCATATTCTATTACAATCACACAAAAAACTATGTTGAGGAAAAATCCTATGTTAGAACTTCCCAAAATATATATAAATATAATCATGGTACATTCATTTACAAGAATCATTTACAATAAAAATATTATTATAATTTGTAAATATATGTTTCTCTATTGGAAACTAGATTTACAAAGGTTGAAACCCTATAATTTCCTTCAAGTTACAATCATGTTGAGACTAAAGAAATGACCAACCCTTAGAGTGACAAGAAAACTAGTATATGTAGATCCATAAACTAGGTGCCTAGTTTACATATGAGATCCTTAAAATGATGAAATCATATGATATGAGGAAACTTATCAATCTCAAATCACAACAATCAATATCTAATGGTTCATGACTAAAATGCCATTAAACAATTCCTATAAATATGTCCAAAGTACTCCAAGAGGCATGGAAGAACATTCTATAAAATTGTAAATCATTCTTTTATTTGTTGATCCTTTTATATTTGGAATGAAATCAACGGATGAGCATATAAAATTTACTAAAAGACATGTTCAGGGATGGTGGGAATATTATCAAGCTTAAAACCCTAACCATCATATTAAGTTTATCATGGGTCACCTTCAAATTTAATTTTATTTCAATTCACACTTTTTGAATAAAGATTATGTTTTGGGCACTAGAAAACTTGATCTAGTAGTTAAACAACCTTATTAAGTCATTTATATCATTCTATGATGTGTTGGGATTTAAGTTATGTAAATTGGGGGGGACAGGGAGGAATTGAAAAAAAGGCATTTTGAAGATAAAATAAAATCTCAAAGTATCACAATTCATTCATGACAAACAACTCTTACCACTTATAAAGAATTGAAATTAACTCAAGGTTTCAAGGAGTCAAGGATATCATGGAAAGGGTACCCATGCAGAATAAATTTCAAAATAATGATAAGTTGAGAGAAATATTAGTGTTTTGGTGGAAATGGGTGATTTAATATAGAAGTTGATAGTTCAATAAGAATAAACAAAAAGTCAAAATTGAGGGAGAAGGGAAAATTGAAAGCAAAAGTTCAATAGGTTGACAAAAGAAAATGTAAAATTGGACTTAGAAAGACATGAATGCATGAAGAAGTGTCAAAGTTAGAAAGTATTACAACCTAGAAAAAGTTAGAGAATAGCCAAAACAACCCTATAATTAGAAACACTAGGATTTTAGCATTTGGTATAACATGATAGGCCTAGGGGATGAACAAAGGGAACAAAAAATAAACTTAATTAGGGAAGGACCACTTGTGATTTGTCAAATTGATTATAAATTTTAGGTCAAACAAAGTCAAGACACACAAGGAAGTAACTAATTGAAGCATAAATGACACAATCAAAATGTGAACTAATACCTTGGACTTGTTTGCAAGGATATATAATTGCTTGTTGTTTCTTTCTAAGTTAAAATAAATGAACTAAAGGGATTAATCTAAATGCAAGAAATAATTGACTATTAGATATAGTTTTGTATTTCCCTAAATTGAAATGTGAATCAATTTTCTAATCAAGTTTGAAATCTTTTTAAAGGTAATTTCAACAAGCATTTTTATTTTATTTTAAAAATGTTATTAATTTGATTCATTGATTATCTAGGATCTATTAGCAAGAACTTTATCAAGCTTCTTGCCTTGTGATGTTAGCAAGAGATTTTTAAAATGATTTAGATTAATTATTTAAAATTGAAACTAAATCTACAATCTTTTTAAGCAATATTCTAATGTAATGGATCTAATAAATTTTTATCTAATTACTTTTAATCCATAATGTAATGATAGAATATTACCAATCTAGACAAAGTTAAAGATAATTAATCTATTTTCCATTCTAATATAAGTTTTTTTTAAAACAAATTAATCTAATATTCAAAATAATGAGAAAATTTGAATCACACCTAGAAATTAGTAGCGAAGAAGCTTACTAAAGATACGATATATATGTCCTCTTTGGCACGGATGTTGTGTTCTCTTATCTCATGTCTAGATTGGAGTGCTTTGAATAATAGAAGAAGTATAGGAAAATAGGAAAGTAAGGGAAGTGACTCATTAGCCTACTTGCACAACTATGGAAGAAGGGGCAAGATAATGAAACTTTCACAAAATGCTTCCAATGAAGAACCCAGCTAAGGACGCTTAAACTCAAATTTTCAAAACAAAATCATGATTAGGAATATGATCTAATAGAGATATGTATTGTTATTATAAAACCCAACTGATATTGAAATTAGACGCCAAAAATGGTAGAGAATAAACCAGAATACAAATTTTTTACACATCATTTTGGAATTTTGAGGTACAAATTTCTTGGAGGCATCCTATCTATGCTTCCATAGTTTGCATACATGTCTACCAAGGTAGTTGCAGCTGCATCATCTAACAAAATTTCTATTTCCTTGTCCTATGATGGATGCCAACATCTTGTTCCAAAGCTCCCATTTTGGCACAGGTGGGGAAGATGTTTGCAAAGGTTGTGACTCCAACCTGCAGATTTCTTAAAAATAAAAAGTCTTGAGATTTTAACATATTAGAACCTTCTTAACTACTTAAATTTTATCATATCCAAAATTTTTTAACTATGAGAAGCAGTGTGCTAAGACCTTATTTTACCTGCAAATTTGTGAGTGCTTTCTAATTCAAGATCGCATTCCTTTCAAGACATTTTGTCACCATTTTGTTACAGGCACGAAGGATGCTGGAAAAGATTCTAGGATATGGCTTTGAACCTGTGAATTATATTGGATTGAAATTTTCAAAATCCTTTCAGAAAATGCATTTCGTGGATCTCTTGTAATCGTAGCATTTGATGAGACCAAATTTCTCAGAGGCATCATGTCAAACAATTCATGTCTGTTGCCTATGCATCCACATTTTGCAGACATGTCTACATAAAATTTCCAATTATAATCATAATATCTCCTTCCAAAGCTCCCAGTTTGGCTGTGCAAATAAAAATGTTCAGATCAGAACCTTTTTGTTTCATTGACGGAAGGGAAAAAAAGTTCAAAATTTTTAACTTGCATTGACGGGCGGGAAAATAGTTCAAAATTTTAAACTTGCACTGTAGTAACATGAATGGGAGTAACGATAATGGAAATGATGATGGGGAGAGGTTAGGAGGGCCCACACCAACCACCTAAGTAGTCAACGCTTAGTGTGTGATGGTTAAGCCAGCCAGAAAAGGGTTCCATAACTCTTCTTCGATCTTCTGTAAGGTGTACACTTTTCAAATCTTCATGTCTAGCAGTCAAGTGCAAAATCACCCAAATGTGCTCTATAGTATTCTTACGATCACTCCCCTTGAGGAGTAGATCCATACATCAAGTCCATAAAATAATATAGCACTGAAAGCCACTAGACTGATGCATGCTTGCATCAATTAATTACCACAAGGAGGGGCTTTCACCCCAAGCATGCTTCTAAGATACTCAAAATCATCTTTTGGCAAAGGTTTTGTAAATATATATGCATTTTCTTCCTTTGTGAAAACATACTCCAGTCTAATCTCTTTCTCTGCTACCTTGTCTCTCAAGAAATGATACTTAATAAAAATATGTTTAGTCTTTGAATGCATTACACGATTCTTTGACATATTCACTGTGCTAGTGTTATCACAATGGATAACCACTGGCTCTTCAAAAATTATTCCAATGTCCTTCAATATTTGTTTCATCCAAACAACTTGTGTATAATTTATAGTAGCAACAACATACTCAGATTCAGTAGTAGACTAAGAAATATAGTCATGCTTTTTACTTAACCATGAAACCAACCTTTTTCCAAGGAAAAATGCTCCACCACTTGTACTCTTTTTATCATCCACATTACCTATCTAATCAACATCAGTATAAACTTGTAAAATAAAGTCATCTAATTTTTCATACCATAATCCAAACTCTATTGTTCCTTTCAAGTATCTGAAAATTATTTTCACAACGCCAAGTTGTGTCTCTTTAGGATTTTCTTGATATCTTGCCACAATTCCATCTGCATTGGAAATATATGGTCTGGTGTGAGTTAGATATTGTAGACCTCCAATCATTGATCTGTACTTTGTCTAAAAAACACTATGAGTTACATCATTACTAGTAAGTTTATAACTAGTCACCATGGGTGTCCCAACAGGTTCAAAATCTTCCATTCCAAACTTCTTCAACATTTCCTTAAGGTTCTTGGTTTGAGATATAAAAATACCATTCTTATTCTAATTAATTTTCAAACCAAGAAAAGATATGGACATTTCAAATTCAATTTCCATTTCTTTAGAAAAAATTTTACTCATTTTATCATTGCCTCCAAAAATGATATCATTAACAAAAAACTCTATGAGTAAGATTCCATCTTCATCAGTTCTTAAATATAAATTATTGTCTGTATTACCTTTTCTGAAACCAAGATGAAGTAGATACCTATCTAGTCTTGCATACCATGCTCTTGGTGCTTGTTTCAGTCTATACAATGATTTCTTCAACTTACAAACCATGTCTTCATCTTTTGTCAAAGCAAATCCATCAGGTTTCTCTATGTATACTTCTTCTAAATCTCCATTCAAGAATGCAGTTTTCACATCCATCTGATATACTTTAAAGTCTTTATGTGCAGCATAAGAAAGAAATAATCTCATAGCTTCCAAGCTAGCATTGGGAGAAAATGTTTCTTCAAATTCTATGCCTTCTTGTTGCGAGTAGCCTTTACAAACCAATCTAGCATTATTCTTACCATTGTTCCTTCCTCATCCATTTTGTTTTTGAAAACCCATTTAGTTACTATCACATTTTTATTTTTAGGTATTGGAACCAGTTCAAAAGTGTTGTTTTTCTTTATCTGTTCTAGTTCTTCCTGCATAGATTTAGTCCAAGATTCATCTCTATATGCTTCATCAGTAGTATTTAGTTCAACCTGAGCAACCAAACAAATTTCATCTCTTACTTTTGATCCTATCATCATTCCTTTACTAGCATTACCACTGATTTGATTTTCAAGATGGTTCATCTTAACATACCTCAAAGTCTTAGGAGTTTTAGTAAGCTCAATTGATTCATCTTCTATCTCATCATAATCTCATCATCAATCTCAAAAGGTTCTGTGGGATCAATAGTGACCTCTTTTATCTCTACAATCTGACCAAAGTCATACATTCTTTCCTGAATCTGAAAATTTTCATCTATCCTCACATTATCACTTTCAATCAAGTTCCTCAATCTTAGATTGAAACATTTCTAGGCTTTACCTTAGTAGAATAACCAAGGAAGACACCTTCATCACTTCTAGCATCAGACTTCCCTATCTCATCATCTCTTTTGATATAGAATTTACTTCCAAATATTCTAAAATATTTTACAGTAGGAGTATGATCAAACTATAATTCATAAGCAGTCATACTTGTACATTCTCTGATCTGAATTATGTTCAAGGTGTACACAATAGTAGAAACAACTTCCCTCCAATGAACATGTGATACATTTCCTTCCAGTAGCATACTTCTGACAGCATCTAATATTGTTATGTTTCCTGGATCTTCTATCTCATTTTGTTGTGGTGTCCTAAGAGCATATGTCTATCTAAATATTTCATGCTCTTTGAAATAGGTATTAAATAAATCTGAAGTAAACTCACCACCTCTATCTAATCTCAAAAATTTTATCTTCAAACCTGATTCATTCTCAACTTTTGCTTTGAATATCTTGAATTTTTCAAATGCTTCAATCTTCTCTCCTAAATATGTAACCCACATCATTCTAGAAAATTCATCAACAAAAAGTATAAATTACCTTTCACCATAATAAGATCTTGTTCTTGTAGGACCACACAGATCTGTATGTACCAGATCCAACTTCCCTTTTGCTGAATAAGATTTGATTTTAAAAATTCTTCTAGTATGTTTCTCCATAACACACTCTCTACACATAGTGTTAGATGGTTTCAAAATCTTAGGTAGATCTCTTACTGCATTAGTCATACTTTCCTTCACAATATTATCAAATTTAACATGAATAAATCTTCTATGCCATAACCAACTATCACCAACCTTTGCAATAAAACAATAAGCCTCATATGTATTCAATTCAAATACATTAGCTCTAGATTTAGTACTAGATGAAATAAATTCTTCTGATTTACTTCTGATGGAACATTTCCCATCAATGAATTTTAATTGATAAGCTTTGTCCACTACCTGTCCAACACTCAACAGATTATGCTTAAGTCCATCAAAAAGTAGTATATTGTCAGTATTAGTTTTTCCATCCAGAGAAATAGATACAACTCCAATGATAAGCTTAGGAGTATTGTCACCGAATATAACAACACTACCATCATATCTTTTCAGACTAACAAACTTGTTTTTATCTCCAGTCATATGATGTGATCATCCACTATCTATAAACCATTCATATTTCTTTTCAACACTAGATACTAAGGCTTTTTCTTCATGTATAGGTTCATCATCCTTAATAGAAATAAATCCAACTTAATCATAGTCAAAACATCATCATCAAAAACATCTTCACTGGCATAATAACATTCATTATCTTTTGATTACTTTAATTTGTGAAACTTAGGTTTATGTTTTGGAAACCTTATAGGAAATCAAGATGCAAAATGACCATTCTTGTTGCATGAAATAAATTTCAAAGGTAGCTTGCCTTCAAACTTACCCTTACCTATCTTTTCTCTTCTAGCAATTAGGGCTTCCACTTCATCTAGCTTTCTTTCTTCTTCCAATATATGTTCCCATTCCTCCAAGTTCTTCTCTCAAGTCACTATTGCTAGTGCTCACAATTATAGATAAGGCCTTTTTATTTCTATGCACAATCGCCTTGAATGTTGACTCAACTTTAGGTAGAGAATATCCCAGTTCTATGGCCTTAAAGGTACTTAGCCTTCCAATCAACATCTCTCTATTAAAGTTCGGTGTCAAAGGTATAATATCCTATATAGCTTGCACTTTAGTTTCGTATGAAGGTGTCAGAGATCTAAGAATATTCACATTCAGTTCTTCCTCACTGTAAGTACCTTTAGAGTTCCAGATGCCAGTAACCACTTGAGTAATTCTCTGTGCATATGCTCTAATTTTCTCATCATCTTTCATTTTTAATTATTCTATCTTTGTCTTCCAGTTTTGTAGTTTTACCTATTTTGTTTAAACTTATTTACTTCATACAGTGCTTCCCATCCTGTCCAAATTTCATATGTAGAATCAAAGTCTTTTACTTCTGTGAATTATCCTTCAGAAAGTGTGTTGACCAATGATTCCCTTGTGACCATGTTACATGGAAATAACTTCTTTTCATCTTCAGTAGGTTTATCCAATTCATCCCCAGTCTTTATATTTTCATTCCTTTTTGTGATCATCTAGTAGTCAATTCCCAAACATAGAAAATGTATTCTCATCTTGTTCTTCCAACTGTCAAAGTTTTCAAGATAAAATTTTGAACTATCCTTCCTATAGTAAGTCATCTTCATTATCACCTCAAGTTGTAAGCTTTCTCTCTAAGGACCAGTAGCTCTGATACCAATTTCTAGGAATAACAGTCCACAAGCACAACTAAGAGGGGGGGGGTGAATCAGTTGTGAGATAGATTATTAAACATAAAACTTTATAAACCAAAAATTTAATTCAGATGATAACACAGTAAATTCCAACATAATAACACAATCCTTTGTTATCGAGGAAACCATGTTAAAGGTAGAACCTCAGTGGGAATTAGCACCCACAAATGATGTAGTGGGAGTATTATATCCCTATTAAAATATTTAGCCCTATTAGGAGCTTATTACAACATTATAGTACACGGTCCCTATTAAAGAGAATACCCTATTAGGAGTCAAAAGTAGCAGTGGGCTCACTTCCCAAGCACATTGCCCAAAGAAGGTTAAAACAACCCTCAAGGATTTACAATCCGAACAAGTGTATATAAGAAATATATAATATAGTGAACTGTCTAATAGAAACCATATTTTCTTGTTTAGTTTCAATGAAGTACTATAATAAAAAACTCTCCTCTACATCCAGTAGCCAATCAAGCTTTGCAGCTTCCACACTTTTCTATCTTTCAATTACCTTCTCATCGTACTACTATCACATATTTTCAAAAGAAAAGATCTCTCATATATACCCTATTATAATAATTGATTAGGTTATCTAATTAAGCTTTCCCAATATACAAACAATTATTTAACCCCTTACTAAGATATAAAAGGTACCTAAAACAAGTAAACATCACTATAATACATTAGATATAATCCAAGATCCACAATCCAATCTTGCAATCCATAATACATGCTACATGAACTGCCTCACAATAGGTGTATAATAATCATGCTCAAGGCCTTTCTTAGGAATGGTTCATTCAATCTAAAGATTATTTTTCCTGTTATGAGGTGCATTTAACTTCTCAACCCAGGGACATATACTTGAAATGGTCGGCACGATATGTGCACTAGGTTCCTTAAGGAGTCATTCTGCTTGTGCTGCAGGAAGGTTAAAATGCATAAAATAAACCTACACTAGTGTTGCAGGAAAAGAATAGATTTATCTTCTTACTAGAATGAATGCTATAAACTACAACTCTACTAAAACCTATGATTTCAACCTAAAACATCCATTATAACTATTCTTGTAGATGCTACAGGAACACTCACAAGTTGCGATGCTGTAGGAAGAAATTGTAACTTCTATCTGAAATACTAGAAATGTCAAAAATGCTGGAAATGAAATCTATTCTATTCTAACCTATTCCACCTCCCAAGTGGGCCACCTTGGTTGGTTTCTGCTAAACTATGAACATAGAATGTAAACCAAGAACTATTTCATTATATTTCAAAAACTCATTACATAAAAATAAGACATGGAACTTGAAAATAGATTGCTCCAAGATACAACAGTTTCCTTTCAAAAACTTTTTTCTTTCATTTTCCTCCTAGCTAACTTCAAACTATCAGTCCAATCCCTATATAAATAGAGAATCAAACATTTATTACAAAAATAGAAAAGAAACTATCTTGCTGAAAACATGCCAGAGAAGAAGATGGAAGAATAATAGCCCGCGGCATGGGTAGTAAAGCTCGGGTGACCAATTCAACATAATGAAGTGTAGAGAGAATATAGGAACACTACATCCCTATGTCCTAGAATAATGGCTCCATTGTAGCAGCCATGTTTCCCGGTGCTGTAATGATCACTCCACCGTAGCTGGTCCTCAACAATCCTCCATGAATGTTGTCGACCACTCTCTAGCCACTTTCTCTCTTGTCAAGTTAGTTATGATACGAAAATATTCATGCAGCAAGCTTAATCAAATTAAATATCCAGATATTAGATCATAGATTCTGATGGTTTTATGAAATACTACACTATATGTATAATATTAGCAAAATATGTCACAAACATCTACCAATGGTTCATCAGTTCTTGTGGACTTTATCACAAGTTTTTGGCTAGTTAGACTCTCAAATGTTTTAAAAAAAACTAGACCAGAGTATTAAAATTATACAAAACAAAGGCAATAATTTAGCCTTATCACTACCTCTGATAATCTGCCCCATCTACTTCTGACATCGGTTAGGGCTTTTTGGAAGACAAAGTAGGACATGCTATCATATTCTACATAAACATCTGATCTGAGTTTAAAATTTTTATCTCTAATCTCCTTTTTAACATTCCCATATGTCAGTCTGAACCAATCCCTCAGGAATACTTCTGGTTGACTGCTTTCTGCTCTTAATGGTAGGGGTTCTGTCTTCTCAAGATCTCTGTAATTCCCCAACTGCCTATCATAGTTGGCCTCATTGTACATCCATGACATCAGAGCCCTTAGGTGTATATCCCCTATGTAAGGTAGGGGTTTCCATTTAGTCTCTATAGGGATGATGAAATTATGCACATACAACTCACAGAGTAGGTTTTGTTTCCAAGATGGAAGTGTTTGGTATAACCAATAGAATTCCTGGGCTGATTTCAACTCTTCATTTATATCCTTGAGGGTCATCATCAACTGGAATAGAAGGAATTGTTATTTGAGACAGATAGTATAGACCCTGGGTGGAGGTCTACAAGCAATGACCTGGTCAGTTAGTTTAAGAGCATGGTCCATTCTCTGTTTCTATTTTTTTGATTGATCTTTCAATTCTGTAATTTCCTTTTCCCATTCTGTTATTAATTTCTGCAATTTCTTTTTCTCTTCTTCATGCAGAGTGGTGGTTGTTGTATACTGAATGTGGACCTCTGAATTCAACACAAACACAACATAGTCCTTATACAATCGATGAATTCACAAAGACAAACATGAATTGTTTTCTCTGCAAATGCGATTGAAGCGACCTGTTGCCTCCTAATTAGATGTGGATGTTGAAGTTTAACCTCAAAACGAGATCCAACAACCTAACCATTACTAACATGGAGGATTTAAGAGTGTAAGAAAATGAGAAAAACCATCATCTATGAGAAATATGCAACTATTTTATGAGAAAATATTCTTAATCTATGAATTGAGAACTGATTAAGCTATGAAAATGAATTGCAACTAGTCTAAGAATGAATTGCAACTAAGCTATGGAAGAAAAATGCAATTAATCTAATAAAATAAAATATTTCTAATCTAGAAATGAGAGTGCTTGTAATCTATGAAAGAAATGCTTTTAGGCTAGAATTTGAACTTTCAATAAATCTAGAAATCTTGAAAGCACAAAATTGAATTGTTAGCCCTACAAATAGATCATAAATGAAAGCTAAACATATTCAATTCCAATTGAAATTTAGACTAATTATGCAAAAATGAGCTAAAAGAATGAAATCAAAGATAAATTGCCTATAGTAATGATGCTCTCCAAAAATTCCTCCTTAATGAAGAAAAAGAGGTCCAATTTATAGAAAACCCGGGAAAGAGGATGAAGAGTTTCTTGAAAAGAAACAGTTGTCTCTTCATTCTCCAATTGAGACAAATAAGCAAAGATTATTTAAATAAAACAATGAATTATTGACACATAAGTGTCCTTTCACATGGAATTATGTAATTCCCTTTTTGAGGATAATTCATTCAATAATTAAATAACCTTTCAATTCCTTTTATGTATATTAGCCAAAGGGGGTGGAATTGATTTAATTAAAAGCACTTAGGACTTTAGGATTAAATCAATTA
>MU225193.1:1024820-1054643 GCA_018584345.1 Thuja plicata | reverse complement strand
TATATACTTTGATCTTTTCTATAATCATAGTATGATAAGTCACCTCCAAAATATTGTATGGTTTCCATAAATAACAACATAGAATCCATCCATATCAGTGTCTCTTGCTAATAATCTCCCCCTTTGGCATTGATGGCAACACTTAGCGAAAAATGACTAAGTGCCCAAGCAAAATGCCAAACTGCCAAACTCCAAAAAAAATTCTCCTTATCCAAAATATAATCTCCCCCTGAGATGAATCTGTCATTTTTCTCTCCTTATCTATCACCCTTTGACATCAATGGAAAAGGATGGAACTCAAAAATATTCTTCTACCAAAATCCTATGTAACTCTGCTATAGACAAGTTATCCATGAATACTTACAAGAGTTTGAAAATTTTTGATAAATTACTCCTTAGAGCTGCAAGTATCCCAAGTCTTCTTCATACTCTCCAAAACTTTGATTTTCCTACAGATTTCATAAGATGATTTCTCCATAGTAATAAGATCTAGAGTATTTGGTAGATTATAAAATGGTTCTGCCTCCTTCAGAATGTTCAACAAAATACCAAGCTTAGGAACAATTAAGATCATAAGATGACCAATTATCCCCTTCACTCTTTCCTTTTAGGTGACAAGTGTCCTGATTTTATCATTTAAATTTGTCACTTGCACTGCATGCACTAAAACTAAAGTCTTCAAAGGATCAAAAGACTTTGATATTTCAATTAATTCCTCCTCAATCTTGTTAATGACTATATCACCATGAGAAAAACATCTAGTATAATCAATACAATATTTGTAAATTTGGCTTCCTTCTGTCAAAGTATTCTTCACTCCCTAAATTTCTAGACCCAAAGAGTTTTTGTCCATGGAAATCTCGACCTTCAACTAGCTAAGTATTTTAATATCATATTCATTATATACCTTCAACAATGTTGAATTTCCAAAGATTCAAAATGTCTATTTTCTGCCTTCAATAAATTTTCTAACATGAAGTGGATTCATTCTGATTTATTGCATAGGTTGACATGATCTTGCACAAAAATTGAGATGCAAGATTAAGAAATTCACTATCTTTCCTATGTTTCCTCAAGATCTAATTCCTTTCCTTTGTATGAGCTACAGGTTTTTCCTCTTTCCACTTAAGATTTACTACTCCCAGAAAAAAAATTATAAAGTATAAAAATATGCATACCAACAAGGGTCCACACTTGGATGCCCGCTTCTTGTGTTTCTTGATCTTTACCATATTCTTCATAAGTTGATCTCTTAGTAATTTTTAGATATCATATTCCACATCTTCTTTGACCATTTTGTACGAAACATAAATAATAGTGCTACCAATTGAGTTTTCTCTACTAGAGTAGAATACCTTATACCCAAGCACCATAGATGTGAACTTCACATTAGGATGAATAATATTGTTGATTGTTATCACTCGCTTATCCCACATAAAACTAGTTAATTCTGTGACTATGTCCTTCTAAATTGATTTTAGGGATGAAACCTCACCTCTATCATAGAAACTAGTAACAACCTTCAAAACTTCCTTTGTAATCTTGTATGGTCTATTGATCCAAATGAGTTGATCATGAACTCTTCTCAAGATGTATCACACCTAGTCTACTTAAAATAAATTTAGAAACTCCATAAACTACACAAACTTATTCTCTTCCAATACATTGAATTCGTCATTTAATACTAAGTCCTCTGAAACTTCTTTAAACTGCTGTGCAATCACATTATCTCTAAATTCTTCCAGATTACAATGAATATATGCCCTAATATCTTTGACGTGCAATACTCCATAGAGAACGAATGAAAATGTTCCTTCTAGGTTGTTCTCCATTTATTTGTATGGATATTTCTTAAAAATGGTCTAGGATGCTTTGTGATATAAACAGCGCATGGCATGCCCATGATTCAACATTCAAAAATCAAACAATGTGATGAAATATACCTTTCCAATGAATATAGTGTTAAACCTTGAAACTATCATAAATTGCTTCAATCTCCTTCAAAATCACCTTCAACTACTCTAAAAATACTTCTTCAACTTGCAAGGTGTGAAATGAATATAATAAATGCCTTCTTGTTACTTTGCATGCCCAAAAATTGAAAAAAAATTAATGTGTTGTTCGCTAGCTTCAAATTGTCTCAAAACAGAGGATAGAAAATTCATCGTCGAACCTTCAAATCATCAATTAAATTCTTGTGAAAGAAAAAAATGTATTATAAATTTATTTCTACATATGAATATGACAATCACATTCACTTCTTTATCTGATTTAGGGTTTAGGTAAAGATTTTCAATGAAAAAATCCCCCTTAGGTCATTGACCTAATCAGTTTTCTAATGAAATTTCCACACTAGATTTTGGCATGATCCTTCCAACAGAATCAATTTGTCCTTTTCTAACCCATTTCTTTCTAATTTCCTTCTTAACTTCATCAATGCCAATTATTTTATTTCCTTTATCATTCTGCACACTGCTCCTTTCTACCGAATGTCTTACATTATTGTATCTATAATTCCTAACAATATGAATAGAATTTTTGCAATTAAAACATATCACATTTACATACCTTTTGTTTTCTTGATTTGTCCTTAATCTGCACTTCTCTGCAGTATGTCACAAATTTTTGCATTTATAACAGGTTATGTTCCTTTGGTTCACAAAACTATTCACCTTTGATTTACATTCATTTCATTTGTGTCCATAGTTATAGCAAGTGTAATAATAGAAAAAATTTGATGTGGTATTAGGTATACTCCTGCAATGATTTTCTCTATGACACCATTTTTTTCATGAAAAACATCTCTTATTGAATTTTTGTCCATTAGGTTGTCTCATAGGTGTTCTTTTAGGTTCCTCCATCTGTTTGTCTAATAAGGTATTGTTCTGACTAGATTTAGAACTTTCTCCCTTCTCAAATCCAAGTCCTTGTGAACCTCTCCTTTTTCCCTTAAGCTTCCCAACTATTCATCAAACTTCATTGTACCAAATTTGAATTTTTCTTTGAATTCATTAGCAGCAAGAAGTTTACCCGTAAGAATTTCATTTACCCTTTCAGTTTCTTTCTCATTATGTCTAGATTCACGTCAAGATTAATCTACAATTGTCCAACTTCACGATTTGGTCTATGACATTCCTCATTTTTGTCCTTCAAGGATCACTCAATTTTTTTGTTTATTTCAATTCCTTAGTCATGTTCACTACCATAGCTTCCATTTCATGCTTTAGATTATCTCTCTCTTTTTTGATCTGTTCACATTCAATAGATTTTTCTTTTAGGGGTTGTGAATCATCTTTCTTCTTCAATTGTTCAACAAGATCTTTCCTCTTATCTCTGGATTTGTTCAGTTGTTCCTTGAAATTCTCAATGAAAATTTCTGCATCCTTGAGCCTCTTTTCCAATTTGAGGTTATGAGCATTTGATTTCTCAAGATCTTCGAGTGCAATCAAGAGTTGTCTTTGAGCACTGCTAAAAACTATTAAATTTCTCATCGGGACCTTCCTCAAGCTGTTACACTTCTTCCAAGTACAAAATCTTTTATACCAATTGTTAGGATTGAGGAACACTGAGAGTGGGGGGTGAATTAGTCTTCTAGAACTTTTAAATTTGTTAACTTGATTGCATAAATATAAACCAAATATAACTAAAAGTAAATAACATAAACATAATAATAACATCAACAACATTATGACACCATGATTTTTATTGTAGAAACCTAGTTAAGGGGAACAAACATGGTGGGGATGGAACCCACAAGTAATTAATTTTTCATAAATAGGTTACCATGTTAAAAATTTTAGTACATGAGGGGAATGCACATGCATTCAGGCTTACATCCTAGAGCTCACTACTCAAATACAAACCATACAATGAGGCTCACTACCATACAAAATATTTCATCTATAAAAGTTGAACCAAGAAATAACATCAACAATTCTTGAACAATTCCATTTAAGTACAAAGTAACTCTTCTTATCTAATATCCAAATCTTTGATCACCAAACCATCATTCATACATAATGTATCACTATCATATCCAACCATCGTTTCATCTAAAACATCTCAAAAATTTGAGCTTATATATTCATCATCAAAGATAATAACTCCAACTCTCAACCTCAAAAATGAAATGAGTAGCATGTGAAGTGTTAGATAGATATGACCTCAAAGCATGCTATTAACCTTGAACACAACATTAGATTTCATCACACATATCATCTTTATCAACTCTCACTATCAAAGTGATTAGATAATCGATCTGATAAGATCGTTGATCGATCCAATACCCAACTATATTTTTTCTTCACTATACTCTGTATGCCCGATACTCAAAAACCATGGAAAACATAAACCAAAGTACATAATACCTCTCTAAATCTCTTCTGAGGTTCTCACCTCAAAACTTGATCATACACTCTTGTATCGATCCATATACTGAACCTAGTATACTATGCCATTTGTTCCATGCTTAGCCAAATCTATACTCTTACCTTCGGTATCATCATAGTATGATAAGTCACCTCCAAAATAGTCTACGGTTTCCATCAATGAAAAAATTCAATCCATCCATATCAGTGTCTCTTTCCAACATAAATTTTTAGTCCCCCGATCTCCCCTATCTCTTATGCGCTGACCTAAAAAATGTGGGTCCCTATTATGACCAATGAGGCTTTTTAAAAAACCAACAAAGGTGGTCTTTTTTCCCATGGGCCAAGATATAGATTGAGAAGAGGGGTGGATCAAGCTTAAAACCCTAAGTCATCTATGAATCATAGGTAAGGTTGGTGGACTTAGAAATAGAAATAATGGATATAAACTTGTAATGGTGGTTGTGGTTTCCCAAACCCTTTGAATGATTTAATAAACTCAAAAGTAAAAATGTTTCTCCCAGCAACCCAAGGTGACATAAATGGAAATTAATGATTTTATCTAAGGTAATTTGAAAGTTTTAAAGGTTATTTGTAACCCCCAGGACACCCAACTCCCAATTCTTCTCCAAACTGGCCAGAGGCCTAATTGCAAATCTAGTAGCCCTGCAACAACTGAAAACATCTTATAGCTCAAAACCTTTCCAAATAACTCAAAGAAAAAATAACCATTTTAGATACCCTTTATTTAATAATTCAACATATCATATGATGGAATACTATTTTTTTGGACCAATTCATAGATCTTTGATTACACACCTGCACAAATGCATAAAAAGAGGTGATTTAACAAAGCAACTACTCACTCCTTGTATCCCCAAGTGCCAAAATTTTGGGGAGTGGCTTAATATATCCCAAAACCTCTAAATCAAAAAGGAATTTGACTCAGACTTAATATAACCCCAAAAGCCCCAAATTTCATCCCTTTAAGCCCTTACAACTAGGGCTCTCACAAATTCTTATGTCCCAAGTGCTGTAAACTCAAAAAACACTTGAATCAAAAATAAAATGTCATTTTAAGACAACCCAAAACAACCAAATAACTCCTTGCACACAGAAATATACTTCTGCAACACATTCCAAGCAATTTCAATGCTTTTTCTCAACCAAACAATGGTGATCACTCCACATTTGCTCTACTCCAAAACTTCCAAGGTTAAATAATTATTTTAAATATTATATTATATGCATCCCATGAATTCTAGGCCCTTAGAGTTCATGGGATGGTCATATTTCAAAAGAAATGCAAAACTATCACTTAGAAGATTCCCAAAACAATGAAATTTCAGTCAATACCAGGTGTACAAAAATCAATACAGCTTAAAGAACATCATAAAATGATTGAAGATGAATATAACACATTCCTTCAATAATTTATAATCCTTTTCAATGACCAAAGAACTCAATAATTCAAAGAACAATACAAAATGAGCAAAAGTCTAAATTTTATTGCATCTCTGTGATACAGTTTGTACAGCCAGCCTCTCCCTCTCAAAAATGGACTCTACAATGAATAATAACTCATTTCTCTTCCACTCTAACCATTTCTTGGTAGTTACATTTGAATGGAATACCGAAAGACATCTTTTGCATGGATTCCCACTAAAAGACAAAGTGATTATTATGTTTTGAAAATATGAATATTTTGTCTTTTACAACCACTAAAACTAATGCAAATTTATAACATATGCATGCCTAATGTCTTCCAAAATATTGAAGACTTATTCTAAACACATCTAACTCCTAAACAAATCCTAAACACTCTTTGACACCCTTGGACACTATTGGTCCACTTACAAAGCATATTATTCCTTTAGGAAATTTTCAATTACATGTTATTTGAAAGCCATAATAGGCCTTAAGACTTCATAATTGATCTTGTTCGATGTTAAGACCTCTTTCTTATCCACTTGTGTCTTCATGCATGTTTTGTCTTCTTGAAATAACCTTGGTGTCTTGTTGGAGTATCCTAGGTGCCCTGCACCATACTCCCCTCCACTCAAAGAACTCTTGTCCCAAGAGTTATCCTTCTTGTGCCACTTGTATGTATTTGCAAAGGACTAATGCTTAGGGATGAGATAATCCCCTAAAGTGACTTGCCTTTTTCTCAGGCACCCTTCATTCATACACAAATGATTAGATAAAAACTCATTGCCATTTGACTATCTTCCTTCATGACAGTATTGTTGCTGATTGAATGTCTACATTGCAAACCCTTGGACATACTTCATTGCTCTCTTCTCAGTCACTTTTGTACCTTCATCTACCTTCCCTCCAATAGGACACTTCATGGTCCCAATCATGATGAAATTATTATCCATCAGTCCCTTCTTCTTAGGACTATCATGCCCTTCTTCAATCTGCACTTTCTCTTCTCCAACCCAACCAGTATCACACAGTTATCTTCCCTGTCCATGTACTGCACTATCATTCCCAAAAAAAATTATAACATGATGTATTTCATCCTAGAAAAGTGGTTTGAGGGTGTACTTCATCCTTTCATTGTGAACTAGATAAGTGTTTGTGAAGCCATCATGCACAACCCTCCTAGAAAATTGCCATGGTCTACCCAAGATGACATGCCCATAACTCATATCCAAAACATCACATAAAATACTATTAGAATATGGACCAATTGAAAAATTTAGAAAAATTTGATCCTTCACAAGTATGTTATTATCTTTACTCGCCCAAGTAGCATAGTATGGATTTGGGTGTGGGAAGGTTTGCAAATATAACTTATTGACAACTTCTTTTGAAACCATGTTATGTGAAGCAACTAAATCAATAAGAAAACTACAAACCTTACCATGGATCAAACACTTAGTCTTTAATATGTGTGTCTCTTGCATTAGTTGTCCTCTTCCCATCAACAAACATTCTCCTTCTTCTGGTAGCACTAAGATAGGTTCATGTTGCTCCTCCTTTCTTTTCTCTTCTTCTACCCAGTTTACCCTCTTATCCCTACCCTTGTCCTCATTCCACTTAGGACATCTCAAGGATTGATGACCTATTTCATTGCATGTAAAGCATCTCCCTGTGAACACTCCATCATTCCTTCCTCCACTTATTCCTCCTATATATCCTCCTCTTGTGTCTGATGTGTATGGCTTGTCTTTGTCTTTATCACTATTATTCTGAAAATAAGTGGTACCTCTACCACCTCTTCCTCTCATATATTACCCTCCTCTTGTACTTCCTTGTCTCTCTTGTCTTCTCTTTATCTTCTCCTCAGCCTTAATGGCTATCTTGTAACATTCTTCAATAGATCTAGGGGTAGCAAGACTAAGTTCATTTTGAATGTTGAACCTTAGACCCACCATGTATCTTACTAACTTTTCTTCAACATATTCCTTATGACTAACCCTTATGTCTAGCTTATGAAAATCTTCGTTGTACTTTTGCACATCCATGTCTTTTTTCTTAAGACTCTGCAATTTCTTGTATAGCTGCACTCTATAATCATTTGGAAAAAAAATTGCCTTCATCTTATTGATTATAGTGTACCAAGATGTAATCTCGGGCTTCCCATTCTTCCATCTCTCAGCTTGAACACAATCTCACCATACTAAAGCATGTCCTTTCAACTTGGACTTTGAAACTTTCAACTTCTGAATTTCTTCAACATCCTCACACTCAAATAAATTCTCAATGGCACTAAACCAATCTATCAACTCCTCATCATCCATCTTTCCTCCATATGTAGGCAAATCTACTCTTGCCCTTGTATCTCCACTTTTTATGGATTTTACAAACTTAACCATCTTTAGATCTTAAGGATCTAATTACTCTTCGTCTTGGATTACTTATTCTACATTTTCATCAATATTGGTTTCCTCATCTTGTCTGATACTCTTGTCCCTCTTCTCCAATGCTAAAATTCTTCCCATCATTGTCTTCATCATCTTGTCTTTCTCATTGTTATCTTTCTCCCTTTGTTCCAATGTTGCTTTCAACTTCTTATTATCTACCAATTTCTCCTTCACTATATTTTCCAACTCTATGTTTGTCGTCCTTGTTGGGAGATCTTCTTCTCCTTTAGACATGGATCCTTCTCTCCTTAACAAGTTGGTTCAACTTCAAGTGCTACTCCTCAAAGGATACTTCAACTCTAAGGGCTAACTAATGATCCAAATTAACAAGTTTCACAAGAGCACTCTTACAATATTTCCACAAGACCCTACCAAATCTCTGATACCACTTGATGCATAGGTAAGGGTGGTCGACTTAGAAATAAAAATAATGGATATAAACGTGTAATGATGGCTATGGTTTCCCAAACCCTTCGAACACTTTAATGAACTCAAAAGTAACAATGTTTCTCCCAGAAACCCAAGGTGAAATAAATGGAAATTAATGATTTTATCTAATTTAATTTGAAATTTTTAAAGGTTATTGGTAACCCCTAGGACACCCAACTCCCAATTCTTCTCCAAACTAGCCAAGGGCCTAATTGCAAATCTAGTAGCCCCGCAGCAACTGAAAACATCTCGTAGCTCAAAAATTTTCCAAAGAACTAAATGAAAACATCACCATTTCATATACCCTTTATTGAATACTTCAACATATCAGATGATGGACTACTATTTTTTTGGACCGATTCATAGATCTTTGACTGCACACGTGCATAAATGTATAAAAAGAGGTGATTTAACAAGGTAACTACTAGCTCCTTGTATCCCCAAGACCCCAACTTTTGTGTAGTGGCTTAATATGTCCCAAAACCTCTAAATGAAAAAGGAATTTGACTCAAACTTTGTATAACCCCAAAATCCCCAAATTTTATCCCTTTAAGCACTTACAACTAGGGCTCTCACAATGTCTTATCTCCCAAGCTCTATAAAATCAAAAAACAATTGAATCAGCAATAAAATATCATTTTAAGACAACCCACAACAACAAAATCACTCCTTGCATATAGAAATATACTGTTGCAGCACATTCCAAGGAATTTCAATGTTTTTTCTCAACCAAACAATGGTGACCACTCCACATTTTCCCTAATCCTGCACTTCCAAGGTTAAATAATTAATTTACATGTTATATTAGATGCATCCCATGAATTTTGGGCCCTTAGAGTTCATGGGATGGTCATATATCAAAATAAATGCAAAACTATCACTTAGAAGACTCCCAAAACAATGAAAGTTCAGTAAACACCAGGTGTACAGAAATCAATAAAGCCTAAAGAGAATCATAAAATGATTGAAGATGAATAGAAAACAGACCTTCAATACATTCTACTCCTTTGCAATGACAAAAAATCTGAATTCTATTGCATCTCTGTGATACAATTTGTACAGCCAGCCTCTCTGTCTAAAAAATGGACTCTACAATGACTAATAACTCGTTTCTCTTCCACTCCAACCATTTCTTGGCAGTTACATTCAAATGGAATACCAAAAAACCTCTTTTGCATGGATTCCCACTAAAAGATAAAGTGACTGTTATGTTTTGAAAATATGAATCTTTTGTCTTTTACAACCACTAAAACTAATGCAAATTTATATCATATGCATGCATAATGTCTTCCAACATCTTGAAGACTTATCCTAAACACATTTAACTCCTAAAAAACTCCTAAACACTCCTTGACACCCTTGGACACTATTGGTCCACTTACAAAGCATATTAGTCCATTAGGACAATTTCAATTACATGTTATTTAAAAGCCATAATAGGCCTTAAGACTTCATAATTGATCTTCTTTGATGTTAAGACCTCTTTCTTAGCCACTGGTGTCTTCATGCATGTTTTGTCTTCTTGAAATAACTTTGGTTTCTTGTTGGAGTATCCTAGGTGCCCTGCACCAAGCTACTACAGTAGAACCACCCCGCAGGAGATGATTGGGTGTGTTTGAGCATAGAGGACTTAGCTTCTGCAGAAGCACATGCACACAGGTCTCTATGTGCCCCAAGTTACTCCTACCACCCAGTCTACAAGGAAACCATTGCCTCATTTTGATCGCTAATAAACAGATGTCCCAAGATGTTTGAGTTGTAGAGGGGTGAAGGCACATCACATAAATTTGCAAATAGCAGAGTGGTAAAGAAAAATCTTTCGGGCTGCCAAACCTTAGGAAATAGTGAGTCATTTCAACAGAGAGGAAACGATCATTGCAGAGACTTACAAAAAACAAGACACTGCTATGATACCATGTAAAAACCTGCAATATCTAAGAGATAAAATGAAGCACAAGAACAAAATTGAGAGAAAATTCAATCATAGATTCATTGGAGAAGTAAAGTACATATGGGAAGAAAGTGCAACTAAGTCCAACCATGAAAGGAGGAACGAACTGGAGTGGTGGAAAAACCGCCCAAGAAACTAGAATGAGGTGTTGAAATAAAATTGACACAAGTGTCAAAAGATCATGGATTACTAATTAGGAAAGAAATAAGCCTAAGTGCAACAAAATAAATACACTAGCAAACACTAATCATCTAGAATCTCCCATTCAAACTCTCTAATCTAATATAATCTTGGAGAGAGATAATATTTTTCTTTTTTTATAAGAATCTAAATCAAATTATAGAGAATAAGTCACTTCCCTTCAAGAATCTAGATTTTGTTTTGGAAATAAGTAAACAAAGATAGCCAAGGAAAATGGAGGAAATCGCCACTAGAGTTGGTAAACTCTTCTCCATTATGTCCAATGTTACATAATGATGGAAAAAGCAATTGGATCAGTTTCTAGTATTTAAAGAATTCACACAATATTATGAATAAAATTGTCAGAATGATGAATATTGATATTTCCTCTCCTCTTTATTAAGTTATGTGCTTTTAATGGTTTAAGTGATAATTGAATTTGCAATGTAATTTAGTTATGTATTTTTAGTGGCTTAAGTGACAATTGAATTTGTGATGCAATTTTTTTAGCAACCTTTGATAGTATCAAGGATTTAAATTCTATAATTAACTTTACTTTATCCAATAAAACAAACTTGTAGTATATCTTTTATCATTAGATAATTTAAATGTTAATTGCTAAGAACTTAAATCTTGTAACACCTGAGTGTGATGACAACTACCTATTTTTTATCTGATTATAACTTCTTAATAGAAAAATAAATTTCACTAAAATAACTCATATTAAAAAAGTGTCAAAAGTGATAATTTTTTACACCATCCATTATTTAATTGAATTGGAATTATCAGAATTTCAATTACATTGTAATTACTACTGAACCCAAGAACATTAAAGACCTATCATATGTTAAAACTGAGAGAGATAAATTCATTTTCTGCTGATAAATTAATAAATAGAATGAATCAAACAACTCTAACAGTAAACCAGCAACGACTTTGACAATACCATAATATTTTATGGTCTAAAATTAAAGTCAAAGAAATGCTTACGACATTTTTTTTTAAAAAAAATAGTCAGAAACATTCAAATGTGTGTTAAGAGTAAAAGTCGTCTGTATGCTGTTCATAGATGATGATGGCGGTACGTATATTTGATAAGTTCTGAGGTCTAAATTCACTAAAAATGATGGTCAGAAGTAGATTTGATTTTTTCTTGTTGACAGATGTACGTTCATGTCTCATCTTGTCGTCACGAAGCCAAACTATTTTTTTTAATTTTCACAGAACTCTGAAAAAAACCGTTTTAAAAGTATGATTTTTCAGTCGTAATCACGCATCTTAGACGGCTTCCTTGACTATGACCTGCAAATGTTTTCTCAACTACCTTTCTTCACCCCTAAATTAAGCTAAACAAATTTATCTGATTAGTTTGATGGTCAAAAAAACGATTTTAAACTTTTTAAACCGTAGAAAGCAACGGAAATAATAAAATTGGAGACTGTCTCTGCGTGAAAAGAAATTTGAGGACAATTATAAATTCTACAGGATTATGTTAAAAATAAATATCAAAATTTGAATTTTGTTAGAAAGATCCGTAATCTTTAACTTTGGAGGACTTCTATTTCCGATCTAGATAGTTATGAGTTTAAAGTTAATCTCCTTTTGCTAAAATCTCACGCACATTGATCTTCGTTAGTTCTGTGTGTATCCAATAACAATTGATTCTTTAAAAACTTATTCAGAACTTTTCAAATTCGTCAAAAAGAAAACTGTTTTGACCGGAAATCAAATTTCTGTCACTGTAAACCCTAAAGCAACCACGATTTACCATTCAAACACGTAAATTGAATAGTTAACTATTTGGTTGACAAAAAGATTAGATATAAAATATATATAACTCCTACCTTTGACATTTCAAGTTGGAAATTGGAAAATATAATTCCTGACTGACATTTCTTTAGGAATCTCATTCACACCGACGAGAAATAGTCTGCTTGAAAAGCTTTGAGGTTTGACATTGTCTTGCATTAATTTTCCAACTGAAAATAAGTTTTCCTGACATCAACGCGGTGCGCCCCGGACAATTTCCTATAAATATACAACTGCTCTTTATGTTCAAGACAATTGCCGCTGCGCAAATCCTTTCCTGTAATCCGAATATACAAATCCTCTCTAATAATTCGATTATACAAATCCTTTCTTATAATCCGATTATAGGACAAATTTTTTTGGAGATTATTTACCTGTACGATGATTCAATCGGCATCCATCCCTAGTACCTGCACGCCCTTCGTGAGGACAAGCTGCACGACGGCCGGAAGCTCAAAGGTTAAAAGCTCTAGGGTTTCAGCTTTATCTTCTTCCACAAATCTTCGCATTCTCGCGGCCAGAAACAGATCCTCGAGATCTCTGTTAAATAGCGGCAAATCGTCGATTGTTGTTGAACTAGCGGCAGATTTGTTGGAGACGCAGGAGAGGCAGCAGAAGCCGATCCGGAAGAAAGCTGAACTGCGTGTGAATCCGCCGCCGCCAGAAGCTGCGCAGACGGACAAATTCAGTCCCGTCGAATTGCAAAGATTTGCGAAACGGCTGGAAGAGGTTTACACAAACAACCCTACGGTGTCTCCAAAAGAGGATTTAGGTCAAGACTGGAGAAAATACCAGGGTTTGAATAACTGGGAAGGGCTTCTGGAGCCTTTGAATCCGAAACTCCGGCGAGAGATTGTAAAATACGGCGAATTCGCTCAGGCGGCCTACGACGCCTTCGACTTCGACGCGCACTCCAAGTACTGTGGCAGCTGCCGGTACAACCGGCAAAGAATGATGGAGAAACTGCACCTTCACAACAATGGTTACCGGGTCAGCAAGTATCTTTATGCGATGTCGGATGTCCAAATGCCCAAGTTCTTCGGGCGGTCGAATTCCATGGACCCGTGGAGCAAGGACTCCAACTGGATGGGCTACGTGGCGGCGAGTACCGATGAGGAGATGAAGCGCCTCGGGCGGCGTGACATCATGGTGGCGTGGCGTGGCACTGTCACACAGCTGGAATGGATGGAGAATCTGCGTGATATTCTTCACCCAGTCGGTGACCTCGGGTGTACTGAGTGCACCGCCATCAAAGTTGAGCGCGGCTTTCTGAGTATTTATACTTCTAAAAATGATTCCACGAGGTACAACAAGCACAGTGCCTCAGAGCAGGTGATGGACGAGATACGCCGCTTGGTGGCGCTCTACACGGGGCGCGGCGAGGAGGTGAGCATTACTATCTGTGGGCACAGCCTCGGCGGAGCCCTTGCGCTTCTTAATGCTTTTGAAATAGCTGCTAAGGGAGTCAATGTGCATGCAAATGACCCGACTCGAAAAGTTCCCGTCACCGTATTTTCGTTTGGTGCTCCACGAGTGGGCAATGATGCTTTCAAGGACACAATAGAGGAGCTCGGCGTGAAGGTCCTACGTGTTGTGGGCAAGCAAGACGTGGTGCCCAAAATGCCCGGCATATTGTTCAATGAAGGATTGGAGAAATATGAGAAAGTAATTGGCCACATGTTGGAATATCTACCTTGGTCATACAAGCATGTAGGGGTTGAACTACCATTGGAGATCAAGAAATCTCCATTCTTGAAGAGTAAACCTGATTTGGGCGAGTGTCATAATTTGGAGGTGTATTTGCATTTGTTGGATGGGTTTGAAAGCTCAAGTGCCCCGTTCCGAGCCGATGCTCGACGTGATAAGGCCTTGGTTAATAAGGCCTCTGATATGTTGCGCAAAGAGCTAATGGTGCCCGCTAATTGGCATCAATTGGAAAACAAAGGGCTGGTGCGAAATTGCTATGGAAGGTGGGTACAGCCTGAGCGAGATGTTGATGATGTGCCTTCTCCACATGGCATAGGCTTCTTCTCAAGCTAATATAAGGTCATAAGGGCATATAAAAGCTCCAATTACTTGTACACATTTAATATAAACTTTATTGTCCAAATTCTTCATGGCAAATAATTGTTGGTTTGTTCATTTTTTTATTATCTATTATTATGTAATGAAGGCATTTAACATGTTACACAAAGATGATAACAAGATTATTTGTGTTTGTAAAGTAGTATAGTCAATGCATTTGAATTCAATTTGAAATATTTATTGGACAAAATTAAAATCTAAATAAATTCAAGATCTACAAAAATATCTTCAAACCCATATTACATAACGACTTTCATTCTAATTTAATCTTTATGTTTTAAGGACAAAAATTTTAGCAACCTAGCTCTGACAGCAAATGAAGGTTCAGAATGAACTACTCTAGCACTATACTAAACCTACAGAAAATAAACACAAATAATGCTGTTAAAAAATAATACGGTATAAATAAATGTGAAAGCACTTATTCAGAAGCTGAACAATCAGCCAAACAAAGACGATTGTATTATTTCTCTGCACTGTGCAAACAACAACAAAATTAAGTAGATTTATCTACCAATTTGATTGTCGTATGATCGTATTTAAACTTTGTGACGGTAAAATGCAACAGAAACAAAATAAAAAAATGGAGACTGTATCAGCATGAAATGAAATTTGTGAAAGATAATTATAAATTGTACAAATTGGAGGTTGCTAAAACGATCCGTAAAATTTAGTTAATTACTCTAGATCTCATTTTGTTAAAATTTCATGCAGCTTGACTTCTTTCTTTCCTTTTTTTTCCCGGAAGTCTTGATTCTTTATAAACTTATTCAAACGCTTCAAATTCATCAATAAAAAAAAAAAGTTTCAACTGAAAATCAAATTTCATAATTGTAAACCCTAACGCAATCACATGAACCATGATCTACTATTCAAACACGCAAATTGAACAGTTAACTCATAATTAGTTGACATTAAAGAAGTTTGACATTTGTTGCAGGAACTCCATTCACCCCGACAAAGAATATTGATCTCCTGCAAAAGATTTGAGGTTTGACATTGTCTCCCAATAATTTTCCAACAAAAAAACCTAAATAAGTACAAGTCTTCTTATGCATATGACAATTGATACAAATCCTTTCTTATTATTGGATTATACGATAAAAAAAAATATCATACTAAAATCTGATTATACAATAAAATTTTCTGGATATTATTTACCAGTAGAATGATTCACTCGCCATACAGCCCTAACACCAGTACAATATGTATAACAAATTGCGGTTTTTTTTTTTTTTTTTAAATATTTCAATTGTTTTATAATTTGTTAATATCATATGTATTATCAATTTTGAAGTTCATTTTTAGAAGTTAAAAATATTTATTTTTTAAAATTTATTTACATTAAAATTAATTTTTAAAAACTGATTATTATAATATTATACATATTTTAAATTTTTCACTAAAGAGAAATTTTACATTTGGAAAAAAAATGCCCGGGAAAGTTATCTTTTAAAAAATGAATGTTGATACAAACATATAGTATTTAATATGATACAAAGTATGACTAGAAACGTAATATGTTTATTTGAAATCTTATAAATCAAATATCATAAAGATATATCGAATCAGATTATATAATATAAATAAATAATTAATTTTCTTTTATATTTTGTTCATAATATATGATATATCAATTTTTTTTAGGATTATTGTTAAGGATTGAAAGAATGTTTATTTTTTTAAACTTCTAAATTTGAAAATAAGTTTAAAAAGGTCTTTTTAAATTAAATATCCAATATCATACATATTTAAAATTATATTACAAAAGATTTACATATTGAAGAATTCATTTAATGAAGGTTTTATTTTAAAAAAAGAATGTTGACTAAAGTTAGATTATATAAACATGATTTGTTCAATACAAACCTTACAAATCAACCCACCAAGCCAATTGTAGGAATATGTTGTCTTGCATATTCAACATGAACCATGACAATATTATTTGTGCCAATAATTGTGTTGATAAAACATGAAAATTCCTATTACAATAATCTTGTTTGATAAAGATAATATCCATAAAGTGATGATCAATGGATTTCACTAGATCTAGATTACTATATGATGAAATTTCATTCTAGTAGTCGTATAATCTCATATATTAGTTATACTCTTTCATTGTATGGAGAGCTAGTCACTAATCCTATAATATGATCTTCCAAATGGCGAATCTCCTTGCATATTACTTTGATCTTGTTTTTGTGTCTTTAAGTGATAGTTAACTAATAGATGATATGATTCTATCATTTATTCAATCACTAGAAAATATATATTTAACAACATAATTCAATTCTCAAATTTTCAAATAAATATTTAAGTATATAAGAATAAATAAATAAATAATTTGAATTATATAGCAATAAATAATAATTTTATAAGATAAGGTGCCACAGAGTGGAAGTTGAGTATATTAAACTTATTAAATAGTTACATAGTTTCAAATTGTCAACCAATTACAAATAGAGAAATCCTATTATCTTCTAATGGCTACCTAATGAGATGAGAAGCAAAACACATTATTTAATATAGAACCAAAATAGAAGTTGAACTTCCAACTTTGTGTGTGTGTGTGTGTGTGTGTGTGTGTGTGTGTGTGTGTGTGTGTGTGTGTGTGTGTGTTTTAATATCACAAACTTATATAGGACACTAGTATGATTTTCCAATTAAAATTAAGATATAAAACTAATTTAAAGCAATGAATTGAAAACAATCATGAGCATCTTATTGCTCTCTAGTTCTAGGGACTTGATTAATGCTCCTAGCTACAAATTAGATTCAAGTGACAACCTAAAAAATGAGAATTATGATGAATTGATGGATCTATGTTATGATTGATGCAAATTCTAAGCTAAATGATCAAGAACAATGATGAATTTACTAAAATAAGAAGGATACAAACTAAATTCAACATTTTGATATGACTCCAATGTTGATTCTAAGCTAAAATGACTATGATGCATTTACTATGAAGTGAGTGAATGATTTTCTCTAAGAATGCATCCTATTTATAAGATTTCCCAAGGTGTAGGGTGTGAGTTTGATTAACCCTAGTTAAGGTATGATTGGGGTTAGGGGTTAATTATGTGTCCCATTGGATCTATGTTATGATTGATGCAAATTCTAAGCTAAATGATCAAGAACAATGATGAGTTTACTAAAATAAGAAGGATACAAACTAAATTCAACATTATGATATGACTCCAATGTTGGTTCTAAGCTAAAATGACTATGATGCATTTACTATGGAGTGAGTGGATGATTTTCTCTAAGAATGCATCCTATTTATAGGATTTCCCAAGGTGTAGGGGGTGAGTTTGATTAACCCTAGTTAAGGTATGATTGGGGTTAGGGGTTAATTATGTGTCCCATTTGAATCATCAAGATTCTTTTTCAAGAATGATTGATCAAGATAGAAATGAATATTAGTGATCTACGTGCACTGGTTTCTTGTCTCCCATTGGTCAATTTGATTTTTGTCATGTAGTGGTAGGTGAGACATTTTAAGAGGAATTAATTCAAATAAATAAAATAAAATTAATCACATATGATATATGAATGTGTTGGAATTAATTAATTAATGAATTCTAGAATCAAATGTTAATTCAATTACATAATTAACCGATTTTTATTGAATTAATCCAAATGGCTTGAATTTAATTAGGTTTTCTTTTTTACCATTTTTAGGCGCATACATTTGCCCCTCTTTGAACTAATGTGTGAAGCGTGTTGTTTCAAAGATTAATCTAATATTTGATCTCGATTTGATGATTTGGTATTAACCTGATTGATTTGATGGATTGATGATGTTGCCTCGCTAATGATAATAACTCAATATGATTCCCTCATATGAATCTGAAAAATATGACATCTAATGTCCCTGATTTTAAAAAGCGCCCCGATTTTGAAAATTTTGATTTCTGATGACAGTATGCCCCTTCGAGAAATGAATTGACATGGATTTTATGATGTTTAGAAATTTTTAGAATTTTTATTGACTTTTATATTTCAATTGATTTTTCGATAAAAATGTGATTTGAAGGTGCCTCGGTCTAAATTTGAATTAGTTGGCCTCATTATTGAAATATTTGGTGAGAATGACCCCCAACTAGGGTAAAAAGAACTAGTAAATAGGGTTAAAAAGTTACTTTTCCCATTCATTTTTACATTCACCATTTTGGATTTTTTCTTGAGAACTTTTTACCCTTCAAGACAAAATTGTGGTCCCGCATCATGAGCACAGATTCAAGAAGGCGAGATGGCATCAGAGAGCCGTAGATTTCGATCCTTCGATAAGTCATCATCTTTTCTTAGTATTTAGTCATTTTTAAAATGATTTAGCTCATTTTTAGATCGGGTTGAATCATGTTTTAGTTGAAAACCCTACAAATTTTGTGTTTCATCACTTTTTCTTCTTTTTCGTTGCTTTCGATATGTGAAATGTTTCTTTTAAAATGAAAGCGCTTTTGATACATAAAACATCACTTTTGAAATGTGTTTCATCGCTTTTAAATTTATATGTCGCTTTTAAAAAGATGCATCTCTTTTGCCCTATTTTGCAGCGCTTTTGGTGTTTTTCCGCTTTTAAATGCAATTCGTAGCTTTTAAAATTTGGTGTTTTTTATTGATCTTGGACGGAAAGATTAATTTTTTGATATTTGATTTTTATTTCGATGATCTTTTGAATTTAGTGATGATGTTTTAAGTTAGTTTGTTTGATGTCGGTCTGATCAATTGGTTGATTTTTTGTTGATTTCAATTTTGATAAGATAGGACGTTTGATTATTTTCCATTCTTAAGATCCAGAGGAATGAAATTTGATGCACTCAATAAGATTGTTGCAAATCTCCCTTTGCAAATCTCCCTTTATAAGATAGATGGTGTGATGATTTGATTAAAGCTTGATGATCAAATTATTAATTGACTGAATGAATCATTTGACTTTAAAATACGTTTCCTTCTGAAAACTCAAAAAAAATGTTTGGTAGTGTGAGACTGTTTTCTAATCATAGGTTTCTCAACAAGGAAGCTTATCGGCTAAATATTGAGCTTCAAACTATGTGAATTAGGGTTTTATCACTGATAACCATTATTCTAAACAGGTATAGGGGTGATGGATAATAGAATGAATCTATTCTATGTTTTATTCAAATACTAGAACCTAAAATGAAGTTTATTTATGTAGTCTTTTGCATAAATACAATATTTGTCTGACTTTTCATAGAGGTTGATTTTAAAGACTTTAGTTCATATTTTTATACTTATCGGTATAAAAGGAATGATCATCAAGATCATATTTTCCTACTAAAAAATCAAAATAGCTCTTCAAATTAATATAAAGTAAGTAATATAACTAAACTAAAATAATTATCATGTAAAGAAAGTAATTCTAAACTTGATGGGCTACGTGGCAGTGAGCACTAATGAGGAGTCAAAGTACCTCAGGAGGTGTGACATCATGTTGGTGTGGTGTGGCATTGTTACATAGTTGGAATGGATGGAGAATCTACATGATATTCTTCACCTAGTCGGTGACCTCGGTTGTGCCAAGCGCACCACCATCAAGGTCGAGCACGGATTTTTGAGTATTTATACTTATAAAAATGACACCACGAAGTACAACAAGCATAGTGCCTCAAAGAATGTGATGGATGACATACGTCGCTTAGTGACGCTCTACACGAGGCATAACGAGAAGGTGAGCATTACCATTTGTGGGCATTATCTTGGAAACACCTTGGTGCTTCTTAATGTCTTTGAAATAGCTACTATGGGAGTTAATGTGCATGCAAAAGTAACCTAACTCAAAAAGTTCTTGTTGTTGCCTTCTTGATCGAGGATCCATGAGTGTGCAATGATTCTTTCAAGGAGACAATAGAGGAGCTCAATGTGAAGGTCCTACGTGTTGTGGGCAAGTAAGATGTGGTGCCCAAAATGCCCAACATTTTGCTCAGTGAAGGGATGTAGAAATATGAGAAAGTAATTGGCCACATGCTAGAGTCTCTACCTTGTTCATACAAACATGTAGGAATGGAATTAGTGTTGGAGATCAAGAAATCTCCATTCTTGAAGAGAAACCCTGATTTGAACGGGTATCATAATTTGGAGGTGTATTTGTATTTTTTGGATGGGTTTGAAAGCTTGAGTGCCCTATTCTAATTCGATGATCAACGTGATAAGGCCTTGGCTAATAAGGCCTCTGATATGTTGTGCAAAGAGAATATGGTACCCGCTAATAGGCATCAATTGGAAAACAAAGGGCTGGTGCAAAATTGTTATAGATCACCCTTTTTCCTGGAAGCATACTTCAATAATGTATCACCCTTTTTCCTAGAAGCCTTTGTATTGATCTCCACGAATATTTCTCCCCTTGATCATGACATGTCTAGGGAATGAGATGTTGATTTAATGTAATTTAATCCAATTCATCCAATCACCTATGGTTACCTTCTTCAAAATCACAAGTTTCTCACGATGACAACATATGGGATATCCTATTGGCCAACTCAAAATCTATAAGCTCCTCCCAATATTCTACCACCATTTCATCTTTTAATTACACTGCATACTTGAATAATCTATCACCCTTTTTCCTGGAAGCCTTTGTATTGATCTCAACCAATATTTCTCCCCTTGATCATGACATGTCTAGGGAACGAGATATTGATTTAATCTAATTTAATCCAATTCATCCAATCACCTATGGTTACCTTCTTCAAAATCACAAGTTTCTCACGATGACAACATAAGGGATATCTTGTTGGCCAACTCAAAATCTCTAAGCTCCTCCCAATATTCTACCACCATTTCATCTTTTAATTACACTGCATACTTCAATAATGTATCACCCTTTTTCCTCGAAGCCTTTGTGTTGATCTCCACCAATATTTCTCCCCTTCATCATGACATGTCTAGGGAATGAGATGTTGATTTAATGTAATTTAATCCAATTCATCCAATCACCTATGGTTACCTTCTTCAAAATCACAAGTTTCTCACGATGACAACATATGGGATATCTTGTTGCCCAACTCAAAATCTCTAAGCTCCTCCCAATATTCTACCACCATTTCATCTTTTAATTACACTGCATACTTCAGTAACATATCACCCTTTTCCTGGAAGCCTTTGTATTGATCTCCACCAATATTTCTCCCCTTGATCATCACATGTCTAGGGAATGAGATGTCAATTTAATGTAATTTAATCCAATTCATCGTATCACCTATGGTTACCTTCTTCAAAATCACAATTTTCTCACGATGACAACATATGGGATATCTTGTTGGCCAACTCTAAATCTCTAAACTCCTGCCAATATTATAACATCATTTCATCTTTTAATGACACTGCATACTTTGATAATGTATCAGCCACTTCATTTCCCATTCAAAGGATATGGGTTAATTTGAATGCTTAAAAGAAATTTATTAATTTGCATGTGGATGTAATATGCCTATTCAAATACCCTGCAAAAGCCTCTCTTTTAAATAAAGCATTAAAAATAATCATTGAACCTCCTTCCAAGTGGGCCCTCTCCATGGATATTTTCTTGTCCATTAACATAGCTTCAAGTGCCATTTGCATTTCAAGCTCATTATTTGTTTCATCCTTGTGCTTTTTTTTTTCTCCTAATGCTATGATATTCTCAATAGAATCTCTTGTGATAAACCCTACACCTGAAGGTCCAACATTCCCTCTCAATGCCCCATCAAAGTTTTCTTTGTTCTAACCCTCCTCTAAACTCTCCCACTTCCTACATTTGAGATCTAGAGAGACCGGATAAGCCCAATAAGGCTCATTAGTAGGCCAAAATTTATTGAAAGGACAATAAAACTGAATTTTTAAATCTTTATTTGAAAAGGGAATCTTCATTATGTTTAATTTAGAAGTTGTGGAACTTACCAATTCTAAAATAGCCAACTCAATTCTCCCACAAACTTGTTGGATAGTCTCTCTTTTCTCTTGAAAAATATGCATGTTCCTCTCTTTATATTAATATAGTGAATGTATCTTGATTCCTTCTATTCAATGTGTATGTTAGTTTCCTTATTGATATCTGTTCATTTCATTGTGGCTAATTAAATAATTAGAAATATTTCATTTGGGTTTTAAAATGAATGTAAGATATATCATGCGATTATGTTATGATCATTCTTAGTAGTTTAGTTAATGTTGTCAGTTAGTGAAGATGATCTGAGTGTTGATCATCTGATTGTATTGTGGTGTTGTCATTGCTGGCAACATGATCTATCAGAGGCATGAGATCAATTTTACCGATGGCATTGAAGGATCTAATTCAAGAAATGACTAAGTGTTCAATAAATGGGGAAGAAGATAGTATGTGATGTACAAGTGACCATATTTGGAGTTAGAGATCGATTTAAGGTGTGCGATAATGAATTTATCATCTACAGAGGCATATCTAGCTATATCTATGATCACATCAATTAGATTGAAGGATTGAGGAAGTTATTGAGGATTCAAGTTGCACTGACTGGAAGAACAAGAGACAGGCAGAGAAAGTTTGATTTGATCAGCTAATCAATCAATTTAATATTTGTAAATGATTTTTTATGACTTGGTTAATGTTTTGTTGACTTTATTGATTTGAAAAAATCATTTTGGTGTGATCAGATTTGATTTTTATATCGTTGGGTAAAATGTTTTAGGGAAAAATGCCAACTTGGATAAGTTGTTATAAAATAAGGATGAAATTGTGTTTTAGCAAAAGTTTTTTAAGAGTTGAGGCATTACAATAGGTGATTGTGATTGTGTGAAGCTATTGGATGCTTAAGGTGGTGCTATGATCAATATTGAATTGGATCTATCAGACACAAAGTATCATATTCAAATCATTTACTCTTGGGCCTATCTCAAGCCAAGTCGTAATAAGTTTACAGGTAAAATATTTTAGAAATGTCACTCCTAATAGGGCGAGTAGGATCTTTAACAATATATGAAGTATAAATCCTGTAACCAAGTAACGCTCAGAAGGATTTGGTAATCCCTTAACAAGGTAGTTCTTAACAGGACTAGTATTAGCTTCTAACCGGGATAAAGTTGCTCTTAACTGGGTATACCCTTAGCACAGTGTTTGTAATTGCTCCTAACAGGGAAGATTTCTTTGGTGTGCACTAGTGAAATTTTTGGGTATCATCTCTCATCTGGTTTTCTCCCTCTAACAAGAATTTCCATAGGAAAAATCTTGTGTCTTGAGTTTACTTTGTGTGAATGATTTATGTTCTTAGCTTCTATGTAGTATTTTATTTTTGCATGTTGGATTTTGTGGAAGCTATTAAATAAGTGTTTTAGATTTTTGGGTGTACTTATTCACCCCCCCCCTCCCCTCTCAGTTTCTTTAAAGACAAACAATTGGTATTAGAGCCTTGTTCCATTGAAGAATCCTATTAGCTTAAGGAGGATCCTTAAGGTAAATGTGGAGGGTTTATTGAAGCACGAGATGCAACTCAAAGAAGGTGAAATGGTCATTGAGGAATTGAAGAATCAACTAAAGCATTCAAGAGCTAGAAGACAAGATCTTGTTGAAAAATTAAGTATAAGTCAAGACTACATTGAGAAATTGTCTAAACAAACTAGATCTAATGAATCTGAAGCATCCCTAGAAGCCATGGCTATGGAAAATGAAAAAATAAAAAAGGGAAAAGAAAAACCTTAAGAGAGAGTTTGAAGATCAATCAATCAGGATGGGTGAAGAGTTGGAATCAAGAAGATCTGCAGAGGATGCAATGAAAGTTGTAGGATATTCCCTAAAGGCCAAGGATGAAGCACTAAAATTTGTGGAAGATAAAATTTTCAAATTAGAACAAGAGGTTGTTATGTTGCATGCACATTTACATGAGACAAATGAACATCTACAAGAAACCACTGAAGAGAATCAAGAATCCCTAAGGAAAACTAAAAATTGGATGAAAGAAAATGAGAAACTAAAAGAAGAGTTGAAGACTACGAATGATTTGCTGAAGAAATTCATTGCGAGCAGTTAAAATCTTGATGAACAGCTAGGGAATCAAAGAGGAAGCAAAGATACCATAGGTCTTTGATATACTGGTCATTCTACTTTTGAAGTTGGTGAATCTTCTGGAACAAAGGAGATGAAACGAGAAGGAAAGTCTCCACCAAAGGTAACACAAAGAAATTATGGTAAGAAATCCTACAAACCTGTATGTTTCAATTGTCATAAGGTAGGTCATACTGCAAATGTATGTCGAATCATGTCTGCAAATAGAACTAGCACTTTTGATAGATATTGTTGTAACTATAATAAGAATGGACATACTGCTCATGATTGTAAATCTAGATCCAGTAGTAGATCTAGTAGCTTTGATGGTTACTATTACAACTACAACAAATATGGTCACAAAGCTTATGAGTGCAAGTCAAGAGTGAACAATCAAAGGTCATCAGTGATTCAGGAAAGACCTTACCAAAGAGAGAGGCAATTTAATACCACATGCTCAATCTGTGGTAACTATAGACACATGGTTGTGAATTGGAGAATGAGGTTTGAAAGAGGTAATTTTCACCATGGAGATCAACTAGTATGGCATGTTTTCTTTGTCAAAAGATTGGACTTCTAGAAAGGAACTATAGGTCAAGGAATCAATTGGTAAACGAGTCAAGCAAGCAGAAAGAAAAGAAGATTGTAAATGTAGAAGAGATCAGGGAAGAGATGAAAAAAATTTGGAAGAAGAAGGAAGACAATATGTCATTGGAGGAATCCACATCTCTATCGGGTGTGGAGAATTCATCATCAGACTAAACCTACATTATGTGGCTTAGGCGGAGAAAGTATTGTTGAATCCATCTTCGGACCCCTAGGTGTATGGTAAGATCTATCAGCATTTTAAGATGAAATAAGGATTTAAAGAGTGTATTATTAATTTTTAATGAGTTACATGGTGTTTTGATAATTGATAATCAGTTTTTGGGTCAATCGCTGAAAAGGTAAACTCAATTCGTAAGTGCATTTAATGTATGTGTGCAAAGGTAGATAAAAAGGCTATTTTGGATTTCATTCTCACCTTGCACATTATGAAAGTTTTTGTGGAGAGAAAGAAACATTGTTTGATCCATTTGCAATGATCTAAGCGATAAAGAGAGATTGTTTGTGTTGATATGAAAGATAAAATAAATTTGGTGTTGTCGTATTGTTTAGAGAGAACCCTAGTTATGAAATATTTGAGGTATTTATCTAATATCTACTCTTGTGGTTAAAATTTTGAGATGGATACTCCTAAATTGATTTATATTACTGAGAAGCCATGACCAGAGTTTAAGAGACATCCATTCAAGTTGATGAAAAATAACCTAGCAGGTTCCCTAACTAGTGTGCCCTATGTTGGTTATTATGGTATTTTTGGAGGAGATACAAAGAGCGGTCATGAGTCAAGGAATAATTGGTTGTCATTGATGTCAATATATTCAATTATCATGATTGCAGTGATCGGTAAGAACTGTTCATGATCGATAAAGGGAAGATCAACTATGTATTTTGACAAGTGTTCAGGGAGAACAATATCAGACACAGAATGAGGTAGCAGTTGAGTTAATGAAAGATTAAGGTGTTGAGATCATAGATATAGTTTATATATGGTAAGTGGAATCCATTATTCCAACTACAAAAATTTATATCAAGGTTTGAATAAATTAAGTTTTGAATGAGAAGATAGTTTACCTATCTGGTCACCTATCAAAGTTTCATATTAATTTGATTAATGTAGTGGATTTGAGGCAAACATATTAGTTTTAATTATTGGTAATATGTTTGAGGATAAAATATATTAGATATTGTTGATGCTGATTTCGAGGAGGTTGGCTAATCTTTTGAGCTAACTATGGTAGAAAGTTCTAGGTCATGTGTGACCTAATGACAGTCTATATAAGGAGCACAAAATTGTTTGATTTAGGGTTTCTATCATATTTTCAGATTGGGCAATCATGAATTTAAGGAGAAGAGATCATTTCAGTGTTAGAAAGGAAAGGAGAAGAAATGATCTCATAGGCAATAAATGAAATTATACATATCAACATATCTTGTTGTTCCCTAATAGTTGCAGTAGGTTAAATCCATTAACAGGGTGAACTTTAACATGTTTTAATTTGTAAATCCTTTAACAGGGTAAATTGTTTATTGAGGTTTGAAATCCTCTAGTGAGGTAGATCATATTTGATCTTTTTGTACTCCTAAAAGTGTACTAGTCACTCCTAATAGGGTGAACCCTCATAAAGGGTATTTGTATAGATCCTAACAGGGAAAACTCATTTAATGTAGTATTGGGCTTGTGGGTGTCATCCCCACCATGGTTTTTTCCCTCGTACAAGGGTTTCCATGACAAAATATTTGCGATATGTGTGTTGAGATTGTGGATGCTTAATATTATTAATTGTTATTTATTTACTTTGGTTATATGTTTTATTGCCTGGAAGTTGGTAGTGCAATTACTTATATTGGCGGTTGAATTTGTTCATTACCTATTTGTGTTGATTCACNCCCCCCCCCCCCCCCCCACTCAATCATAAGATTTCCAATAATTGGTATCAGAGCATTGGTCCTCTTGATATTAAGCTTAACCACTTAAGGAAAAGATCCCTATAATTCAACATGGATAAATACAAGTATGAAAAGAAAATTAAGGATGCAAGCAAAGTTATAACTGAAATGAAGGAAAAGTTGAGGCATTCTCTTACTAAGAGAAGAAATCTTGCTGAGTAATTGAGTGAAAATCAAGACTATATTGAACAACTGTCTGAAGTTAGTTTTTCTAAAGAATCTAAAGAAGCACTTGCAAATCTAATGGATAAACATAGTGGACTCAAAGAGAAGTGGAAAATCTGAAAAGAGAACTTGAAAGTCAATCTATCGGGATGGTTGAAGAACTTGAAGTAAGAAGAGTTGTTGAGGATGCCAACAAAATTTTAAAAAATGTCGTAAAGGCTAAAGATGAAACCCTAACAAATAAGTTGGAGCAACTATTCAGAGCAGAGAAAGAGGTTACTATATTGAAAGAACATTTACATGACTCAAATGAAGAAAAAGCTTATATGGAAAGAGAGAATGAGGGAATAAGGAAAGAGAATGAAAAGGTAAAAGAAGAGTTGAAGACTGAAAATGATCTACTAGATAAATTAAGAAAGAGTTCTACTAAACTTGATGAACAAATTGGAAGATAGAGGATGAATGGAGAGAAACAAAGTTTTGGATTTTCAAACTTTGAAGGTGGTGAATCATCTGGTACTAAGGACATCAATGTAGAAGGAAAAACAATACCCAAGGTATACAATAATACTAGAAAGAGAAGGTATAAATTGGTATGTTTTAATTATTATATGGAAGTTCATACTGCTAATGTATGTTGGTTTAAACCTATTGGTCCAAATGTTAGACCTAGAGGTTCGACGACTAGATTAGGAAATTCCTATGGTAGAAATGATAACTACAATGCTAGATATAATGCATTTCATGGAGCTTATTATTATTGCAACAAATTTGGACATAGAGATAATGAGTGCAGGGCGAGAATCAACAACCAGTGACCATATGATTACAACAGTCAAAGACCTATCAATCAAGGTAACTGGTTAGATATTACTTGTTCTAATTATGACAACTATGGACATGTGGTTGTAAATTGCATATTAAGTTCAACCAGAGGAGATTCTACACCCTAGAATCCAACATGTATGGTCTGTTATGTTTGTAACAAAGTTGGTCATCTTGCTAGATCATACAGAGCAAGAAAGTATACCAGAGGTCAACTGGTGAACTATGATGAAAATGCTAAAGGAAAGGAAACTCTTAATGCTAATGAAGGGAGAAATGATATTTATGGGTTAAGAAAGGAGAATTGAATTCTTCAGAGTTGACTGAGGACTCCACAAGTTTAGAAAATTTGGAGAATCTATTGGTGAACTAAGCATATCATTTGCTTAGGGGGGCACTTATAGTCAAATCATTTACTAATCTCCTAAATTCATGAGCAGTAAGGTCAATATGCATTTTGAGATGTCTATTTGTGAGTTAATAATGGTTAGTGAAGATAAAGTATTTTTGTGCATGTGTATATCGATTGTTATGTTTTAACCATTGTGGTCGGTGGAAAGAATCTTTTGAGTGTTATGTTCAAATGAATACATTCATAAACATTATAAAGATGAGAAATTAAACTCATTTATCACTTTACATGCTATCAAGGTTTACTGAAGATAATTTGATTACTTTATATAGAAAGAGTTATTTGTATTTGTGGATTGAGATTTCAATTAGGAAATTAAATTGGTTTTCGAAGAACACTAATTGGTGAAGTAGAGATTATCACTTGTATTGCAAATATCTTTACAGGAATCATTGTTGCTACTAATTATCTTCATTATGGATACTCTAGTTTTGGTCGACGTCATTAATGAGCCAAGACTAGTATTCAAGTTACACCTAATGAAATAAAATGATAATGATCCAATGGGTGCCCTATCTTCGATACCCTATGGTGTATTGAAGACAAAATACATTCTTTCTTTCATCAATTGCAAGATGTAAGAACTTGGATTTGACGATATCTACAATGTATTTCTTAAACTATGTAATGACCATAGATTAAAGGAGGAACATATGCATATGATGAACAAAGGTTTCACTTATGCAACTGAGATACATGGTGATTTTCATCTAGTCTGGATAAGATATGTATTGAGAAAAATCCATGATCAATTTATTTGGCTGGACAAGATGAACAATATTACAAAGGAGTTAATCAACTGAGTTACTAGATTTTGTGTGACCGATGAGGAACCAAATCTACGAACTATTGCTGCAAATTTGGTAACTTGCTTGACTAAATCCAAATAAGATCACTCAGCCATGACTATCTATACACCTCCTTTTTCGATCATGATTTCCAAGCTTTCCAAAGGCAAGGGTCAGTAGCAAAGGTTTCACAATTGATATAAACCAAATACATGATACTACTAAACAAATAACAATGAAACGTAATCAATAAAATGTACAAGCAAGAGAAAGGAAAACAAATGAATGCAAACCCCATGATGCTTGAAGCTTCTATTGTCTCTCTCTACTCCTTCCAAAATATTATTTATTAATGCTCAGTATTGGCAG
>MU225193.1:997008-1010048 GCA_018584345.1 Thuja plicata | reverse complement strand
TTATTAAGTCACTTATTATCTCTCTTTTACTTGAGCTAAACTTTAGGCATTTAATAATTAATTCTTTTATTAATTATTATTATGCAACCTAGATATTTCCCCTTTAGGGTTTCCCTTTTAGGGTTTCCGTATCCTTTTATAAGGATTCTCTCTTTGTAAATTATTCAATTCAATGGTTATTAATTAATTGAGGATGTTATTGCATTAAGAAGTTTTTCTACATTATTTGCACAATATTTTTCCTCTTCCATCAATCTATGATTTTTGGCCTCCATAGCTTTTTTGCTTCTCTCTTTCTGTGACAGGTTTGCATGCAAATGATCCTCAGGAGCTGTGGGTTGATATTTTTCATCAACTCCAATATTTATGCGGCGGTACATCACAGTTTTTTGAATGTGGCATGTTTGTTAGCTGCTATATGGTTGACCATCATTTGGAAGCTCTTGAGTGTTATGTCCCTTGGGATAGCTACATTCTGAAGTGCTTGGTCAAGTGCCAATTTATGCTATGGAGATATGTGCAATAGGTCAAACATGGAGATCTGGGCAGGTGTGTGCTTTAGTTGGTCCACTATGCTTGTTTGTGGATCCAAGTTTTCTATAGGATTGGTTGATGTAGTAGTTGAGGATGGTACTCCTTGAAAGGCGACTCTAGCATGACATGTTGTTACAGCACAGTTGTTACCTTGGTCTCTGATAGTGATTGTAGCCACATGGTTATCTGAAGGATTGAGGCAATTGATGAAATTATCACTGTTGGCATATGTATAGTTAACTTGTGTCAATCAGATCTTGGATAGCATGTTTCAATCGGTAGTAGTTGACCATTTTGTGCCCCTTCACCTGATGAAAATCACAGAAATATTTGTCATTAGACCACCTCGATTTGTTTTCATCTTGTTCAAAAAATCTCAGATTTCTAGCAGAGTGATAGAGTTTGATTGTATCAACTTGCGTAAAGATGATTCTATCGGCTCTCCTAATGGTGTGAAATCTCATTGCTGGAATTGAAACCATGGTTTTTGTTTATTCTATTGTTGACTGTTTGACATAGCAGCTGCTTGTATAGGGGGAGGTTGGTTTTGGGTTTACGCTTGTTGAGTGGGCCCTGTGGGTTTTTGGTTGGCCATAGGTGTGCCTTGCAGTGACACCTTGGGTTGTGCATAGTTGACTGTCTTCACATCAATGACACCATCGCTAGTGAAATTTTTATTTTTGTTCCACCACTTAGATTTTTCCATTACATTCTTATTTGTATTTGTTTGTGTGGGATCTACAAGGATTCCTCATTTGACTAAGTTCTGCTCACAAAGAACTCCTCTTTCGATGAGTTGTGTGAAGTTCGGAGCTAACTGTAACTCTATTGTGAATGACATGTCTAGAATTAGATTGTCAACAAAAATTACTATTAAGTCTTGTTCTGGCACATCATATGTTATACGGTTTTCCGTATTCCTCCACCTTTGTAGGAATTTCATAAAAGATTCTCTATCTTTCTATTTGATATTGCAAAGGTCCTTGATGCTGACCTTGCGCTCGATGTTATGATGGAAGTGAGCTATGAACTTTTCAACCAATTCTCCCCAAGGTTGAATGCCATGAGGTAAATGTGAGAACCATTCCATTTCTGGTCTAGCCAAGCTTTGTGGGAATAGTCACATTAGATATGTCTCATCATGAGCGACTTCGACACAACTAGCAAAAAACTCTCGGATATGATCAATAGGGTTGGTACTTCCCCTATACTTGTCAAATTTTGGTACTGAGAAGTGATTTGGGAATGGAGACATGTGAAGAGAATGGTCAAAGGGATATGGGTATAAATCCTCTACAATATAGGATTTAGTCTGCCCCTGATTTTGTATATCCATCATTTGGATTTGAAGGGTTTGCATTTGTTGCATTAGCATGTCTATTTGATATTGAGGCTGGTGCATGTGGACATTCCTCTGTGCCATGGTGGGTATGAGGTTGTGCCTTTGTGTCTCTTGAGTAGGAACATAGGATTTCATCCTAGGGACTTGATTTGATTCCCTACCGAGTGATTTGTAACTGGAGGGACATGAGTAACCCATGGTGGGTTTTGATGTGTTTGTTGTTGTGATTAAAACAGGGGTTGATACTGCTGGGGTAGATATTGTTGCTGCTGAGGTTGGGTTTGGAACTGGGGTTGCTGTCGTTGAGGTTGGATTTGAGGCAACTGAAGTTGGGGTTGCTGTTGCGGGGTTTGGAAATGAGGCAACTGAAGCTGGGGTTGCTGTAGCAGGGGCTGGAACTGAGGTAACTGAAGTTGGGGTTGGTGTTTTGGGGGCTGGATTTGAGGCAACTTAAGCTGGGGTTGCTATTGCAGTGGTTGGGGTTGAGGCAACTGAAGCTGGGGTTGTTGTTTCGGAGGTTGATTTTGAGGCAACTGAAGTTGGGGTTTCTGTTGCAGAGGTTGGATGGGTTTTGGAATGGGCAAAGATGTAACTTTGGGTGGGCCTTGACTGTAAGTCATTCCTGCAGAGATGGATCCCTGCGAGCATGAGGTGTTGATCCCAAGACTAGTGTGAATTGACTACAATAGTGGCATAGTTTTAGAACAGTTGGTGTTTGGTGGGATGGAAGGCATAGCATGAGAGCTTGATTTTCCTGGCTATGAGGCCAAAGGTGGAGGCATACTAGTGACCATGGGTGCACTTAGTTGCGAACCTGTCATGCTTTGAGTAGATGATGTGCTGGCCTGGGTCAGGTCATTGGTTTGATTGGATATAGTCTATGTCAATGTGGGTAAGACCAATGGCAGAAAGATCTGAGACACAACAAGTAATATTTGAGGAGTGTGAGTAGTGTTTTGACCTGCGAGAGGGTTTTTGGGCCATATAGTTGATACACTGAATTCAACAGGGAGTTTGACTCCCTTCTTTATTAGCATGGCCAAGTAACATTCAAGATTCCTCTCTACAATAGCGTCAACTACTGTGGTGGAGTAAGCATCTTGTTCCACATCTTCAAGTTCTTCTTCTGTGATATCTTAGAAAAAAGCTGCCCCACGGGGTTGTTCAATGAATAGAGCAGAACTGGTATTCGTGAAGGGATCGTTCTCTTACTCTATTTCCCAAGTGGGGAAACAGTTGATATATGACTCATCAAGTTGAGTTCTAGCCTTAGACCTTGTGTAAGGTCCTCCATGAGGTGTTTGAGACATAGTTATGTCCAGGTTTTGTAACTAAAACAAGTGATATAAGGTAAACAAGGAAGGAAATCCTTTCTGAGGAAGTCCGAGTTATGTTTTGGACAAGGGTAATTCTAAGAATAGATTTTGATATAAATTGATCTCAAAGTGGTGATGATAAAAGATAAGATTTTCTAACCTTTGCCTTGGACAAAGTCAATTTGATAAATATGATGTTGTTTGATATGATGAGATCAAGGTATTTTTAGTTTGAACTTTTGAACTAACAATGCTTTTGACAGTAATCATGCTTTACAGAGAAAGGGTAATCTTTAATGTTTAGAGATTCATACAATGTGCTTCGCATTTTCCTGGGATAGACACTAGTTTTGGACACCAAATGAAGAATTATTTCAAGGTTTTAGGTCAAAATTGGAATATAGTATATCTGGTCAATTGCGGTACAATTTCACTGATTGCGGTAAAATAACTGGTTGATTACGGTAGTTTATCACCGATTGCAGTAATAAACACAATGATTGAAAAAATAAATAGATCAACTACGGTAAACTTCCTTCAATTGCGATACAATGCAGGCAATTGCACTAAATGAGGAACAGTCTAAAAAGACTAGAGGATAAGTATCACTACTTGATATTTTTGGAATTTTCTGGAACAATTCTTCTGATTTGTAAGACAGTTGACGTTGACAACCCTAGACTTTAACACGTTTGACTCATTTTGATAGTTTGGATGTTTTGTTTTGCATTTTTAGAAATTGATCAAAGGAACAAGCACAATAGACACTGTGTTTTGAAGAATGAAGACTGAAATTGTGTACGTTCTACAACTTTTTCAAGTTGCAAGGTTAACACGAGGTCTCAACAATGAACAGTCAGATTAATCTAGGTCAATGGCTTTAGAATACAATGTTATAGGCCCAATGCTTGAATGTTCATTAGCTCACACAATAATTGTCACGTTACTAGGACATGAAGGTCCACGACGTAGGTGCCCCTATTTTTGTCATTTCCAGGTATTATTGTCATGGAGTGAAGATCTCTTTCACTACACAAACACCATGGGACACATATGTTGGGAATCTTGGGGGGACATTCTGCAACCCCTTGCACTATAATAAGGTATCTATTCAGAGGTAAAATGGGTGGGCCTCTAATTAATCAAGGTTGTAGTAAGGGTCCGTGGTGTCTCTATTGACAGGACTCTTGTGACCGGGTCTGCCAGCAGATGTAAGTTGTCACCGGGTACCGGGGTACTAGCCAACTTCACCTATAAAGGTTGTCCAAGGAAATGAGATTCCCTGGGCCTCTAAGCACTTGAGGGTTGGGTCTCGATGGTGTGAGGCTCGGTTGGGAGATGTGACTATTTTCAAGGGGGATAGCTGGTTATCTTCAACTCATTCTCTCTGGGGATTCAAACAGGTGAGGTTTCTCCAAGCATTCGTACACTTAACAAATAAATTGAAAAAGATCCTGCAAGGTTAGGAGTACTTCATCTACCTATAGTTATTCTTAATATTCAAAACATCAACAATGCTCTAATACACTATACTAAATACCGAAGAAGCATACAACCATCAGTTCATATTTCATCAGTAGCAAAGGAAAGGAGGTCGCTAATCTACTTTAAGTACTAGAGCAAAGGACATGAAGAATACAAAGCATAAAATACCATTAACCCAGAAGACAGAATGCCAACAAAATCATTGCAAGAACTCTTCCTTCTTCATTAACATTTCTTCCAGCAAGCACTTGTGTGTGGTACAATGGTGGCTCCAAGGGAGAATCTATCTACTGAAAGCTTAGACTAAGGAGCATTGAGCTCTACAACTGAGAAATGAAAATACTGCTTTTCTATTACTATGGACTGCAAAATCATCAATTTTTTTGACCCTTGGAATGGTGTCAAACTTATTATTTATATACATAGACATCTAACCCTAACCCTAACTCATGTTACATTGTATAATAGAATATATTATTCGGTGGCCGATACTACCTGCGCCACTCTACAAAAGACCTAGAGACAGAATAGGCCTGTCATGTTAGAAGAAAACATGAGAAGTGAAGTAGAAGAATCGGCCTTGAGAAGAGAGCCAAGAAGAAGAAAGAGGAAAAATGATCCCCTGGGGATCAAGGCTACATGCCTCATAAATGGGAAAAGTGGCACCCTGTCTCCAATGCGCTAGGTGTACATCTGAAGTGGCGCCTCAAGAAGACCAACTATTAGAAAACCTCCTACCGATCCGTCGTGCCTTGATGTAGCTAACTACCTTCTAAAAAAATTTATTAACTACTTCGAAAGTAACCGATCGGCCTTGGGGACTGGGGCACAGATCACCGAAAGAATACATAAATGTAGGATCTAGGACTTCGAGATTCGGGAACTTACGTTTTGAAAGGATAAAGAATACAAAACGCTTGGGTTTTCTCTGGCCTTCAGAGAACCTTTATTGCTACTTATGTCATTGAATATCTAGAGGAGATAGGAGATTCCATCTTCATCAATATCTTTAAGACCAACCCACCGATACTTAGCCACCTCAATCTATTCCCCCAGGTCTAGTATATTTCCCTTAAATTCATCGGCCATTTTTTCCGCATCATGGCCACAGAGTACCATGCAAGTTATTCTCATCATCTGAGCTCCATCTATTCCCTCCAGGGATTGATACCTCGATTCCATTATCTCATCAAACTTCCCCAGGACATACTCCTCTGGTGTGCATGTGTCAGTGCTGAATGGATTAGCTCCGGAGACCTTCATAACAAAAGACTTGTATAAATTGAAAGAATATTGTACCATATTTATCTTATCCTGTAGAGTCCCCACTAGTTGCTTGATTACCCCCAATGTGAGGTCAATTCTAGAGTGTTGGGTCCTCACAAACTCAAATGATTCTTCCCCCAAAGTTCTAGACTCAGAGATAACTTCCTCTCCGAGGCCGATGAGTTCTTCGAACTCAACCTTATATGCCTCATAATTCTCAATGTCTACCTCCCATATGTTGACGATGGTCTCAGCCTGATGTAATACATGGCGGGGCATATATAAGTCTGGGAGTGTGGACACTAGGAAATGCTAGACATTTCTTAACTGTAGGGTGACCCATTCATCAACCACCTGGGCCTTCTTCTTCATTGCCCATAATGAGTCTATGTCACTCTACGGTAGTGGTGCATTAGATGTAGGGGCCTGTAGAGGAATAACATTGATAGGCTGGGCTAGCTGAGTTAGCAACCCCATAAGGTTTGCATTTTTCTCTTTTTCTGCCTTGAGCTTTTGAGCCTCCTTTTCATAGCAAGCCTCCACTGCCCTGGCTGCCTCTTTTAAAAATTCTACCTCACTCTGTTTTCCTCCCTTCCCCAGTTATATCTTTGTGATGTTATAATCTCTGGCTTCAACTGTTGCTTCATCTACATCTGGGGAAAGTGTCGCTAGTACTGCAACTGTCTCTCTGCCCGGCTCAGTCTAAAGGGTGTGGACTGTCTGGGCTTTCTTGGCCTTTGGCAAATTTTGTGCCTGAGCCATCATTTCTGCGAAGGGAAGGTTGGCTTTGGGTGTTGCTAGGGGGCCTTCCTCTTTCGGGTTTCTATCAGCCATGGGGGCAGTAAGGGTGGCTTGGTAGCCAAAATGTGTTCCTATGACTTCTCCTCAACATCTTGTTGTGCCCCTTCAGTATTATGAGCCTCTCCTAGCTCCTTTCCTATATCTTTTTTCTCACCTGCAATATTTTCTTCGGTGGTATCTGCATCTTTTTCCCTGTCTGTGTCTTTAATGACATCTGGGTCCTCATTGGTTTCCCTGGGGTTTTCCTCTTCTTGTTCCAGTTCTTCCTCATCCTCTTTTGTTGGGATGTCCTCTTCCATTGGTACATCTTCTGGTAATGGTGGAGGTAACGAGCCAAGATTCAGTGTTTGGGCTGTAGTGATTACCTCCCTAAATGTCACCTCCGGGAGTGGCACTTGGAACATGGCGTCTGGGGTTAAGGTTGTTCCCAAAGGTCTGGTTCCCCCAGATGGTGTCATTTGTTCAATTTTATTTTGTTGGTCCACTCCCATGTCTGGTATCTCTGGGACCTTGAAGACTACCTCATGTTCTATCTCTTTCCCTTCTTCTACTTGCTCCTCCTGCTCCTGTGCAGGTTCCTGTTCTATTGCTTCTTCTTGTTCCATGATTTTAGCCTTTGGCTGCTCAATGTCCCCCTGTAAATTCCCAAACTTTTTAGTTATAAAAACATCATCAAATTCATCTTGCGGGGGAGGATTGGCCGAGACATGAGCAGGCTCTAGTTCCCTCTCCAGCTCTGGGGAGTCGAAAGAAAGGATTTCAACTTGTGGGACCTGAGGCATCCCCAGCTCTGGCTCCTTTTTAGTCTTTGGATTAAGCCTTTTCTTCCTCTTGGTGACCAAAGGTGGCCCCGCATCCTTTAGGGCATGTTCTTCTTCTGGATCTACCCCTATTGCCCTCACCATTAGTGCTGCTAGTGAAGGGGAAGAAGGAGGATGGATGGGTCTGGTCATGAGCATCGGGGTTGCCAACCTCGTGATTAATTTATCTTTTATTTGCTGCGAAGCTACCAGTGATTGTTTCAGTTTCTCCTTAATGGGGGTCTCTTATGGAGCTGGGTTTCCATTATTCCTTTTCCCCTATCTTCTTTCTGTGAAGAAGTTCTGGATCCCTTGGTCAACTTTGGCACTGGCTGGGCAGCCCTGCGGACACTCCCAGGGCACACCCTCTTAAAGTAGGCGTGGCTACATTCGACCACGTTGCGGGTGAATTTTTCAATGGTGTGCCCCTCCTGGGCATTCCAGTCCACTGGTGGGAGGGCCAACTTATTGATCCCCTTTGCTTTGTACTGGGGATCCATTGTGGATCTGGAGTCTGAGAAGTCATCTAGAAATCTCTGAAGCTTTAACCTTTCCATCATTCCCATGGTCATCCAAATGTAATGCCAGCTCCAGACTTCCATGTCATCCTGGCAATCTTCCTAGAAGTCTTCCATGTGATATTGGTGGGGCTCTGATGCCCGGGGAAGTGCCATCACAATTTTTCTGTGCGGATCAAAATTCTTCCATGCCAAGTAGAATTCTGCTAGGTTGTAGCTTTTGAGCTCGTTGTCTACTTCCTTGGCCATGGCCAAACTGCACGAGTAACTCCCACAAGTAATTGGGAATGGGATGTTTTTTACCTTCTTCAAGGCGTAGAAGGCATGAAGCTCCATTATTTGTCTGTAATATTCTAAAAGAATTATCTTGTTCCCACAATGTTTGGGTAACAAGTAAGGTTTCCCAGAGAAATCAGTCACCCTTATGTATGTGTACTGCTGGAATTGTATGTAATAGTGGCCATAACTTCTGACCAAATCCATCACCTCCATGGAAAGGTAGTATCATGCATCCCGGGTAGGTGTGAATAGGTTTTAATAGATAAAGGCATCATTCACCTAGCAAAAACTTGGGAAACTGGCCTCCCATTGGACTTGTGGGAAATAGTCCCAGGGAGTCTTCTGACCCGGGCCAATCCCGAGTACGCCCGATGTAAGTAATCCATTGGTGGTAGGCTATTGTTGCACCAGGGTCCAGAGAACATAAGAAGTCATATGAAACTTCCGCTTTTGAACCACCTGTAGAAATTGAGAATCTACATGGTTGGAGATGATGGTGGCCCAATCAAAATATTCTCCTTTGGTGGAGATGCCAAGAATAAAAAAGCACATCCATACTAAGAATTCTCAGGCATGGGGTTGCCCGAAGAATTGAGATAGTGCTATTATCCCCATCTGGATACTTTCTTTAAATTTAGACTGGGGGAGTTCTAGCTTCATTCTCTTGGGATCCCTCTTTGGTGTCTTGAGCCAGTGGTTATTCATGTATATCCGGGCTACTTCCTCCAACTGTTTGAACTACGCTAAGGCATCTGCTCTGGTAACTACAACTGGTTTGTCAAATTGAGGGATCCCCAAGCCCATCTGGAAAGTAGTGGCATCAAGAGACACCATAGGGATAGGATACTAGGTAGGTTCTGGGGCTGCGAGCATGATGGCATAGATAGAAGAGTTGTAATGTGCTGCAAGTGTGAGGATTAACTTCAGAGACTGCACTAAGAACAGAAAATAGGTGGCCTTGAGGATCCCATAATCCCTGACGTTGATCGCTAGCGGATTGCGGGTCTGCCGCTGAATGTACATTATTTTCACCAAGGCCTGCGTTTCGGCCCACATCCTGACACTGGTGTCGGTAATGAACTGTACTTTGGAATCAATCTTTGACCCCACAACGGTGTTATCCTTCATGTATTTCATACTGAGGGGAAATTTTTCCAAGGCCCTCTCCATTTTAGATTTTATGGCTGCCCTGGTGACTACCGCGGAAGGAACTTCTGGACTCCTGGGTGGTGAAGATGCGAAAGCCTTAGACAAGATGGAAGTATATTTCTCTAGAAACCTACAAGGCAAGGTGACCATCAGAATGTATAGATAAATAATACTTTGGGATCCAGAGATCTTACCACTGTAGCGCTTGTTTTCCCTGAAAAGTTAGTTTAGTTCAAAAATCCTAGAAAGTATATATTTTGCAAACTTTGAAATTTAACCAATATTTGGGCCCAGGGATTTCACAATATTTAATAAAAGAAATATGTGGGTTGGGTGAGGGCAAGAGACCCAAAATCTAGAAAACTAACCGTTAGAAGTTGTGTGCAAAAAGTGAGTTGTCAGACCCATGTGGATGTCACGTGGCTATGCAATAAATAGAAGTTAAGGCGACGGCAGCGGAGCCAACTGTCTGAACGTGCAAAAAAGTGGAGGCCACCTAGACAATTACTAAATGCATTCATGGGAAATAAATGGGTCACGGGCTGGTTTATGGGGGAGAGAGAAAACCGCCTGGTTGAAACTAGTTGAGAGCCGAGTTTCAACCAGGTGGTATCCTGTGTGGAACGAGCTCGCGAATTTGTGAATGAGAACAGAGGAAGCATGATGAGCTTGTTATGTAACCGAGTGGATATACATGAAATATACATCATATACAACATATATACATCAGGGATGAAAGGTATCTACATGCAAAATGGGAAGGATATATATTAAAATACACTAAATACATAAAACGCAAAGCCACTACCTAAACAAAAATGCAAAAAAATGTACAAGCATATACATCATTTACATTACCCTACACCTACACAGAGGGCAGAAAACCCTCTGGTAGAGCTGGCCCACCAATGGGCGACAAAACCAGACGACCAAAATAGAAACAAATGAAGAAACAAGACAAAAACATAAACCAAACAAAAATGAAAAGCCAGGAAACAGAGAGAAAAAGAGAAACCAACCTGAGAACTAGAGAAAGGCAAGGGAAGGAAAGGTTCTGAATGCTCTACAACATCTTGTGCCTTCAAAGGATCACCACTCAACACTACAAACCACTTGCAATTGTTCAGAAAAACTCAGAAATAGTTCGCACTAGACTCTGCTCAAATCGCTGTGATATCGCTATGAAATCGCTCAAATTGCTTAAGTGTTTTAATCACGGTAATTGTGAAAATGACAGGTGATTTCTATTTATAGCCAGGGTAAAAGAAAGTTACCTTTCCTTCTGCAAACTCTGGAACAAGATAACCTCCAGACTCCGGGCCTGGGGATTCCGCGTCACCATACCCTCTTAAGAAAAGAAGACATCGTGGCAAAGAATCCTAGAATCTGGAATCCGGATCTTGGACAAAGAACGACCAACTCCAGGACCGAGTCCCGGAGACACAAGGGACAAAAAAAAAAGCAAAACCAACACCGTGGGAAAGAAAACCTGGGGAAGGAAAACAAAGAAACAAGGGAAGAAGACAAGGCAAGAGCCAAAAGCAGAAAACTAAAAGGGGGACCCAACATTTTGCACACAAAATCTAGGGATGGGGATGCAAGGCATAACAGTCTCTCCAATCGGTTTGTATGTGCGTGACTCACTTAAGATCCTAGTTGACCACGCTGGCTCCTTAGTGATATTCACCTGATCCAGGCTATTATCAATACGCCTCGCCCGAGCTTGGCTAGATAAGACAGAACTTTGGTTTGCACCTTGTTTATATACTGATCGGAAGGATTACCGGTTTAAGGTCGTTCTCCGAGGAAGAAGCGCATTCCCCGGACAGGCCATTCTAAAAAAGTATAAAGGTTTGTAATATAATAGTTTGTGCAAGTGTACCCAAAACTCAAGACACAAGGTAAATTGATTAAGCTCCAAAGTTTGAAATGTGAACTAAGCTACACCACCATACAAGCACCAATGTTCAATTTTAAGCCCAAAAGTAGGTGTTGATTTCTTGTTCAATTTTAATGCACCAAATTGAGAGATTTTTTGCCTTTGTTTAGTTTTAATCCTCACGTCAATTTTAAGACCAAATCCAAAATATGAGATGTGATATGTTTGCAAGCACTATTCTTTTTAAACCCAAATCGACAAATGAATTCCTTTTAGTTTGCTTTGTTTTAAACAGGTTAGTACCAAAAAAGGATTATTTGCAAAATGAGAGTATACACAACTTTGAAAAAAATGAATGATGCTTACCAAAACTTACCCTTCTCTGTCCTCTGTGATTTGATCCAATCCTGCACAGAAACTAAAAAAAAATGTCAAATTAGAAACAAACGGGCAAAAGATTGGGATCTGATATTCAATATTTTTGTGATTGCGGCAAACTTCTAGCAACTGCGGTAAACTTCTATCAATTGTGATAAAGCACTAGAAAATGTGGTGAAATACTGTCGATTGCGGCATGGATCAGGCAACTGCGGCAAAATTTGTTCAATTGTGGCACGGATCAGACAATTATGGCAAAGTACCTGAAAGAAGAAGACAGAAATAGATAGAATAATACTGCGAAAGCCTGCAATCAATTACGGTATTAAACCAGTCAATTGTGACAGTTTTTTCAATTGCGGTAAAATATCAGCAACTGCGAAATAATACAAATGTTGAAGAAAAGTCATATTTTAAAATTTATGACCGTACGGCCGTGGTTGATCAATCTGGTTCTTCATCTACAAGATATATTTGGGCTGTTTGATTCACATCGGGTTCACCAAAATGTACGCCTCCTTTTTTGATCATGATTCCCAAGCTTTCCAAAGGCAAGGGTCAGTAGCAAAGGTTTCACAATTGATATAAACCAAATACATGATATTGCTAAATGAATAACAATGAAATGTAATCAATAAAATGTACAAGCAAGAGAAAGGAAAACAAATGAATGCAAACCCCATGATGCTTGAAGCTTCTATTGTCTCTCTCTACTCCTTCCAAAATATTATTTATTAATGCTCAGTATTGGCAGGGCAGCATCTATGACTTGAGAAGTGTTGAGAAGTTGCTAATTGAAATGGGTGTGTGATCGCAAGATGGCTTGAATGCTAGAACCAAACTAACGGAGCAATGGTGCACGAGAGCTTGAAAGCCTGGATCCTTCAAATGGTTATGAAGAGTTTATTATATAGGAATTGGTGATGATATGAACGGTTGAGATTAATCCCAAAGACAGGGAGATGAACGGTTGAGATCAAAAGAAACTGGAGAGGTCCTTAGTAAACTCCACTTCTTCATTTGGTAAAGAGGAGATAGAGTTTGGTTGACTGAAGAGTTAATTATGAGTTACCTTTTTGAACTGAAGAGGTGGGTGAAGTTACCCATGTGGACTAGAGAGATGGGTGGAGTAACCCATGTGATCTGATTGGAGTTATCTCTTTGAGGATAAATGAGTATTTAATTCATTTATTTAATAATTATTTTCAACATGTGAGATAATTGAATTCTTTTTTATTAAGAATTGCTTTATTTGATGAAATTAAATTAATTTAATTGAAATTAATTTAATTG
>MU225193.1:981658-996508 GCA_018584345.1 Thuja plicata | reverse complement strand
CTTCATTTGTCACTTTGCAATCTCGGAGTTCTGATTATCTTGGTGAGTTTGTATTCTGATTTCTGCGTTATTTTCTTCTATTGTCGAGCGATGGTTAGCCTTCCTAGCATTGTTCACATCTCCGACTGAGTCCAGACCTACCGCAGACCAGCTGACTCTGGACGTCCGGTGAGTTTTCTCACTTTACTTGTCATTAATTCTTGTATTTATTACTTTTAAAAATTGTACTTTTAAATTCAAATATTTAAACTTACTAATTAAATTTTTCTCAAAAAGTACAATTTTTCTTAATTAGTAAGTTTAAATATTTGAATTTAAACTATAGGAAATTGAGTTTAATTAATCAATTAAAGCTATTTAATTAAATAAAATTAATTATTTAATTAATTTTGGGAATTTGATTAGATGATTTGGGGAATGAATTTAGAGGAAAATAGATAATTAATTAATGATTAAAAACCATTAATTAATAGATGAAAATTAGTGTTTTTAACGTAAAGTCGCAAGCCTATCCATTTTAGGGTGTCTACACTATCAAGGATATAATAGATAAAAAAAAATGAGGTTTTCTTCAATGGTGATAGGTTACAGAGTATATCAATCTAGTCAGTTGAACAGTATACCTAGTGGAGCTATTCATGTTGCATACATAATGGTAAAGGAAAATGCAAAATATGATCTTTGTTAGATGTTGAGGACTCAATTCTTTGTGAACATAGAGAAGATCAAGAAAGATGAGAAGAATTAATTCAAATATGGATCACTCCTGGTATGTATGTTCTTTTACTTAGAGAATCATTTTCCTAGAATAGATCCCATTACTTGGTCAGAGGATAGACCGGTAGTATTGAAGATTAAGTAGTGTATTAGGACTTTAGGAAGAAATTTTAATAAGGTTATGTGGGGTTACTTTATATATTTTCAAGGGAAAATGCACAAGTAAGAGAAAGAATTCCAACCAGCCTTGTTGAAAAGTATAAAGATGATATATTTTTTCTAGTAGATACAGATACATGTATGTTGCAAGAAGTGCAACCAAGGTCATGTTGAATAACAACTATGGGTTATGAAATTTATTGTGTTTTAGTCATTATTCATACTAATATTCTACTGTCAAAACTAATTGGTACTTCAACACCTACATTTGGAACCTATGAAGAGTCATCATTGAAAATTCATAGTCAACTAAGAGCGTCGGTAAGCCAAAGAAAGATTAGGAAACAAGTTGAAAATATCACCAAAATGAGTGGCATAACACTAGAAATGATCATAAAAAATAGAAATAAAATGGAGAGTAAGAAGGCATACACATCTGCTACCGCAAAAGCCAAGGATACTGAAGTTGAAGTTGAAGAGATTATACCTAAAAGAGTAACTAGGAGTTCAGTACTGAAACAAACTAAATGTACATCTACTACTCCTATTTTTACTAAGAAAGAAAAGGAGTCACCTGAGACTATTAAGAAAACTTACAGAAGAAAGAAAGCAATAACTTCAGGCTATAAAGAGTCAAAGAGTAAAAAAAGATGTAAGGAAAAGGCTGAAGAAGAAGAGGTTGAAACTGAATTTGAGAAGGAAAAAAAGGAGTTGAGAGCTAGTGGAAAGAAGTCTACTATAGTAGGAAATCCTACTGAGGAAACTGAAAAGGTTGACAATAGTGTTATTCTTGACAATGTTGATAAAGATATTAAGGAATATGAAAGAATGACAAAGTGTGGACTCGCATTGATAAATTTTATAATGAAGAGAAAATAAAGATAGAAGATGCGGTTGTAGAAAGTCTACATACTTTTTGCAAAGCTCCAAGTGAACTATTCAAGGCTATACCAAAGGAACTGTAAAAGGGAATTGACAAAAGACGGAGAGAAGCTTTGAAGAATGATAGAGTAATGATGGAATAAGAACTTGCTTTTTTGCAACCTGAATTAACTACATAAGAGGTAAAGTTAAGTTTTGAAGCAAGGAGAGGATAATTTAAGACAAGAAATAGAGTTATGAGAATTCTCATTGGATAAATACAATCAGCAAGAGATGTATGATGAGAAACCTGATTTATTTAATTTTTGCAAATTGAAAGTTGGAAAGTATGCTTGTAGCTATTGATTTTCATAAACTTAGCATCGTCCACTTCCCTCTATTGTAATAAACTGCAGTTCTCCTAAAGTAAATATTTTCTACTTTCAGTTGTCTATTTCTTTTCTTTTCTTAAATGGAGGATTTATATCAATTCTCATGGTATCTTTAATTCATTTTATGTTTCAATAATATGCATGTTGACACTTAATCATGCTGTTTGTTTGAAACTGTTGTTTATTCCAAGCTATCTATTCTTAGCTATCGGTGATCAAATTTTTCTCTATTTATTTGTACCCTTTTTCAAGAATAATAAAAAGGTCTTCAAATTCATTGTAGGTGTATCAATAAAAAACAATACAGTTTCCTTTTTTAGCATTTTCGCAATTTGTTCCAATTGATTCAGCACATTTCACCTCTTGGCCTCCTTTGTAAAATATCCCCCTTTGAATCTTGCAAAATGTTGGGTGAAGAAAGTAGCTTGGTAAATATTTCTTTCATAAGACCTCATAGAAAGTTCTAACAAAAAATTATCCCCCCATTGAATCTTGATATTGATGTTTTGTGTGTTGGGATTTTTCCTGTAACATTGGAGGATGATTTTTTTATTGTGCAGCATGCTTAAGAAAACAACAAGAATTTCAAAATTTCAATGTGTAAAGAATGCAAATTTCCCTTTCATGGAATTTTGATTGATGTTGTATATGCTTATGAAGAATCTTGATGACACCGCTATGAAGAATATATTTAACACAAGATATCGTTGTTTATTTAGATATCTAAATTTATTTCAAAATGTAATAAGATTTAAATAAATGTCCTAGCTTTGTTAGTCTCATATATTCAAATGTTTCTATGATTATGATCCATAAACATTTTTAATGCTTTTACTTGTTCATTTACGTATGTTTCTATGTTGGATTAAATGGGCAGTTTTTCCTTCTCATAGCTCATATTGGACATAGAAATTTGGGATATTTTGTGAAATTTTATGGTCTCATTTATAACAATTTCCTCTTCCCAATCTAAACGATAATTTTTAAGAAAATGATTATCATCCAAATTCATATCATTACTAAACAATATTTAAATCTAATGATAATGGGAACAAATTTCTTTGAGTCACATGTAATAGAATTAAAAAAGCCATTACTCCAACCATTAGATGTGAGGATAGAACTACTAGGATTCTTTCAGTTCAACCAAACCTTTTAGCATTACTGAGATTTAAACTTGCCATATGTAGAAAAAAATGTAAACATTGTTAAATCTAAAAAGCCTTGATCTTACAAGTGGAGATTGTTGTATTTGGGTAAAGGTTCTAATATTGGTGATAGTTATCTAGAGCTAATATTAGATTGTATTTCTTAAAGGGTTTAAACATTCAATATATCACATTTAATACATATAGGTCTATTTTGAAGGGAAAATTTAAAATCAAACTTAAAACTTGTAATTTAAGTCCAAAGTTTACTTCAACTAAGATTTATAAATGCTACTAGTTTTTAAATAACTTGAATCTAATGAGAAAGCTAACTTGAAAATTTGTCACATTCATAGAGTGTCAATAAACAAGTCGTGCTTATGTTTTATGAAATGTGCTAACAATTGTCCTTCTCACATTTTCTTAATGTGTAACAAAGAGGATATTTAAAATTTATGGGCTAAGTGTAGAGGAGTATATTCACATACCTTCAGGTTTATTTGGGTTTCTTGGAGGAGGAGTTCTTATTTTATCTCAAATATTTGCAAAATGAAAATTAGATTGAAATCTTGTGTAAGGAAGATGCTACAATGCTAGTTATATTCTTTGGCTCTGGCTAACGCATAACTGATTTCATATGCTCTAGGTAAAGAACTGATTTCAACTAATGAAGCCGCAAAGAAGCGAAATGTGATGAATCAACTGGAAAAGATTGTAAAATGTTGGGTGGCGAAAGTAGTTTGGGAAAGATGATATATTTTAAGCATTTAATTTGTTCTATATATTTCAAAACATTTTTTTATTTGAATTATGTTGATATATTTTAAAACTTATATTGCAAAAATTCTACAATCAACCTTTCTAAAAGTTTTCTTAAAAAGAAAAAAAATCAATATAAGGTGTCACAGAATGTTAAATATAAAGTGAAATAATAAATGTGATATGCTTAATGCAAATCTTGGTAATCAATTCATGAATTTGATGGTGAGGTTATTTTATCTAACATGTTCAACAAAGATGATAAAAATATTATTTATGTTTGTTAAATTTTATAGTCATTGCATTTGAATTCATTTTGCAATCTTTCTTGTACAAAATCAACATCTAAATAAAGTCAAGACCTATAAAAATGTCTTCCATTTGAATTAATTTTGCAATCTTTCTTGTACAAAATTAACATCTAAATAGAGTCAACACCTATAAAAATGTCTTCAAATCTACATTACATGATTACTTTTATTCTAATTTAGTCTTATCTTTTAAGGAGACCTAGTTGTTAATCTTATAATTTTGTAAAATATTTATCCAAATAGTAAATATTGATTAAACTATAAGGAACCTAGTCAAATGTTAGATATAAAGTGAGATAATGATGTGATATATTTAATAGAATTCTTGTAAATTAATTCATCAATTCAATTGTAAGAATTTGTTACCTAGCATATTCGACATGGTTAATAGAAACTTATTTGTGGTGGTAATTGCAACAAAAATAGATGTTATAAATTCATATTAAATTTTTATTTGATAAAATTAGCATTCATCAAGTGAGGATCTATACCTATCTTTAGATCCACATTACATTAACTTTCATTGTAATTTAGTCTTGTAATCTCATTATATTAGTTATACTCCTTCTTGGAGAGAACTAATTGTTAATCTTATAATTTTGTAAAATATTTTTTCAAATAGTAAATTCCTTTACATATTAATTTGATCTTACTTTTTAATCCTTCAAAGTTACCAGTGGTTTACATATAATGTGATGCCCCTCAATCTATGACTCTTAACTAAAAAGATATAAGTAATTAGATCCATGCTCCAAACCCATGCCCCATGCCACCTAAGATTTGATTCATCCTAATGGATCCCTTTCTAATCAATGCGCAACCCATAGCTAATGACCAAGTGGTGAAAATAATAGTGTTAGAATCTCATTAATGGATAGCACTAAGTATAAAGCCTTCAATCTCCCACACCTAGAGAAATTGGATAACAAAATTTAAATTGAATGATATGTCATAATACAAAAGTGATATACATCAAGCTTTATTGTTTCCATTATGATAGCTATGCCACTTATTCTACTTACATAGTGTTTGATTTCCAAATTACTCCCAACCCACCTAAAGAACCTTCATCCTTAACAAAGGATCTCCACCAAATTTCCCAACTCTACAATAAATACTATATCTCCAACTTATTCATTTTTTTCTCTTAAAGCAAAATTACAGTTGGTTTTGTAGATTATCAAAACCCCTTTTGATCAAACACCTCTTCCCAAGGGTATTGCAACACCTAACATTACACGATATAAATTTTATGGCATTCGAGGAAGGGAGAGATCTCAATTTACTCTATCCCTTAGTGTTTCTTACCATTTCAACTTTTAAAGTTTTTAGACTTTGGCCCTCTTTTTTTTTTTCCTCCATTTTTTACTTTTACTGACATAGCTTGTGATTGACTAGTGGTTTGTGTTACCAGAATACCTTCTTTATCTCCCAAACCCAAAAAACCATCATCAACTTCAAAGAAGGAATCTAAAACTCCTCTTGTAGCTTCAGTCAAAGAGGGTCCTAACCAATTTCTTCAAACATAAAATTTTGGTCTCGAGAAGAAGAGACATGAATATCCTTAAAATGCACCTTTTTGGGTCCTCATCTCTTCAAGAAATTCCTCTATCCCCTGTGCTTATGTAATTTTTCTCATTCTTAAATCCTCCAAAATATTGGCTATATATTTAATACCACCCTTGTCTTGGCAATCTTCCTAACCAATACTTTTATTCTGGAGAAGCTTCAAATCTTCCCCTTTAGCCAAGATTCTTCGCTTATCACTGGGAATCTCTAGATTAAGAAATATAGAGGGAATAGTAGGATGATCCCTTTCTCTATTAGCCAAATTTTCTATCCTACAAGCTTCAACATGCTCAAAAGGTCCACCATATTTATCAAGCTGAAAACTACCTCTCTCTTTTTTTGTAATATCCTTACTGAAATCCCTGTAATTAAGGTCTGACACTACCTATTGAAGACATGAAGTCCCCGAGGCCTCATATTCACTTTTCTCTTCCCCTTGGTTCTCTACAAAATCTTGATCCTTCATCATTTTTTCAATCTATTTTGTTTGAAAGTGAATCTATTTTCATTGTCAATCTCGCACTTTCAAGTGCTTTCCCTTTCTTATCCTTGATATAATATTATGTCCAATGATCCACCTCTTTGTACACTTTACAATTCTCAACAATATTTTCAACTTCAATCACTTTCCACTAAACACCCTCATCTAACCAAATCTCACAACATGAGGTAAAGGGTAGGGTTTCTAAATAATATAATTTATTGCATATGTGCTATGTTCTTTCTGTTCTACAACCTCATATGCTTTTGTAAATTTTTCCAATTTATTTCCAATAGTTTCTAGGGTTTTAATCTCCAAGTACTCTTGTGATAGGTAAAAAATTTGAATCCATACAGGGACCTCATCTATTGATTCCTTGACTAGGTCAAAGTTTGGTGACCAGTCCTTGATGAAATAATCCATCCCACCATGAAGAAAGGCCCATTGAGTAGGATCTAATGCTTTTCATGAAATTTTTCACAAATAACCAAGAAAAAACCATTTCGCAAGGTTTTGAGTATTAGGTTATTATCCTATTGTTCATCACACTATTTTCTCACCTGCCAAAATGTTGGTTGATTAATCCCTTGCCCATTTTATAGAAAATGATTTTTTCTTATACTTTTTGACCACCTCTCTTTAGTTGTCATCCTCCACACACACAAAAATCACTTAGTTGTGTGTCATTTTAATCTTCCCTTGATCCTCCATGTTCAATGACTTATATCCATTTAGCTTCCACACCTTCCCTTCTAAGCCTTCCAAGCCTCCACCTAGCCTAGTAAGATATTTACAAAACCCCACTTGTTCTAAGGAAGATGATCGTTCCCTAGAATATTAAGTTATCTAAACACCTTGTTACCAAAAAATTTATTCCTTCTGATTTGTTGATCCATCCATGCCCTACCTAGCTATTGGCATGCTTTATTTCTAAAACTCCTCTTCTCATGAGTGGCATGTGATTGAGTTGCTCAATCGTATTAGAATTAGTCAAACCCTAGTCTCCTTCCTCTCCCACACTCCATACAGTATTAATAGTATTATAAAATTATTTTACTCTAACTATTTTTATTCTTGTTGAATTTAGAAAATTAATCTTTTACAAAAAAAAAAATTAAACATTTAAGTTGTTATTCATATTTTCAAACTTATATTGCTAAAATTTTACAATTAAAGTTTTTAAATGTTTCAAAAAAATCAATATAAAGCATCTAGCAGAATGTTAAATATAAAGAGAAATAATAAATGTAATATGTTTAATAGAAATCTTAAAAATCAATTCATTAATTTGATAGTGAGAATGTGTTATCTAACGTGTTCGACAAATATGATAACAAGATTATTAGTGTTTATGAAATTGTGTTGTTAACGCATTTAAATTTATATTGGAATTATTCTTTGACAAAATTAACATCTAGATAAAGTCAGTAGCTATATAACTATCTATAGAGCCACATTACATGAAAAAGATGCTAGGACATAACTGGTACCTCACTCAAAAAATTAGTACCTTAGTTCTCATATCAATTGAAGGTTAAAAATGAAATGTTAGTACACGATATTGAAGTCATGAAAAGTATATAATTGTTGTTGTTAAAAAACATAACAGTGTAAATGAATGTGGGACAACTTATTCACAAGCTAAACAATCAATTAGAGATGAACTGTATTATTTCTCTGCGTTGTGCAAACAAAATGAATATATATATATATATATATATATATATATATATATATATATATATATAAACNAAAAAAAATAAATATATATATATATATATATATATATATATATATATATATATATATATAAACTTTATTGATAATTGCTTTCAAACAGTTGTGAAGCAGAGTAAATGTGTAAGAAATTATCAAACTTAAAATAGCAGCTACGATACTAAAACTGCAAATTATAATTTGGAAAGAGCCAAGTTAAGCTAACTAAAAGCTATGGCAAACTAGACAATGCATTATAAATCGGATTCACGCTTTTATAAAAAAAAAAATCAAGTCAGCCTAAACAAACTACACAAAACTGCATTTTGTTAAATGGAATCGTTAGCCAATTATTGAGCAAAACTTCTTTTAAAAGAAGGTTAAATACTTTGACTGGAAGCTATGAATTAGTGAAGCCATAAATGAGGGAGCTCATCCCCAATGGTATTTAAGCCTTGATGACAAGAATAAAAACACAACTTAACCATCACAACATGCCAATATTAGCATTATTGAACATTGGTATTTTCTAGAGTTTTACAATGTCTACATTAGACCCAAATACTAAAAGTACAAAATAACCTCAGAAATAAAACTTCAAAGCAACACCAATGTGTAGTGTTTGGAAAAATATTAACTTTTAAAAAAAAAGCACCTCGCTCCCAAGTAATATGAAAAAGTTACATCCATTTGAAGTTGAAAAATTTGGTATTGTCCTTCCGATATACTGAGAAACTATTTTTCTGGAAAATCTGGATCACTCTAGAAATTTCTGATTACACCATTCTGGAGAGCACAAAATTCTGACTCAAATAAAATAAAATGCGCTATGAAGTTTAGGCCAAATACAAAACTTCAATAAAGAGGGGTTCCAAATTTGAATAAAGGTCACCTCAGCCAACCACCAATAAATTTAGCGAATCGTAGATGTAGCAAACTGCCAGTCAGTTTTTAAGTTCCGCCAAATTTTAATAAACGATAAAAAATTCTCCGCCAAATATAAAGACACTACTTAAAAAAAACTGTCAAACTTGGCGGTGGCGCCAGTCCTAATCGTACACTAGATGGCTTCCTTGACTATTACCTGCAAATGTTTTCTTCACTCCTAAATTAAGTTAAATAGATAATGGAAAAATTTGATGACCGTATGACCATATTTGAACTTTGTGACAGTAAAACGCAAGTTCTAAGCAGCTAAGCATGCATTGCATGCATTATTCTATGGAGAATATGAAACTTAAGTCTGACAAAAGTATTCGATGGAGAATATTTCTTCAGGTATGCCTTTCAAAGCAATCCTTATTATCATTATTTGTTTTATCTTCAGTCCTAACCGTACATTAGACGGCTTCCTTGACTATGACCTGCAAATGCATTCTCAAGTACCTGGTCTTCACCCCTAAGTTCTTCGGACATTAATTTGCTCTGGAAAAGTTTGCGAAGCGAAGCTAACTTTTTAATTTTACAGAAAACTACAAAAAACTGTTTTTAAAAGTATGTGATCTTTAGTCCTAGTCGCACATTAGACGGTTTCCTTGACTATGACCTGCAAATGTATTCTCAAGTACCTGGTCTTCATCGCTAGGTTAAACAGATTTATCTAATTAATTTGATGGTGCAGACTGTATCCGCATGAAAATGAAATTTGTGGAAGACTTTGTAAATTCTACAGGATTATATTAGTCTAAATTTAATCTAATTTTGTTAAAATTTTACGGAGATTGATCTTCGTTTGTTCCGTGTCTATCATCCATAAGACTTGATTCTTTATAAACTTATTCACAACTATTCAAACTCATCCAAAAGAAAAATGTTTTAACTTGAAATCAAATATCTGTTACTGCAAACCCTAACGCAATCACAGGAACCACGATTTACTATTCAAACACGAAAATTGATTAGTTAACTATTTAGTTGACAAAGAAGTTGGAAATAAGAAAATATAATTCCTGACTTTAACATTTCACCAACAAAATAATCTTCCGAAGGGTTTGACATTGTCTTCCAATAAATTTCCAAAAGAAAATGCGTTTGCCTGACATCAACGCGATGCGCCCCGGACAATTTCCTAGAAATATACAACTGCTCTTTATATTCAAGACAATTGTCGCTGTACGAATTCTTTCTTATAATCCGATTTTACAAATCCTTTCTCGTAATCCGATCATAGGATAAAATTTTCTGGAGATTATTTACCTGTACGATGATTCAATCGGCATCCATCCCTAACATCAGCGCGCCGTTCGTGAGGAGAAGCTGCACAACGGCCGGAAGCTCAAAGGTTAAAAGCTGTAGGGTTTCAGCTTCATCTTCTTCCACAAATCTTCGCATTCTCGCGGCCAGAAACAGATCCTCAAAATCTCTGTTAAATGGCGGCAAAGCGTCGATTGTTGTGGAACTAGCGGCAGATTTTTTGGAGACGAAGGAGAGGCAGCAGAAAACGATCCGGAAGAAAGCTGAACTGCGTGTGAATCCGCCGCCGCCAGGAGCGCAGACGGACAAATTCAGTCCCGTCGAATTGCAAAGATTTGCGAAACGGCCGGAAGAGGTTTACAATAACAGCCCTACGGTGTCTCCAAAAGGGGATTTAGGTCAAGACTGGAGAAAATACCAGGGTTCGAATCTCTGGGAAGGGCTTCTGGACCCTTTGAGTCCGAAGCTCCGGCGAGAGATTGTAAAATACGGCGAATTCGCTCAGGCGACCTACGACGCCTTCGACTTCGACGCGCACTCCAAGTACTGCGGCAGTTGCCGGTACAACCGGCAAAGAATGATGGAGAAACTGCACCTTCACAACAATGGTTACCGGGTCAGCAAGTATCTTTATGCGATGTCGGATGTCCACATGCCCAAGTTCTTCGGGCGGTCGAATTCCATGGACCCGTGGAGCAAGGACTCCAACTGGATGGGCTATGTGGCAGTGAGCACTGATGACGAGACAACACGTCTCGGGAGGCGTGACATCATGGTGGCGTGGCGTGGAACCGTCACACAGCTAGAGTGGATGGAGAATTTGCATGATATTCTTCACCCAGTCGGTGACCTCGGGTGTGCTGAGCACACGGCCATCAAGGTCGAACACGGCTTTCTGAGTATTTATACTTCTAAAAATGACGCCACGAGGTACAACAAGCATAGTGCCTCAAAAGCAAGTGATGGATGAGATACGTCGTTTGGTGGCGCTCTACACAGGGCGCGGCGAGGAGGTAAGCATTACTATCTGTGGGCACAGCCTTGGGGGTGCCCTAGCACTTCTTAATGCCTTTGAAATAGCCGCTAAGATGGTCAATGTGCATGCAAACAACCCGACTCGAAAAGTTCTCGTTACTGTCTTCTCATTCGGGGCTCCACGAGTGGGCAATGGTGCTTTCAAGGATGCAATAGAGGAGCTCGGCGTGAAGGTCCTACGTGTTGTGGGCAAGCAAGACGTGGTGCCCAAAATGCCTGGCATATTGTTCAATGAAGGATTGGAGAAATATGAGAAACTAATTGGCAACATGTTGGAGTCTCTACCTTGGTCATACAAGCATGTAGGGGTGGAACTAGCGTTGGAGATCAAGAAATCTCCATTCTTGAAGAGTAACCCTGATTTGGTCGAGTGTCATAATTTGGAGGTGTATTTACATTTGTGGATGGGTTTGAAAGCTCAAGTACCCCGTTCCGAGCCGATGCTCCACGTGATAAGGCCTTGGTTAATAAGACCTCTGATATGTTGTGCAAAGAATTGATGGTGCCCGCTAATTGGCATCAATTGGAAAACAAAGGGCTGGTGCGAAATTGCTATGGAAGGTGGGTACAACCCGATCGAGATGTCGATGATGTGCCCTCTCCACCTGGCATAGGCTTCTTCTCAACCTAATATAGGGTCATAAGGGCATATAAAAGCTCCAATTAGTTGTACACAATTAATATAAACATTATTGTCAAAATTCTTTATGGAAGATAATTATTGGTTTGTTCATTTATTTTATTATTTGTTTCTTCTAATAGGCAAGATAACTATAGCCTCTCTTGAGTTCTATTTTAAATTTTTTCTTTTATCCAATCATCTTTGTGAATTTTGGTTTGGACCGTATTTTTTCTAATGTTTCACTTATTTAATAATTTAAACTATTTATTGAAAATTATTTATTTCATTGTTTATAGGCTGGTTCTTTGAACATTCATTGCACACAAAAAATTTGATGAAACAAAACAATTATTTTATTTTTGTACTTTATGATTTTCACTGTATGACAAGAATGTTGATAAGATATGATAAGGAGAACCCCACAATAAATCTAATCAATCCAGACATATATTTTCCATATTGAATGCCAATTGTTATATATCTAATATGTATTAAATATTGATAGCATGATATTTAAAAAAACTAATAAATAAATTAAAAAATATTTCATAATAGAGAAAGAAAGAAAGATGATGTCAAATTCCTTCAAGTGAAGATATTATTTTACTAATATTGTAAGGGGTCCATGATGACATTAAGTTTTTCCTTTAGTATACTTGAAGGGAAAAACATGATAAAGGTCATCGGTATAAGCATAACCGGCGGACAACAAGCATACCCGACGAGATGACAATGTCTATCGTAAAAATGCTAAGTATAGAATTGCCCGACGAACATTGACAAGAGTCAAACTGACGACAAGCATTACCGATGGTACAATTTTGAGAACATCGCCAATGGAGCAGAAAATGCATACCCGACAAACAGTTCAATTAAGGGACAGCGACGGAGTACAAAACTGACAGAACTGACAGAGCAGCCCGACCATCAAAATCGACAGTCGATTACAGAACCTGCAAAAAGTGGATCTGACTTTACACGTCAGATAAAACATTGTAATTCTATTTATAGAGTTTTATTTTGTTTTAAAGCTTTACTTGAGGGTCAAGCAAGAAAATTGTGAATGTTTTAAAGTATCCTAACAGATCTAAAACATATTTAACTAAAGATCAAGGTCAAGTTGTAAACCTTGGATCTAGAGTTAATTTGAAAAGCGTGAATCAAGAATAGAGCTAGAAACTAGTATAAATAGATGTTCAATCATTTATCAAAAAGAGACTTGTAATTAGTTGATAAATGATAGCAGCCATGGAGAGCATCTAAACAGCAGAAGAGAATTCATGCAAAGTACAGAAATAGATCAAATCAGTTATCAAGAACACAGAAAGGCTACTGACGAGCAGAGACAAGGTATCACTCAATCACTCAAGGTGATTACATTTACATTGTAAGCTTTACAGGATCTGTTATCAGCAATTAGAGATTGCATTCACTATCATATCAACATTTATATTGTAGTTGCATTCTAGCAACTAGTGCGTCACAACTAAAATCCTTTTGTAGAAGGTGGACTTAACAATTTTTTGATAAATCTCTTAACAGAGTGCACACCTAACGGTGTTGCTAAAGCTTCAAACGAAGTAGATCCTAACAAGTCTCCATGCTAATACTCTTAACAGGGTAGATCATCAGAAATGATCAATTGTAAGCCTTTACCAGCTCCCTTGTTATCTGTAGATAGTGAAGTTTTGTGGGTAGACATCCCCACCATAGTTTTTACTTCCTAACAGGAGTTTTCTGTGATATCATATCATGTGTTATGTGTTATTTGTTTTCATGAATGTTTCTTGAATGTTTACACATGTAAAGAACTTATATTATGTTTTCACATATATATAGAAAGATGAACAGAAAGATAGGAATATACAAATCTGATGACACAAAGGTTAATGGTCCAACCACATAAAAAAATTTAGAGGTACTGATTCACCCCTCCCCTCTCAGTATATCATTCCAATAATTCCAACAATTGGTATCAGAGCTAAGTCTCTTTCTATAAAAGCTTAAAGACTTAAGAGAAAATATCAACACAATGGAAAAGTACAGACTGGACAAGACTATTGAGAATGAGTAATTACAAATTCAGATTTACTATGAGCAGTATAAAGAGGCGAGAGTAAGCATGAGAAAGTTTTTTTGTGAAAGAAAGATCATGGCAACTAGGCTTAATGAAAAAGATTATCAAGAAGAGGAGATCCCAGATTACTTCAACTATGTTGAATCATCAACAAGCAAAGCGTCAGACACATTAGTAGAAGAGATCACAAGTCTACAAGAAGTCAATCTACATCTGACAGAGAAAATCAAAATGCTGCAAATCGGTCAAGAGAATCAGATGGTAAAAATGATTGATGTCATGAATGATTCAAGAAAAGTTGAATCAGAGAGAACATTGGCTATTGATGATAGGAGGAAAATCACTGAGAAGCTATAAGAAAAAGAATCAGAGCTTCAAAGACTTACTGATCATCACCATGAGATTACCAACCAGATTATTCTTATGAGTCAAGAGGCAAACAAATTAAATACTGAACTCATTGAAAGAATACAGATCATCAGTGAGCTAAGAGAAGAAAATGAGAAACTAAAGCATGAAGTCAAAATTCAGAATCAGCACAATGAATTGATCAAGAAAGCTGAAGATAGCAGTAAAAGAATGGATGATTTCCTTGACGGTCAAAGAAGAGTCAACAACTACACAGGAATAGGGTACCAACAATGGAGAATCATATAATCAATCTAATCAAAGGAATGTTTATGCAACTCCAAGGACCAAGAAGCTATCATGCAATCACTGTGGAAAACTAGGCCACACCTCAAACATTTGCAGAAACAAAATGAAAGGTATTCCTCAATCACAATCTACTTTCATTGGTAATTGTTATAA